>CM065590.1:56385041-56782541 GCA_033119425.1 Bufotes viridis | reverse complement strand
CTTTCTATCTATCTTTCTATCTATCTATCTATCTCATATCTATCTATCTATCTCATATCTATCTTTCTATCTATCTATCTATCTATCTATCACCTATTATCTATCTATCTATCTATCTATCTATCTAACGATCTCATATCTATCTATCCATTTATCTGCCTTCTATCTATTATCAATTATCTACCTATCTACCATCTGTTATCTGTCATCTATTTTATATCTATATATCTAATATTTAATTATCTATCTATCTCTCTATCTATCTATCTATCTATCTATCGATCGATCTATCTAATCTATCTAGCTATCATTTATGTGCTTATATATCTAATATCTATTCATCACTTTATATTTATAATTCTTTTTCCATCCATCTATCATCTGTCTATTACCTATCTGTCTGATGATGAAGTTCGTGTACTATATTTCAATTTATAAAATTAAAACTGCGCATGTAAATATATCTGATACCAAAATCAATATTCATAAATGTTTTTTTGGCTTAGATGAGCTATAAAATTATCCCTAAATACAGTAAGGACACGAAGTACATTTTCTTTGCAAACTGATTACAGATTGTTATCCAGGAAGGCAGCAGGCAAATGAAAGTCACCACATCGCAGATATTCTCCCCAGTTCTCAATCTCAGATGGCTATTTTACTATTTTGGCAGATAGTTCAGGTAATAGATGTCATGATGTATTAATGCTCAGTGGCATAATTTCTATTAGAAATCTCATTTGAAAAGTTATTACAAAATTCGTATAGTTACTATAGTTATGTCGATTGCTATATAATATTTTGCTGCTGCATTGATTGCAAGTGGTTTTGCAAGTTAGAAGCTGGAAATCATAAACCAATGTATTGGAGTCAGGAAATGGGAGTCCAGACAATCATCATGTTAGATAGAAAATGGATATGGAGACAGAAAGATAGACATAGATAAATAATAGATATCTGTGGTGCTGCAAAGTTGTTTTTGTAGATAGATAGATAGATAGATAGATAGATAGATAGATAGATAGATAGATAGATAGATAGAAGAAAGATAGATAGATAGATATGAGATAGATAGATAGATAGATAGATAGATAGATAGATAGATATGAGATAGATAGATAGATAGTTAGATAGATAGATAGATAGATAGATAGATAGATAGATAGAAAGGAGATACATAGATAGATAGATAGATAGATAGATAATGAGATAGATAGATAGATAGATAGATAGATAGATACAAATAAAATTCAGCAGCAGCGGATAATACAATAAAGGCAACAGAGGTGCTATTTCTGGACATTTAACAAGTCCATTTGATAGAAGATTAAAAAAATGAACAGCGCCCTTCAAAATAGTGAAAAAATAAAGTTCTTTTATTCACCCAAAATGGTCGCAACCTACTTTTTTTCACTATTTTGGGGGGTGCTGTTAATTTTGTTTTTCTAGATAGAGATATAGACAGATAGATAGCCATGTTATAAATAGAGACATGGATATATATGGGAGATAGATAGATAGATAGATGATGGATGGATGGATAGATAGATAGATATAATTTAATTAGGCTGATGAAGATGGGTTCTTGTGGCACCTGGAGGGTGGCATATGTTCCTAGAAAACTGCAAAACAAACACTGGCATTTGCCAGCTGCAATGTTTCAGTTGCAGGTGCAGTTACAGGGGGTGCAGTGGTTGGGGTCACTAGAGAGGGTCTGCAGGGGTCCCATTGCTCTTTATGAAGAGATCAGTACTGTACATGAAATAGTTGGGGGGCCCTGTTGCAGATTTAGCTTTGACACCCAGTAATGCATGCTACACCTCTGCTGTGCCTGTGCTGGAGATGAGAGGGGTATAATTGGTGTATTATCCTCTTCCAGCAGCACTCATCCCCTCCTATCACATGATCAGTATTCCTGAGCAGCTCATTATCTCTGTAATCAGTGGCCTTTTCCTGCTCACAAGTCCTGGGATAGGAAGTAATTGGCCTTTAACACAACAAAGGGCTCAGCCGCAGAAGACAGACTGGTCACTTTCCTACCTGTCCACTCAACGACTTCACCCCGGACAGGTAGAAGGGTAAACAAACCTCCAGACATGCTGGCTCCCTTCATCTCATCCATTCTTCCCCTCATCATCCTCTTCCTCCTAATGCACAGGGCTGGAATGGCCAACCGGACGGTACAGAGGACTTTTTAACCCTTTGAGAGTAGGGATGGAACAAGCGATAAAAAAAGGAAGATTTTGCAACGATCCCATGCAGCAGATCTGAAGCTGCAGAGGAAGTTTCCTATAGCCATGTCTCATTGGTAGCTATAAGGGCGCTTTCACACGCTGCAGATTTTGTAGCAGAATTTTCCGCCACTGAAAATCTGTTCTTTTCACCTGAGTCCATGTTCTCGCTGCCCCATTCAAATGAATGAAACTGATTCTAAATTGTCGAAAATTCTGCAACAAAAAACGCGGCGTGTGACGCCCCCTAAAAGACACCGCCACCTTTTATACATGAAGCCAGGGGTGCACCGCCAATGAGGCTCATGCAGCAACAGGTAGAGGGGGGGCCCGTGGAAGGACCTTGGGCAATGAGCGCTTTCATTGTGGCAAAGTGGTTAGGTTAGGAAATTGGCATTTGGGGGGGGGGGGGGGGCACCGTTTTAGTTTTTGCCTCAGGCAGCAGAAAGGCTAGGTGCACCCCTGCATGAAGCCCATGCTATAGGGCACAGCTGTATGGAGTGGATTGTACTGCAGATCTGTCACAGATTTCACCCCATGCATTGCATTGCAGTTTAAATTGACTAGCTGCAGATTAAAAATTTGAACAATTTATTGATTTGTTTTTTTTTTCTGCGTGGGGTGTATAAGATTTAGCAAATTTTCATCTGATTTGCTAGTGATTGCTGTAATATGCTGCAGATTTTCTGTCTGCAAATTTGGAGCAGAAAATCGGCAGAGGATCTGCCAGTTATAATCATACCCTTAACCTCAATATCATACAAAAAAAAAAATCATTGAAGAATTATTCATAATAATATCAATGGTTTTTGCCAAGGTTGATTAGAGTGTTCAGGAAGGATCACTGAGCCCTACCCAGGTCAATGCCCTGATCACAGACTACCCATTAAAGTTCTCATCCTGAGGGGAGGCCATCAATATCAAAATAATGGAGAACCCCTTTAAGCCTTAAGGCGATCCTACATGCCTGCTAGGTCTGATGTATGACTGTTCACCAGCATTACCAGTATCACTGGAGCAATCTCCACCAACGTCTCTGCAGTCTGTGAATGTTAATGGAGAAATGAAGGTCAGTTGTACAAGTCCCACTGATACTATTACTGATCAGCGAGCTGCAGACGTATTAATCACATTTACCAGACGTCCCCCTGATGTTTGCCGTCCATCCTCAACCTCATCTTGTATTGTTGTTGGCTGGTCTCCTTTATGTTCCTGACATGTATTTGACATGGACGGCATTGGGTTACACAAGGCCTAAACCATCTCCAGGAGGACACTGGCTAAGTATAGGATTATCTGACTAGATGTGCAGGTAGGGACCATGTCTAGTCTCACGGAAGAACTATATGCACCCTTCCGGTCCTACACACTGAAATATAATATTACATGTAACTGCATGAAACAGGATTTACACTGATGAGCAAAAGCGCAACAATGTTTTGCACTTTTGACTTTAAGGCTACATTCACACGACCGTATGGGTTTTGCAGTCCGCAAATTGCGGACCCGCAAAACACATATACCGGCCGTGTGAATGTAGCCGGCCCCATAATAGAAATGCCTATACTTGTCCGCGGACAAGTATAGGACATGCTTTATCTTTTTTGCAGGGCCGCGGATCGGATCTACGGATGCGGTGTGCTGTCCGCATCTTTTGCGGCCCCATTGAAATGAATGGGTCCGCACCCGTTCCGCAAAATTGCGGAACGGATGCGGAACCATTTATACGGTCGTGTGAATGTAGCCTAAGGGTCCATATCTCACCATCCACTACAGCTTCGACCGTGAGACTACCTTCATTTTCAATCATCTTGGCTATCTCGTGCATAAATTGGACTTGCCACTATTTAGCATATGATTAGTTCTTCCCATGTAACTGCATTGTTATTGTTTTGTCCTAAAATTCAAAGTATTTTGTAAATCCACCTTTGGCTTTCAACATTGCCTGAATCCTTCTGGCCACGCTCTCGATCAGATTCAAGCATGTGTTGGCCGAAATCTGTTCCCAATGTCGACTCACTTGGGTACGAATACAGCTTTTTCTTCAACTCTACCCACAAGTGTTCGATTGGGTTGAGATCTGGGGACTGTGGGGGCCAATCCAGCACCTCTACTTCATTGTCATTAAACCATTTCTTCGCCAATCTCGATGTATGCTTCGGGTCGTTGTTCTTCTGGAACACACTATGGTGTCCTTTTCATACCCATAGTACTCGAGTGTATGAAGTAACTCGTCTTGTAGGATACTCACATACAGCTCAGGATTGAGACCACCATCGATCCTGGTCAAGTATCCAATGCCTTTGGCTGTGAAGCAACCCCATATCATCAGGCTTCCTCCACTGAACTGACAGTTCTTTCAATTTCTCAATCCGTTAGCCCCTTTTCCCTTGTTTCCTCCAGACCCATTTGTACCCATCAGAGTCCAGTCTAATGACTTTCGTCTCATCGATCCAAATCACCCGTTTCTAACTTCTATTGTCCACTGTTTACACTTTTTTGCAAACTCAAGCCAACGCTTCTTATGACAATATTGAAGTCGAGGCTTCTTCACCTTTTTTTGGGCGACCATTCGCACGGTGCTTGCATGGATCTGTGACCTCACTATTACGAAGAATACAAGCCACCTCCTTCTTGGCCGAGATACTGCTATCGATGAACTGGATGATGCTGTTTCTCTTTTCTTGGGAAATGTTCTTCATGCTGCTCCTGGATTTGAACCAGTGACCTTTCGCTTGGGAATCAACCTAATAACACACTGAGCTATTAGGAAATGTGAGAACAGGTGGTAATTTGTAGAATACAAGAAGAATAAGATTGTTCCACCACCAGGAGAAAAACAGTAACAATGCAGTTACATGAGAAGAATCTGCAGAATTAATCATATGCTAAATAGTCGCAAGTCCAAATTATGTACGAGATAGCCAAGATGATTGTCTATACAATGAAGGTAGTCTCACGTTCGAAGCTGTAGTGAGTGGTGAGATATGGAGCCTAAACATTGTTACCCTTTTGCTCGTCGGTGTATCTCAGGGACAATGACACCCAGGTAATAAGTAACACAGAGAGGATCTTGATTCATGAACATAGCATAAATTATGCCCTGAAATTTAATTCCTTAGTGGCTTATTCTCTTCTCCCCACTGAGAACACATGAATGGGGAGTTGGGAGGAATAGCTTTTGGCCAAACCAATGGCCGTACACCTTAAAGGGAGTGTGTCACCAGGAAATATACTGGTAAACCAGGCACAATGTCTTGTAGGGATAGCTCAGCTGACTGTAATGATACCTTTCATGGGCAGTTAAGTGCACCAAGGGTGGGCCCAAGCCATCCAGTGCACCCAAGCCACCCAGTGAACCCTTGCTCCTCCTGCTTCTTCTGCCAGCCGCTCTCCTTCTTGATTGAAAGAGCCAGGCAAGGTGACTATGAAGGAACCTAGGCCTGTCAATCAAGGAGAGGGAGGGTTGGGCAGAGGTGGTAGGAGGAGCAAGGACGCACAGTGCGCTATATTCGGAGGTCCCATAGCAGTGAATTGAAGTAAGCCTGTACGCACAGCCACCTTTCCATTCCCCATTATAGGACTGCAGGAAATAGCTGAGCCAGCGCTGTTTTCCAAACTTCCATAGCGGTTAATGAAGGGTGGCTGCGTTTGTGTAATGACCCAGAGCGGCATTACCACCTCCTTTTGCACCCCCACTATCTGTAATGTGTGATTCTGTGTCATCTCTCACATTTATTACCATATCCTGCCATGTGTGTATGTATTTCCTTATAAACTGCTGTTAACATGTAATGTACCTGGTCTACCAGCAGGTGGCAGCAAATCTGTGCAGAGCTGATTGCTGGAGAGAAACCTTCTAGTTCCTTTCCAGCCCTCTTTAGAGAGGGAGGAGTTAGTTAGTCAAGTTCAGTTTAGCCTACCCCCTCCTTTGGAAGATTGTGTGTTGGCTAGCAGAGCACTGCCTGCTCTGCTAGGCCCAGAGGCCCTGCCTCTGAAGTCTACATGGTTGCATGTCCCTTCCTGGGCTTGCATTGCCTCCCAAGCTAAGAGAGCTTGATGCTAGGAAGAGAGATTCATAGGATTAACGTGAGAGACAGACTACAGCTAACCTAAGTTCCAGCAGAAGAGGAAAAGTTCCTATTTAAGCCAGCCAGCATAGCATAGCTGAGAGAGCTATAGCATAGCAGAGCTGAGATTGTTGCAGAAGTGTTTGCCTGCCAGAGTTAAGCCAATACCTGCTGATGACCAAGATAAAGTTTGAAAACTGTTTGGATTACTGTTTATGCCAAGTAAAGCTGTGTTCAACGTTACTACAAATTCTAGACTCCATTTATTCTACTTATTCATCACCCAAGTTCAATAACCCCTTTTTGCACTTTCTTCGGACTACACCATGTCTGGGATCCAAGGATATGCAGGTAGGAGCACCGTGACACAGTACAATAACCTCTACGGAGACATTGTAGGCCACTCTACACCACTCTGGCCTTCCTACCCTGTGTTTCACCAATACCATCTACAAAGGGGACTCCAAGTCCTCGTTGCTAAACTGCAACTGGCATCACGACTACTTGCTTTAACAGAGGGACATGTAATCATAAATACCTCTTAAGGAGCAAGGGATCCCCCAGGTGCTGGAAATAGGCCGCTGCATTTGCATGGCTGTTCTTCCTTCACATTGAGGGCCCTGTTCTGGAGATAGGAATAGGCCCACCTCTGGATAGCCTTTCATAGGAACAAAGGGACAAATAGCCAGAAGTGATATTTGTGGCATATCCTAAGGATATGTCACAAATGTTTAGATGGGAATACCCCTTTAACTGCTCATTGCCATCTGCTGTTAGCCATATGTGACCACCACAGACATCCTACTGATGGCTCATCTCGCTAAATTAAAGGGAGTCTTTCACCTAATCTGAGCCTTTTAGATTGTTCAGATCAGGTTATAGACTCCTGTGCCCTAATTCCAATGGTACCTTTATTTGTGCAGTCCCTCGACGAGATGTTCCAATAAAAGACTTTTAAAACTTATGCTAATTAGGTCCGGAAGGTGCCCAGGGGCGGCGTTACTGCCGATGTGCCCAGAAATCCACACCTCTTTCACTCCTCTGGCCCGCCCTCCATTCCTATTGTTAGCTCCTCCTCTCCCCCCTCACAAATCTCGCTCCTGCTGGAGGAAAGGCGATGCTGCGCTGACCCGTCCCTTCTTTGGCTTTACTGCAGGCCTCTGCGCATGCGCCAGTTACTTCTGCCCGCGCCACTGGATTTCAAACTACGGACTGGCGCATGCGCAGAGGACTGCAGTGAAGCCAAAGAAGGGGCGGGTCAGCGCAGCATCGTCTTTCCTCCTGCAGGCGCGAGATTTGTGAGGGAGAGGAGGAGGTAATAATAGGAATGGAGGGCGGGCCAGAGGAGTGAAAGAGGTGTGGATTTCTGGGCACATCGGCAGTAACGCCGCCCCTGGGCACCTTCCGAAACTAATTAGCATAAGTTTTAAAAGTGTTTTTTGGAACATCTCGTCGAGGGACTGCACAAATAAAGGTACCATTAGAATTTGGGAACAGGAGTCTATAACCTGATCTTAGCGGTCCAAAAGACTCAGATTAGGTGAAAGACTCCCTTTAAGCCGGTTCTGCTAATGGTTTACCAATAAATATCACATTCCATATCTGTGGGCAGTTTAAAGTTTGTCAGCAGTTTGGGCCTCTCAATACTGCTGACAGAGCTACAGTGTAAAGGCAACGGAGACAAGTGTACACATACTTGTGTGCATGACCATGCTTCTAGAGCCATCACTGGGGACGGTGCTGTGTGGAGAGTCATGGGCACGTCCTGTGAAGTGGATGCCCCCTGGGAACTTGTGATCAGTGGCGTAGTTATAGGGGTTGCAGCAGTTGCAATTGCTATCTATCTATTTATCTATCTCATATCTATCTATCTATCTATCTCATATCTATCTATCTATCTATTTATCTATCTATCTATCTATCTATCTATCTATCTATCTATCTATCTATCTCATATCTATCTATCTATCATCTATTTATCTATTTCATATCTATCTATCTATCTATCTATCTATCTATCTATCTACTATCTATCTATCTATCTATCTATCTATCTATCTCCTATCTATCAGTGTCCTATCTATCTATCTATCTATCTATCTATCTATAAATTATCTATATCTATCTATATCGCTCCTGCTTTTGTGGTGTCCATGGTCAGCTCCTCATCTGAGGACCTCACCTTGTTACTCATTTATCTCTATGGAGTTTGTATAATGTCCTCTGCTTGGCTGGCTGCATCTGCTAAACACAGGTAATTACAGGCAGCCCCCGGGGCCGGGCACAGATTTGTGGCGTGCTCTGCATTGTTTGCAAGTTGTAATGGATAGCCTTTCATAGGAACAAAGGCTAAATAGCAAAAATACTACATGGTCTGCAAGACACAAGAAGCAGGCCAGCCCCGATTAACCGGGGGCCAACAGAGATGGTCTTTCAATGTCTTGCAAGGCCAACAGCATATCAGTCCCAGTGGAATATAAATTTGCAAGGATATGACAAATATTTGTAGGGGCCCGACCAATGGGCCCTCCTTGATTCCTAGAAGGATGAAGCCTCTGCACTAGGGACCCTTTCAGACACTTTCTCTACTCCTCTACTGTTCACTTGCTGCGGTTCTCTAAACAGGACCAGGTTAGTAGAGGAACAGGCATGTCTCCAAACTGTTCTGGACCCAGAGAGCAGTTGTGTATTTTGGCCTCTGTCCCCCCAGTTCCAGGAGGGCAGCGGCATGTCCCCATTTCAGCTGTATCTGTGTCCTCAGGAATACAGAGGTGGAGCAGCGATCTGTCAGCTCCCTTCTCTACTGTTCCTATGATCTCTGCCGCAGACAGGCACCATGCTGTGACGTCATTGTTTCTGCTGACCAAGAGAGTATACAAGCCAGTGGAGGAGGTGCTTCATTCATCAGGGGAACGGGTCTAGGTGACTACTTATTTTTTATTTTATCAAAACTACAAGGCGTTTACTATTGTGAGGGGGCACTAAGGGGGCAACACTATTATGGGCAGCACGGTGGCTCAGTGGTTAGCAGTGTTGCCAAGGACAACATCTGCATGGAGTTTGTAGGTTCTCCCCGTGTTTGCGTGGGTTTCCTCCGGGTACTCCGGTATCCTCCCACACTCCAAAGACATACTGATAGGGAACTTAGATTGTGAGCCCCATTGGGGACCACATGATGCTAATATCTGTAAAGCGCAGCAGAATATAGTAGCGCTATATAAGTGCACAAAATAAATAAATAAGGGTGCTCTAAGGGGACATCACCATTATGAGAGGGGCACCAAGAGTATTGCAAAGTGCAATACAGCACAAAGGAGGGCAGCTTTTTCTCCCAGGCAGGTACCAGGTCCATTACAGTGAATGTACAGAACTTGTGGTACATGGTGCTGCCCCCTAGTGGTTGCTGTGTGTAGCTGCTTTGATAGCTTCATGACAAGCATGCTAAGCAGTTTAGTGCTGATCCCCTCCCATAGGACACAATAGCATACATGCGCTGCTTCTACTGTGCTATTATACAACCATGGTGTCATATGTACAGCAGAGCGGTACTGCAGCAGTGGTTGGTTGGGAACAGAAAATCAATTCTCCTACTTTACAGTTTTATAGAATGAAGAATGACCGTTTTTCAGAAAGGCATCTGTGAAAAAATGTCCGTTAACAATTGAACATTTTACCGGTACGTGAAAATGTACTTTTATTCTATGGTAATTATGCTGTTGCACATTTAGTAATTTCTGAAATCATGTCTTTTGTCTAGGTTACGTTCAGTCAAGTTCCAACCTGTAGGTGGTGCTAGTGCGCTGCTGTTGAGCAACCTTTAGGCTACGTTCACACGACGACAATTGTCGCGCGACAAAAAGTCGCACTATTGTCGCACGACAATTTTTATAATGGGAGTCTATGGTGTCGCATTGCGACATGGGACATGCTGCGACTGCGACACGACAGTCGGAAAAAAGCCATCCGGGATGGATTTTTGGCGACTGTTGTGTCGCAGTCGCAACATGTCGCATGTTGCACGTGCGACACCACCATAGACTCCCATTATAAAAATTGTCACGCGACATTAATGTGACACCATTGTCGCGCTACAAATGTTGCAGTGTTGTGGTTCCCGATTTGTCGCACGACTTTTTGTCGCGCGACAATTGTCGTCGTGTGAACGTAGCCTTAGGCCTGGGACACACAGTTGCACTGCCACTTTTTGTAGAACGACTGATTGATTTTAACTATTGAATGACAGCTGCAGTCCACAAGATTATATTCAACTGTGTGCATTCATTTGGACTGCAGAGCTGTTCAACAGTTACCCTTGGTTCAGACCTGAGCGTTCTTAAAACGCACGTTTTACGTGCGTTTTTGTCGCGTGTATTTCACTGCGTTTTTGCAAATAGGAAACGCGCGTTCGTACGCGCATTCTTGTGATTGACTACTGTGGTGTCAATCACAAAACGCGCGACAAACGCCCCAAAAAAAGCTCAAGTACTTGTTTATGCGTATGGCGTTTTACAGCGCGTTCGTACGCGCTGTAAAACGCTCAGGTGAGAACCATGCCCATAGGGAAACATGGGTTTTCGCCTGTTGAGCATTTTACAGTGCGTAGGAACGCGCTGAAAAACGCTCAGGTGTGAACCCACGGTTAGGGTACAACTACACGGCGATGCTGGTCACACGACAGCTGTCATGACCAAAATCGCAATGTAGTGTTGATCCCATAGAAATGAATAGGTCAAAGTGTGAGTCGCATGTGTGCCGCGACTGTGACCCGTAAATCGCGAAAATCCAACTCTGCTGAATTTTTTGCAATACAGGGGTCACAGTGCCTGTATTTATGATATTTCTACCGGATCACAGCTACAATGCGATGTCCCTGCGATCCTGGCCACAAACACATTGTCCGTACTTTTAAAATCGGTTGGCGCAGTGTAGTCCAGGCCTTAGAATTAGGGATAAGCGAATCGACTTCGGATGAAAAATCCGAAGTCGATTCACATAAAACTTTGCTTTAATACTGTACGGAGCAGGAGCTCTGTACAGTATTACAATGTATTGCCTCCGATGAGCTGAAGTTATTGCTTCACGAAGTCTCATGAGACTTCGCGCAGTAACTTTATAAATTAATTTGTACTGTAAAAAAAACATTTCCCCAAGTACCACTTGGAACCGAACCCGAGTTCGGGAAATGTTTTATTGGCTCATCGGAGGCAAAAAAATTCTAATACTGTACAGAGCTCCTGCTCCGTACAGTATTAGAGCAAAGTTTTATGCGAATCGACTTGGTTCGCTCATCCTTACTTAGAATTATCAGATAATATAGTGCACATGAGCCACCTAGTGGTAGCTGGTCATTACTACATCTGAAATTAACATTTCATTCCCGAACAAGAAAATATATTGAGGTACCACTGTAATCCCATCATAGATCTACATCTCTATATGAGTTATGAACACACAGAAAAAAATCAGTTCCCTTAGACATCAAAAGAGAACACCATATGGATGTGTGGCCACCTCTGCAACTCTTTTTGGCTGTATAGTAAGACGAAACAACCATCAGAGGTGATGGATGGAGGCACCATGACGTGTCCCATTCCATATGCCCTCCCTAAAATCTGGCCTTGTTCAGCAGTGTACAGCAGTGCCAAGAATAATAAAATTTCTCATCCACAACTATTAAAAAGCAGGTTCGCTAATAATTTAATGCATAATTGTTGTGTATGACTTGTCCCACGTAGAGCAAGATAGCACATTGAAGTAACTCTATTAGGCCTCATGCACACGACCGTTGTTTGATTCCGTGTCCGTTGCTCCGTTTTTCGTGATTTTCTGCGGACCCATTGGTTTTCAATGGGTCCGTGAAAAACTCGGCAAATGCACCGTTTGTCCTCCGTGTCCGTGGTCCGTGATTCCAGTCCGTCAAAAAAATATAACCTGTCCTATTCTTGTCCATGAAAAACGGTTCACGGACCCATTCAAGTCAATGAGACCGCGAAAAAATGCGGATGGCCATTCGTGTGTCATCCGCGTTCCGCGTCCGTTTTTTTTTTTGGATCCCTTGGCAGGCACTTGGTAAAAATTGTCAGCCTGTCTTTTGGTAAAATCTTTTGGGTCATGTCCGCTAAAAAAAACGGAAGACACACAGAAACACAACGGAAGCAAAAACTGACACGGATCACGGAACAACGGAACCCCGTTTTGCGGACCGCAAAAAAATACTGTCGTGTGCATGAGGCCTTACTTATACGTCCCAAATGCCTGGTAAAACACAATCATATGTCCAGCATACTTTAAAATAAATTATGATCTACAATTTAATTCGCAGATGTCAAATATGAAGCTGCAATGCCTAAATTTACCAGCAGGTAGAGCTAAGAGTTAATTCCCAGCAGAGCTTTACAGCAGGAATTGACTGGTATCCTCATTACAAAACATCCAGATGAAGGGGCATACAAGGAGCCGACAGAAACTGGGGTCAGCGACCTTCCCTGTTCCAGGGGTTATCATAACTGTCATTGCTCCTTAATCTGTAGTTACAGATACGTGAAGAAAATTGTATCTATATTTACATAGGGAGGACAAGTGCACTATATGGAGAAAAGTATTGGGGCACAGCTTCATTCAGCCCCATTGTCGCAGTTCGGGTCCTCCTAAAGAGCTCAGAGAATTCAAGTGTGGTCCTGTAATAGGACGTCATCACTGCCACAAGTCAGTTTGTTAAAATTACTTCCCTCCTAGATATTTCACGATCAACTGTGACTGGTGTTATTGCAAAGCGGAAGCCATTGAAACTACAGCAAATCAGCCTTGAAGTGTGGAGACCACGTTAAGTGCTTAAAAGTCACCAACGCTCTGCTGACTCAGACTGCAGAGTCCAAATCTGACTGTCATTGACATCAGCAGAAAAACTGCACCAGCAGCTTCACGGCATGGGTTGTCATGGCTGAGCATCTGCATGCAAACCTTACATCACCAGGCGTCAGATGGATTATTATAAAGCATGCCACCACTGGACTCTAGAGCAGTGGATATGTGTTCTGTAGAGTGATGAGGGAATCTGGGTTTGGGGAATGCCAGGAGAACTTTACTTGCCGGACTGCATTGTGCCGACTGTAAGGTTTGGTGGAGGAGGGATAATGCTGTGGGGTGGATTCTCAGGGGTTGGCCTCAGTCCCTTAGCTCCAGTAAAGTTAAATCTTAAAAACTTCAGCAGGCCAAGACATTTTGGACAATTGTCACTTCCAAATTTCTGGGAACAGTTTGACGAAGGCCCTTTTCTTTTCCAGTATGACGGTGCCCTAGTGCACAAAGCAAGGTCCATAAAGGTATGGTTTGGAAGAACTTGACCGGCCCACGCAGAGCCCTAACCTCATCCCCAACAAACACCTTTGGAATGAACTAGAATGGACATTGCAAACCAGGCAGGTTCTGGTGGGGAAGTATATGATGCAGCACTATGGTATTTGGTTCTGCTGGGGCTGTATTTTGTGCTGCACTAAGGTATTGCTTACCCCACCTACTTCTGTTGTCCTAGCCTACGTGCTGCCCCGCCTTGTATCAATTTGAACCTACCTACAACAAGGGGACACTTTTAGTTTTTTTTCCAGGACCACTTTAAGTTCCCAGTCGGCCCCTGGAGCCAGGCCTTCTCATCCAACATCAGTATCTGACTCTTCTGGATGATTCGGCACAAATTCCCACAGGTACACACCAAAATATTACAGAAAGCCTTATCAGAAGAGTGGAAGCTGGACTAACTCCATATTAATATCTATGGATTTAGACTGAGAATGTGTTGGTGAAAGAAAAATCACGGAAAATAATGCACTCATACAATAGATGCAAACATTATATATGGACTAAGCCCTCGTTCTGATAAAATCTGAGACTCTCAACCAATATATTTTGATCAAAACACATCTGTGCCCACCTACCCGCGCCAAGGTGGTCTCAGTCAGGCAGGTCCTATTCTAAACCTACATATGCCGTTGGGCATCTACATACAGGAGAACCGACCCTGAACATATAGTGTGCTGCTCCTAGTCACCTCTATGTGTACCAAGCAACCGATGCGAGGAGGAGCACACACAGCCATATGTACCACCTAATAAAGGTCGCCTGTGGGATAGGCGGGGCAAAAGTGCACAAAAATGCTACTCCTAAGATAAAATAGAAGCAAATTCACACATGAAGGTGGCACTCCTTCAAGTGTATACTACAACCTAATCAAAAATCACAGATAAAGAAAAAAAAATCCTGCACAATGTAATAAATGAATATGTGTACATCCACATATTCATTTATTACATTGTGCAGAATGTGTTTTTTTTTTATAATCTTTTTCTGTGATTTTTGATTGGAATGTATTAGTGTCCCATTTAGAGATGAGCGAACTTTAAAAAAAGTTCGTCGTTCGGGTTGTGGTAACTCGCGCATCCCGTTATGGATTCCACTACCGCGGACTATCGCGGCATATGGAATCCATAAGGGGCGGCTTCCACCAACCCGAACTGTTGAACAGCCGAAGGACCTGGGGTGACGTCACCGTCATGTGATCAGTGCAGGGGGCGTGGCTCAGCACGGGATTAAACTACCCGCGGTAGTGGAATCCATAACGGGATGCGCGAGTTACCACAACCCGAACGCCGAACTTTTTTTTAAAGTTCGCTCATCCCTAGTCCCAATACTTTTGTCCATCTAGTGTATATAGAAAATCCCTGGTTGCAGTCTGAGGGGTGTTAGACATATACAATCAGATGCAATTGGAAATTAGTACAAAAATGTTCTTTCTCATCTGTATGTTAATTTAAGGCCTCATGCACACGACCTTTGTCTTGGTCCGCGTCCGGGCACGGACCCATTCACTTCAATGGGGCCGCAAAAGATGCGGACAGCACTCAGTGTGCTGTCTGCATCCGTTGCTCCGTTCCGTGGCCCCGCAAAAAAAATAGAGCATGTCCTATTCTTGTCGGTTTTGCGGACAAGAATAGGCATTTCTACAATGGGCTGCGTTCCTTTCCGCAAATTGCAGAACGGAACGCGGAGCAGCTTCCGTTCTTTGCGGATCCGCGGTTTGCGAACCACAAAACACATACGGACATAGAACATTACTAGGACACAAGATCAAGGTGGTGAGAACCTTGCATAAGTTAAATAATGTCAGATTTTGTTAAATGATCAAAAGGTCACTGCAGTTGTGGTTATCTTTAGGGTTGAGCTAACTTGTGTTTTAAGTTCTGCGTCCAAAGTTCGGGTTCGGGTTATCGAAGAATCCCGTTATGGATTTCGCTACCATGGACCATAATGGAATTTGGAATCGATAACGGGATTCTTCGATAAACCCGAATCCGAACTTTGGACGCAGAACTTAAAACACAAGTTTGCTCAACCCTAAAGAACAAGTTCGCTCAACACTAGTTATCTTGCAACTTTGCCACTCAATTGTGGACTTTGTGTTCATGGCTGGATAACAGCTCCATTTTGCATGCCTTTTTATTTCTCAGATTTCACAGTAAGACTTATGGAGATTTTATTTGTACAGAATCCGACAGATAAAAGACATCATGTTCCACTGGATGCTGAGGTACTCTCTACAAGCACGTGGCACCCAAAGGAGCCTTTACAGCAGTACACAGGTGCTATGTGGCAGCTCAAGCAGGCCGTCTCCATGTGCTTCATGGCTGAAGACCCTAACCCAAAATTCAGTGGCGTAACTAGAAATGACTGGGCCCACAGCAAATTTTTGAATGGGGCCCCCTCCCCCAGTAATTTTTTCACAACCCCTTCCTTTCATGCCGCCCCCTTTCCTGTGGCTAGTAATGATCGCTCTCTCAGACCAGGCAGCTGTTCCATCCGTTTTCTACACTGTCTATACTGCCACTGTATATAATTTCATTGTGTAATACTGTTGAGGGGCCCTGACAAAATCTTTTAGTGGTTCTCCTCCTCCTCTTGGATGGGCCCCTTCTGGGTCAGGGCCCCAAAGCAGCCGCTTCCCCTGCTTCCCCTATAGTTACGCCCCTGCCAAAATTGCTACAGCACAAACTGCTATTTGTAGACCGCCTAAGGGTATGACCACACGTGGCAGGTTTGCAGCAAATCTTCCAGTACTCTACAGGTGCAAAATCCACGCCAGATTTCACCTTCTTCATTGCAACGGGTGAACTCTGTGGCAGATATCTACAACATAAATTAACCAACTGAAGATTTAAAGTCAATCTATGTGCGTATTTCCTATGGGAAATGTCTGCAGCGCACATATGGCATTTGTGAAAATCACGTTGCAGTTACTATAAAGACGGCAGATTTTTCCTGCACTCAAATCCACGGTGTTTCTACCACGTGTGGCTGTAACCGATATATGATGCATTGAATAGGTATATGGTAACATGTGCCAGCTGCTCATTGTGTGGCCAGGCTGTCACTACAGCTGCAGCTATTCTATTGTGCATTAGGTTACTGCTACATGGGTGTCTCTCGCATCGACAAATATGTATTTAATGAGAACAGTGACCCATTCTGCATCACACTGTTCTTATAGTGTTCTGGGCCAAGAGCCAAGGAGTAAAGCGGCACTATCATCCCGTTCTCTGCCCTGCCTGTGAAAAGACGCAGGAAGTACGCTGAGCGGTACACTTGCCTCAATGTGTGACACTTGAACTTGCATTCACAATTACGTTGAATAGACTGCTTTACACAGGGGTGTTACTAGGGCTTTAAAAGATCATGGGTGTAATCCCCAAGGCATATTCCCCCCTTCTTAATAAAAATGAGTTGCATACATATATAGTTATATATAATATTACCAGTGATTATATATTACCTCCATATATAATACTCTCCATACCATAGCATACTATACAAATATAATACTGTCTCACTAAGACCACTAATGCATTGACTCAATAATACCTCCCAACTGTTACCGCAATACAAAGACCAATATTACCACTGATACTGCTATGCACATATAATACCGTCAAACCAAGACCACTACCATTACCACTGGTGTAGCTATAGGGGTCGCAGCGGTCCCAACTGCAACCGGGCGCCTAAGCCCGGGGGGGGGGGCATAGTATTATATATGGAGGTAATATATAATCACTAGTAATATTATCTCCTCTCAACAACAATATCAAAAATTGGTGTGGTTTAACCAAGAACACCTATCAAGTACAACTACTCGCAGCATGCTCATTGAAGCTAAATTTTTACTATGCATATTATATAAACACTACAATATAGAATCACAATTATAATGAATGGTAACAAGAAGATACACAAGCCAGCATGAGCCGGACATAATAGCCCACTGATGATCAAGTGCAATACAGCAGCCCGGCAACAGTTGCTGAATCCATCCATAGTGTAGGCTACTAAGATTAAAGTGTCACAGACCTGTACAACCACTGACGTAAGGGGCATACAATAGATTGTGGTATTATGCTGACATCTACAATGGGGGCCGGGATCACATGCAGGCAGCACTACCCAACAGAGCATTATGGGACCATCTGCCTCCTGGGGCACCATGGGGACAGTGGGGGGGGGGCACTATGGGGGCATCTACCTGGGGCTTTTGGAGACAGGCTGGGGTTTATATGAACTTTACAATGGCAGGTCTGGGAGCCCTCACAAGGCTCCAGTCTGCCGTCGTAACTGAATGGCTCCCACCACATACTGTGCTGATTGATTTCTAACTATTGGAGTTATGTCTTTTAGGCAGGTTTGGAGTGGCCACCAGAGTACCAAAGGATCCTCTGGTTGGCCCAAGCTCTGACAGTAATGGACATCTAGTAAAACAGGGCTCTTAAAGTCCTATATACACAGAGGGCGAGTCCTCAGAATAATTTCCTCTGGTGGGCCCAGGAGACTTCAGGCCGACACTGCTGTTACATATACAGAGATACAGATCTTTCTAACCCTTGTACAAACATAAGATTTCGGTTGCTTGAAGTCACCACTAGGGGGAGCTTACTGTATACTGTCATACATTGAGCTCAATAGTAAGACAGTTTGTGGAAATCTTCTGTATCAAACCTTCAACATGCCCAATCCTCACTTCCCACAATAGTCAGAAAGCCCCTTACGCATTAGGTTGTCTGCAGATGTATATGTCCAAATTTTTGTCTAGTTTGTGTAGACTTTGTCAGTACTTCTACCACCATCACCCCCATGGGCCTTCTCGGTATGCTACACTGTAATGGTGTCATCACGTCACATGCTTTGAACAGGGCTACTGTGATTAGGACTTACCACATCCTTTCCTCTAGTATCGGATTAGCAGGTTTCGTAGGTGTTACAAGATAGCATCAATGATGGGTATTTATGGGGCTGGGTCACATCCCAAATCCACAGCTCCACTGACATTTGTTAGGACTCAGCGTTAATTATTGATCATCCTACTTTTTGTCATCAGAGACCTGAAAACCATGATGAGAAACTATCAGCAAGACTCAGTCTTATAAATCTTCTGGCTGCAGTGGGAGATGTATGGATGCACAGTCTGAGCTGCACCATTAAAAGCCCTCTTTTGCGACTGAAAGCCGCAATTCTGAAGTGCGGGGTGTGATAAATGCCCTCACCAGGTCATTTTCTTTGGGATAAGAGTCAGAGATTACAATCAATGTCTCACTCCTGATCACTGTGACAAAAATACCTTTGTATAGGAACTCACACCTGCCCACGACAAGCATTTCCATCATGGTATGTAAGTGGGTTAAAGGGATTGTCCGAAACTCCTATATTGATGACCTATCCGAGGACATCAACACCTGATCTGTGGGGGTCTGACATTCAGGACCCCTGCTGACCAGCTATTTGAAAATGCCGTGGTGCTCCCATGAGAGCTGCAGCCAGTGGCGTAACTAGAAATGACTGGGCCCCACAGCAAATTTTTCAATGGGGTCCCCTCCCCCAGTAATTTTTTCACAACCCCTTCCTTTCATGCCGCCCCCTTTCCTGTGGCTAGTAAAGATCGCTCTCTCAGACCAGGCCTGGCAGCTGTTCCATCCGTTTTCTACACTGTATATAATTTCATTGTGTAATACTGTTGAGGGGCCCTGACAAAATCTTTTAGTACTTCTCCTCCTCTTGGATGGGCCCCTTCTGGGTCAGGGCCCCAAATCAGCCCGTTCCCCTGCTTCCCCTATAGTTACGCCCCTGGCTGCAGCCTTCTTGCAGCTTACAAAGCACAGCGCTGTACATTGTATAGTGGCTGTGCTCGGTATTGCAGTCCAGGCCCATTCACTTGAGTAGTAAAGAGTTGCTTATAGGCCGTGTGACCAATGAACATGACGTCACTGGCCTAAGAAGAGGCTGCAGCGCTCACTGGAGTGTTGTGGCCTCCTTAAAAAGCTGATAATTGGTTACCAGGAGTTGGACCCCCAGTGATCAGATACTGATGACTAGTGTTGAGCCAACTTGTGTTTCAAGTCCAGCGTACAAGGTTCGGGTTTGGGTTATCTAAGAATTCCGTTATGGATTCCGCTACCATGGACCATAACTTATGGTCCGTGGTAGCTGAATCCATAGCGGAATTCTTAGATAACTCGAACCTTGTACGCCGAACTTGAAACACAAGTTGGCTCATCCCTACTGATGACCTATCTTGAGGATAGAGCATCAATATATGAATCCCAGAAAACAACTTTAAAGGGTATGCCCATCTTTACGTACTGTATGTTGAATACGGATCTGGAGTCTATAAAACTTAGGATCAGTACAGGATAAGTAATGCATTAGAATCTCCTGACAATAAGCTGCTCACAAAGCATCCTCGTGCTGCGGATCTTTACCAATCAAACGATCTATGTGGACACGTAGCAATAAGTGTTCAGTTTCCCTGCAGCGCCACCACAGGAGAAACTAAGAATTACACAGTGCTCATTCAAATCCATGGATTGTTTGTGTAATCCAGGACAGGACAAGTCCTGGAGAGCGAGAGATTAGAAGACCTTTAGTTCATGAGCTGCAGCTTTTCATTGAGCCCTTTGCACCATGCAGATGTTTTACAATTTTAGCATGTGACATCACTCTATCAATGTGTCTGCTGCGTCCTGCAACTTTTTCTATATTGCAAAAATTTCAGGAGCTTCTTTAGACGGTATATTTGGGAACCGATGTAAATGTAACTCCCCAGTATACAAGTTTAGGTTCACCAGTGGTGAAGCTGCGCACCCTCCTCTTTCAGGGTCGGTCACATCTTGCTTCCTATGCATCGGAAAGTCCTCCCATAGAGTTCAGCACAGTTCGTATGGGCAGGTATTGTCAGGGGATAGATCTGCCGCTTGTTTTCAGTGGTGAGAGCAAACAAAAGACCTGCAGTAATTACTCGTCAGACCTCGCTCATTAAAAAACAATTAGCTTTTCTCCATGTATACAAGTAGGATATCTGCCCCAGTCATCAGCTTAATGTGTGAGCTCCTAATTACCCCATCTGATGATCCTACCACTCCTGGTAACAAACTGGATAAGCAAAACACCTCGTCACTGTCCTCCCCACCCACACACATCGGGGTTAAGTAGCATGAAGATAAGATGGATCTCCCTTCCATCACCCACTATTGATAAAACCTGCTGATTGACACCATTGCCATTAGGGTATGTTCACACACCATGTTTTTGGAGCAAGTTTCAGATGCCAAAAACCACACCAAATCTGTAGTGAAACCCACTGTTTTCAATCGCAGTTCATACAGTCGAGAGTTTTTGCTGTGGGGTTTTCCAGACCGCGCCAAGAATTTATAGGTCCATTCTTGGTGCATCTACTGTGTACACCCCTTGGAAAGCCACAGAAGGAGCCTGCTCACCGGTTAGATCCATTCAATGGAGCAAAACTGAGAGCAGGTACGCACCATTCAAAACGAAGACCCCCCATGGCAGAAATTGAAGTGGTCATGGACAAAATCATGTGCACGTACCCTTAATGAGACACCATTGTAATCGGTCTTTACTGTTATCCAGGGATCGCCCCCAAGTATTGTTAATGAGGTTGAAAACAGTCATTCAAATCCAATCGGTGACCTACTCATTTCTAATCGTAGGCATGGCAGTGATCAGACGACAAATGAGCAAATTCTAGTGAATATTTTATGTAATTTTATAGTTTTTTTTACATAGATGGTTTTCTGGATATAACTTTTTTCAAGTCCCTCCGTGTATTTTACTTCCTGTTCTGGCTATTCAACTTCCTCTTTGTTTGGACCAGCATGCAGTCTCGCTTATTCTCACAGTCCAACTTGTGGAGTAGTGACTCCATTAGAGTCTCACACATTGCACTGATCAATACAACACTCTTCTCTGGGCATCTTTATATAGGTCTATTGAAAGAACAACAGAGTGGTCACACACTGTTATCACTCTACTCTACACCTACTACAATAATGAGAATTACCCTGCAGATAATATCGTCCCCTCACAGCAGCAGTAAACTGACAATGGGTTACCTATATGGAAGTTTTATCTCTCTGTGCCGAATGTTTGTTACAGACAATGGTTGTGGAACAACTGTGCCAAATCCGGTCTGGCTTTGGGCTACCCCTAAGGGCAGTATCCTGGCAGTCCTCTGGTTTTCGCTCTTTAACTTGTAAGGATCTGGTCTTCTATGTAGGGGAGCTACTAGGCCGATGCCTCTTAAGATAGTCCTGGAGTAGTTGGCAACTAAACTATAGGGTCAGAGACCCTTGTGCGAAGCACCACGGGGTAAGGCAATATTCATAGCCAGGTAACGGGCCAAGGTCAGGGCAGGCAGAGTTTGTGTGTATCGAGAGACTAGTTCAAGGTCAGGGCAGCCAAGCGCAGGCTGTGGACTCCAGGGGGAAACGAGGACTCCGGCGACTAACCCTGCCAGAAGAGAGAAGAGGAGGGTTGGCAGAGAGCGGCCGCCAGGCAGCATCAGGACTGTGACTGAGCCAGTGCCCCTGCCCGTCGTGTGTAGCAGGACAGTGGCAGGCGTGGAACACCTCCATGACTGCTACTGAAGGACAATATTTTATATGTAGTTTTCAATGGCAAAATACTGCCGAAATGGAAAAGTAAAACAGCCTACATTCTGAAAAATATGTTTTTTTATGAATATTGAGTTTAAAAAGTAATCCTTTACAATGAAAGTGTTCCTTTAACATGAAGATATATTTTTCTTGGATACAAATAGGAAAAGGGGTTACTCATATCCAGCAGTATATCGTATTACATCCCTATAATGGGATTTCACTTCTAATTAGCAATTACAAGCTACTGAGTTATCTGATCAGGAAACCTGTTATCTTGGTCAGAGACTGATTGGATCTGATCATGTTGACCATTTAGATGCAGTAATTACCACTATGACATTCTCTGATAAATCAGGACTGAAGCCTCATTCACACGTCCGTGTCAGTGCTCAAATCTGTGAAAAGGTGGTCAGTGATGCATCCGTGATGCCCGCGAATGATTCATGTGTGGTCCATGTGTCCGTTTTTTTGCTGTGCGTGTGTCATCCATTTTACACTGACACTGCACAGCTGAGAAATAATTTTCAAAGCATCTTTTCCTAATGATCCGTGAAACACAGATGGCATCCGTGTTGCATCCATGGTTTTCACGGACCCATAGACTATAATGGGCGTGATGGATCCGTGTACAGACAAAATAAAGCATGCTTCCGCGCTAAAAACACGGACCCACGAACCGTGCTAAAACACTGATGTGTGAATACACACATTAAAATTAATGGGTACGTTTTCTTTTCGTGGAACACTGATGTGTGAATGAGCCTTAAAAGGGACCATGTAAAGTTGGCCATACTTACAGAAGAAGAGTTAGCGTACTTTCACACTAGCGTCAAAGTTTTCCGTCATTGAGTTCCGTCCTCGGGGCTCAATAACGGAAAAAAACTGATCAGTTTTATCCTAATGCATTCTGAATGGAGAGAAATCCGTTCAGTTTGCATCAGTCTGTCTTCAGTTCAGTCCTTTTATGTTTTTTGGACGCAGATAAAAACGCAGCATGTTGTATTTTTATCTCCGTCCAAAAATGCGGAAACACTGGACGGAATGACGGATCCGCCATTAATTTCCATTGAAATGTATTAAGGGCGGATCCGACATACCATAAAAATGGTAAAATGATGAATAATGGATCTGTTTTCACGGATGACAACGGAAAGTTTGCAAATGAAATCCGTTTTTAAGCATTTTACCAGATTCGTCTGGCAGACGGTATCCTTCAACGCAAGTGTGAAAGTACCCTTAACCAGACCTTCAGATTCTGGAGAAAAAAGATGGGCTCTTCCAACTGTGCCCTATCGGCAAATGTTGGGGGAAAGATGGATCGGGCAGGCTGAATTTCAACATTCCCGATCCTGTGTTTCCAGGAGAGATAGCCCGCTGCCTGGGGGCTTTTTCCTTCTCTCTCTCTCTCTCTCTCAGGCATACATGTTAATGACAGAGTTGGGGGAGACGAGTAATGTCTTCATAATGAAAAAAATTAGGAAATCTGTTGGAATCAGGATCACGTCATCCCATCTATGGCAGCTTTAGTGAGCAGTGAGGATCCAGAATTAAGACACACTTCTCACACATGAGCACTCCCCACTCACTCCAATGTATATACGTGAAGGGGTCTTCTGCCCCCATAAGCTAAGAGGTCAGATGTTGTCTGTTCTCCAAACAAACAATACAATATGTCCTGCAGGTGAGGAGCCCTTAAACTGTTGAGCAGATAGAAGAAGCTCCCGGCAGCCCACCCAGCCAGCTCTCTGCTCAACACAGCCCTGCACTCTAATTAGGAGTGGAGATCAGAGGGCATGACATTGGGCAGACTCACTAAATACTGTATGGTTTCAATTGCCCTATAAATCAGCGCAAACTGCCTCACTGGGGTGATAAGCATGGCTGGGGAAGTGTAACATGACCAGCTCAATGTTTCCAATATGGACACCTAAGCCACAAGATGTTTGTAGAGTCATAAAACGCCATCAGAAGAAATGTCTAGGCAGGAAATGTCATGTTTGATTGCTCCCTAATAAAAATGAACATAGATTTGAGGATTTTTATACAAATCAACGATTCCCAGAAGATTCCCCAGCTATCATGCTTCATTTACAGTACTGGTCTCATCATATGGGAAGAGAGACCTTATGGACCTCCTCAGTCAGCTGGCACTGGGTGCAAGCACACCCTCTGCACCCCCTGATGAGTTCTCATAAGGCACACGACCGTATGTATTTTGCGGTCCGCAAAAAATACGGATGACGTCCGTGTACCTTCCGCAATTTGCGTAAAGGAACAGCAGGCCCCTAATAGAACAGTAGTATCCTTATCCGTTATGCGGACAATAAGGCCTAATTCACACGTCCGCAAAATGGATCCGCATCCCATCCGCAATTTTTCGGAAGGGTTGCAGACCCATTCATTTCATAGAGGCAGGAATGGATGTGGACAGCACACTATGTGATGTCCGCATCTGTGTTTCTGCATCCGTGTTTCCGCATCCGTGTTTCCGCAAAAAAATAGAACATGTCCTATTCTTGTCCGCAATTGCGGACAAGAAAAGGCATTCTCTATATAGTGCCAGCAATGTGCGGTCCGCAAAATGCGGAATGCACATTGCAGCCGTCCGTGTTTTGCGGATCCGTGTTTCCGTGTTTTGCGGATCCGTGTTTCCGTGTTTCGCAAAACACACTACGGACGTGTGAATAAGGCCTAATAGGACAAGTTCTATCTTTTTGCGGAACTGATATACTGAAATACGCAAACGTAATGCACACGGAGTACCTTCCGTTTATTTTGCGGACCCATTGAAATGAATGGTTCTGCATACAGTCCGCAAAAAAAATGATGCGGACGCGGAAAGAAAATACGTTCGTGTGCAAGAGGCCTAATGATGATTATTGCTTCCAGGTTACCAAATCAATCATATAAAATCAACTGGAATCCTAGGGACAAATCGTATCATTTGTCTACAAAAATAATTCACGCATTAAAGAGGTTGTCCCATTAAGACAGGAAGGGGGGAATAAGGCCCTATTCACACGTCCGCGAAATGGATCCGCATCCCATCCACAATTTTGCGGAAGGGTTGCAGACCCATTCATTTCTGCATTTCCGCATCCGTGTTTCCGCATCCGCGTTTCCGCAAAAAAAAGAACATGTCCTATTCTTGTCCGCAATTGCGGACAAGAAAAGGCATTCTCTATGTAGTGCCAGCAATGTGCGGTTCGCAAAATGCGGAATGCACATTGCAGCCGTCCATGTTTTGCGGATCCGTGTTTCCGTGTTTCCGCAAAACACACTATGGACGTGTGAATTAGGCCTAAGAGTCTGATTGGGAGGGTTTTGGATCCTGGGTCCCCAGGGAAGGCGCAGATGGGAGGAGTGGTATTGGCTATGATGGTGGTAGTAGTGCTCAAGGTTTATGGTGGCAGTCCTCACCCTGGCTCTCCCTACACCATGAAAGGAGGGCATACCCTTTTTTCCCTTGGGGCACACCCTGGACTTGGGAGCTCCTTCCTGGTGTTAGGTGGGGTGCCCCTGATGGTGAACAGTTGGCAGGGTACAAGGCAGAAGATTAGATGTAGGGGCTGGCGGATGGTGGTGGAATCAAAGACCCAGCCCAGTTTAGTGATAACAAAGAGCAGTCTCTTTACAGAGGATGATGAGGGTTGCAGTGCAGATAGCAGCAATAGGCACACTTCTGGGGTATAACTCAAAGCTTA
Organism: Bufotes viridis; assembly: GCA_033119425.1. Taxonomy (NCBI): domain Eukaryota; kingdom Metazoa; phylum Chordata; class Amphibia; order Anura; family Bufonidae; genus Bufotes; species Bufotes viridis. Next base: position 56,756,547 of record CM065590.1, on the reverse strand, counting down.
CTTTTCCCATTGGCAGTATACAGGCAGCAACAACGATGGTAGTAGTAACACTTTGTAATCTTCCCAAATTGACCACAGGCATGCAAAACTATCACAATCAGTACTACAGTTCCCACAGAGGGGTGCAGACTCTCAAATGGAAGGCCTAGGGAAAATCCGTACCTGGGATTTTACTTTCCTTGAGTCCGAAGGCAGCACATCATGGGTTAAGGTTTGTCTCATTCGTTTCCTAGGACCACCCACCTAGATTAAATTAATTAATTAAATGAGAGGTACTATATAAACACGCCTCCTACCACCCAACAGTGTATTTTAAAAATAGATTCAGACAAAAGAGGCATACAAATAATAAATGTTAATCAGGGAGGGTAAGTATGTGCTGCCTTCGGACTCAAGGAAAGTAAAATCCCAGGTACGGATTTTCCCTTTCCCTTTCAGTCCTCGGCAGCACATCATGGGATTTTCTAGATCTCAAGGGAGGGTATTTTAATATAGTACTGTAATTTGTACCCCAGTGTCAAAACTTGAACTCTCAGTATTGGTAACTGTTCATGGAGGTCAATGATATCGAACAGGAAGCTGTATTACAGATATCCTCTATGGATCCTTGTGTTCGCTCTGTCCCTGAGGAACATTACTGATCTATGCTGCTGTAGATCTTGTGGAATGGGCTTTTATCAGAACCAGAGAGGCTTCACCCTCCAAGGAATAGAATTCCACAATTATGGCCTTTGCACAGCTATCGATTGTGTCTTTAAATGGTTGTCCTTTTCTTGGCCCAGAAAATAAAAGCCGTTCTGAACTGTTTCGTTCTTAGAGCATAGATTTCAAAGTTCTTCTTACATCTAAGGTACAGTATGTAGGAGAGTTTTTGGAAAAAATGTATGTAGGAGAGGTTCTGGAAAAATGCTGTAAGAAAAAATACTGTAAGAAAAGAATTCCCTGTTTACATTGGAAGATGATGTAATTTAGGTAAAGGATGGCATGGTTTGAAGTAAAACCTCATGTGAAGGGAATATTAGCTATGCTGTAGGATGAATTCTATCCAGATTCTGGTGATATAATCCGTCCTGTAATAACAGTTTGGGGTCTAACAGGAGCTTCCAATCTTCACCTTTGATAAAAGCAGAGAGTAGAAGAGAGCCAGGACCTTCAGGCCCAAAGGAGATTTTAGTATCGCCTGCAGCGTCTCCATATAGTCTTCTGTAGAACTGTTCTGCCTCACATGGCTGGAATTTGTCACACAACGTGGATTTGGTTCCAATCCGACAGATTGATCTTCTTCCAATTCAGATGATTCGTCTGAATATTGAAAACAAACTCTGGAATGAATAGTTCTTAGGTTTAGAAAGGTACAATTCTGCCCAGTCAAGGATCTTCTTGGATAACTTCAGAAGGGAATGGCTTCTAGTCCATCCTGTTTGTTTAGATAAAGTGCCAAGGATGGTTGTCAGATTGAACTATCACAGTCATTCACCCTAAGATGTATCTGGAAATGCGGTAGAGTCAACTGGAATGTACTTGGGTCCATGAAGTGCGATTTGTATCTCAGAAAGGACCACAGCCGCCATCTGTCCTGAAGATGTGCTCACCACCCTAAGGCAGAAGCATCCGTGGTCACTATTGCAGGAGAAGATTTTTAAAAGAATTATTGTTCATAGGACAGCATCTCTCAGTGCTGAAGATGACCACGTGTCTATAACCCTATGGATTGCAGGTAAGAGGTCTGAGATTAGAGTTTTCACTTCTTCCTTCAGCCTTGATCTTGGCGCCTGGTAAATAATGGGTCATAGTACACTTTATCTAATATGGAAATCCAGAACAGTTTGGAAGTTGCAGGGTAGATCCTGAATCCTCCTGACTTATCAAGAATCCCAGTGACTTGGAGAAGTACGATGACCTTCTGAAGAGGTGACTTTAGCAGGTCCTCGGATGGAACTTCTATGAACCAGTCATCTAGATATGGAAACACCTGTAAGGCTTGTAGTAACTTTGAATTGGGGACGTCCTATTCCGCCATTCTTGCGAATAGCCACTCAGGATTTCTTGAAGACTGTATTATTGGCATATGAAGGTCAATATCTTCAGATCTAACAAAGATGCGCAGTGATCCTCTAGTAGCAGAGCAATGCCCAATGTTTTCTATTCCAAAAAATAGATTTAGATTGAAGACTGCTTCTCGTACAATAATGACTTTCAGAACCTCATGATTTCAGGATCCCAATGTCTGAAGTAATCTGTTGAGTAAGGGAAACATATTCCTCTGACTTCTGGTGTCAGACTGATCTGTGACGCTCGTCTTCATCCTTTGGTCTCTTCGGCTCGTACTCCCTTCTGTCAGGAAGTCCACAGATGCCGGATCCATGGTATTCTTGTTTTCTGGACTGCAGGATTTCTAGATCCTACTTAATTTCTAGCAGTCTGTTCATCTGAAAAAACTATTCTCCAGAAATGTAGAGGAGGTTACCAGGTTCATGGTTAGACATTTCCTTTATCTTATCCAGAAGGTGTAACCAGACTATGCGCTCTGGGACTACCAATACTGCATCCATGGCGCTTTAATGAGTGAAAAACCTAGATGGTTTTTTTTTTTTTTTTTTGTTTCTTCTTCATTTATTTTTTTTTTTTTTTAAAAGGTTTTAAGCGTAAACTAGGAACATCTGGAAAGAAAAAAGATCTTCCGGTCAAAGTAATGACAGCAGAATCAACCCAAGATGAAGACTTGAAAAATGGAAAACCCTTTTTTTTTTTTTTTTTTTCTTCTCTTCTTTCTCTCTCTAGGAAGGCAAGGAGGAGAATGTCTCTCAGCCTTGAGCGATAATGACCACTATTGCTGAGGGCAGTTGTAACGCTGGACTGCCAATCCCCCAGGGTCGCCTGTATAAAAAATTATTTAAAATCAAAATTTGTTTTAACCAATACTGTAACTACCAGAGTTTATAACCATTTCTTATGTATCTGTATCAAAAGTGATGTAATTTAAAACCAGAAGCTGTATGGGAGCAGCTTATTACCACCTAATACAGAAAAGTAGCTGAATAGAAGTAGTACAACTTTTTTTTTTTTTTTTTTTTTTACCAGCAGCTTTGAAAGCATCTGCACAAGTGTTAACGAGTAGTCATCAGCCACAGGTTTGGGCTGCAGGGATTACAAGGCCTTCATTAGACTGAAAGACACAGAACACAATGTTATAGACATCACAGCAACTACTCCCAAGTGTTATCAGGAAGGGGCTTATTCACATAACAGACAGAACAGCATGTTAGAGCCATTACAGCCGGTGCCCCTGTGTGGAGACATCTTACCACCTCTGCTCGGACGGCCGGACATCTGTTTAACAATGGAAACAGGGACTCAGTTATTCACAAACATCTGCATCAGTCAGGTAAGTCTGATCATCGGCTTTAGTAAGGTAACTGACCATCCTTTGCTTGGATGGCTGGACATCTAGGGCAGAAAATATACAATGTAACTGCAAGACAACGGCTCCAGGTAACAGCGCCTGCTCTGTACTGTTTAATACTTAACACAAGTGTTAGTCAGGATGGGGCTTATTCACATAATAGACACAACCTGTGACTGTCTGTGCACTTCTTACCACCCTTTGCTGGACATCAGATTCATCCTAGGAAGAGGCATCAGGATATAAACATCAGCTTTAAAAGGTAATCTGACTCCGGACAGAATACAGTGTAACTGCAGGTAACGGGATATAGTTCTGCTCTGTACCGCTAAATACCAGCACAGGTGGTATCAGAAGGGGCTTATTCACATAACACCGCAGGTAACAGGATATAGTTGTGCTCTGTACCGCTAAATACCAGCACAGGTGATATCAGAAGGGGCTTATTCACATAACACCGCAGGTAACAGGATATAGTTCTGCTCTGTACCGCTAAATACCAGCACAGGTGATATCAGAAGGGCTTATTCACATAACAGACACAACCTGTGACTATGTTTGTGCACTTCATACCACCCTTTGCTGGACATCGGATTTATCCAAGGAAGAGGCATCAGGATATAAACATCAGCTTTAAAAAAGGTAATCTGACTCAGACAGAATACACTTGTAACTGCAGCTAACAGGATATAGCTCTGCTGTGTACTGCTAAATACCAACACAGGAGAGCATAACACTGCAGGACTCTGCTCTGTACCCTCTTTAATTCACAGGCACTTTGTACTGCATCAACACGGGTGATTATCAGTAACCTCCAAAAAGGTAAGTCTGACCCAAGACAAACTGAACCTTGTAACCATAAGAGAATGAAAGGTACACAGGCAATGTGCAATACTTAGCTTCCAGTGTGCGAACGGAAGACGAGGCGGCGCACGTGTGTAGTCAGACGCCCAGAGCCTGCGTTCCACAGAGCTTTTCAGCAATATCTTCCGTTCTGAAGTCTTTCTCAGCGGATACCGAGTGAAGCCAGTGAACCACACATGGCTATCCTCACTCTCAGGCCTCCGAACCTTGTACCACAAGGTATAATGGTCGGGTAACAGCGGATACAGAGTGAAGCCAGTGAACCACACATGGCTATCCTCACTCTCAGGCCTCCGAACCTTGTACCACAAGGTATAATGGCCGGGTAACAGCGGATACAGAGTGAAGCCAGGGAACACACATGGCTATCCTCACTCTCAGGCCGTTACATGGCCGTGTCCAACTCTGGGCCTTTTTTAACCTGGAAAAACCACGGTCTATACGGCCATAGCAGCCTAAGGAGGCTGACAACAGGTGGGCTTCTTCCTCACAGGAATGAGGACAAATAAAAAATACACTGTTGGGTGGTAGGAGGCGTGTTTATATAGTACCTCTCATTTAATTAATTAATTTAATCTAGGTGGGTGGTCCTAGGAAACGAATGAGACAAACCTTAACCCATGATGTGCTGCCGAGGACGAAAGGGGAAATCTGTTATATAAGTGTGGTGGGTGACAAAGCAACATAGTGTCTCCTGAGCAGCAAAGTCAATTGCCATAAATGAACATTACCTTTGCTAACATGTACAGTCCATTGTGATCCTAAACAGTCTATGGATTCTGTGCTTCCTTCTCTCAGAGGTCGGCACTTGTCCTCAGCATGTAGGGACAGAGAACCTCTTGTAGTAGAGTAGGCCCCCAGAGGATGACTGCAAAGGGTTAATAACTGCTAATGAGTTAATTTAATGTTACCAGGTTAAATGTCAACAGCAATGTATGGGATAAATATAGGGTTAAAATTGACAGACTAGTTAGGTTACCAAGGCAATGGACCAGGCCCACCCCCTGGTTTGTGAGTCTAGTTTGCGCAGAGCTACAGAAAGGACATGTGTGTTAGAGTTCCTCCAGACGAGGCTCTATGTCTTTGAGACTACAGCGGACAAAGATGCCACTCTAGTACTAGAGGACGCTTGAAGGAAAGATACTATACTTTATAGAAGGTCCAGAACCATTCAGACAAGATAAAGACAGCAAAGTATTTGCTTGTTTATGGCAGAAAGACTTTGCTGCAATGGAAAAGATTATTTCCTCATCACCCACCACACTCTGCGACTGACTGGCCGCCTGGATCTAAATGTTGCACCCCTCAGCCTGGAAACTGGTTAACAAGTATGGAAATGCATGCCTGCGGTTATTTGGAAATACTGTAAAGTGTCCTTAGAAAGAGAATCAGGGACCGCTACTACCAGGGGCGGATTAAGTGCATGATAGGCTCGGGGCTGTCTACCCAACACGTCAGATTTCTCATAATTGGGGTAATTCATCAAACTGGTGTAAATTAGAACTGGTTTAGATGCCCATAGCAACCAATCAGATTACACCTTTCCTTTTCCAGAGGAGCTGTAAAAAATGAAAGGAGGAATCTGTTGCTATGGGCAACTAAGCCAGGTCTACTACAACAGTTTGATGAATGACCCCAAAGATCCCTATAGTGTCTACAGCAGTTATAATGTCCCCTAGAGTGCCCCCAGTAATAATAACAGCACCCTATATTGTGCTCCAGGTAATAATCCCTGTATAGTGTCCCCAAAAATAATGTCCCCCAATAGCAACGTCCCCACACTACCCCCATGTAGTATTTTCCCTTCACACTGCCCCCATATAGTAATTACCCTACACTGCCCCCATATAGTAATTGCCCTACACTGCCCCCATATAGTAATTACCCCACACTACCCCATATAGTAATCTCCCCCACATAGGGTGACCACATTTCCAAACTGCCATTCAGGGACACTTACTTTTACAAGATCATCATGCGGTCGCGGTCACGGTATTCGGCCACGCAGCAAGGCAGGGGAGGAGCCACACACACACAGGACAGTACTATGCGATGCCGATCTGATTCGGCGATCGCATAGTATAAAGAAGTGACTGTCACCGGGGCTGGTTCTAGGTGAAATGGGGCTCTGGGGCGAAAAACAATAAGGGGCCCCCCCATGACACTTGATGACTTTAGCAGAAGAAACTGTATATTGTGGGGCACGGTGTATGCTATATGTGTATAACAAACATATTTCATATGAAAACTTACAATTAGTTGGCTTGACCCTTGGGGATCTCGGACACCGCATCCACACTTTGGCCGGGGGCTCGGCGGAGCTGATGTGTTTTATCCTAATGAGAAAGATTTCATAATAAGGATTTGGAGAACGGGCAGAGGGATAGCAGAGCAGGGAGAGGCTGGTGCTGCTAATAGGGGGCTCATACCACGGGGGAGTAATAAAGCCCACCATAATGCCCCCCCAGTAGAAATAATTCTCCTAATAATGTGCCCCCAGTTCAGCTAATGTCCCCATAGTGCCCCCATAATGTGCCAGTATAAAATACCCTTATATAGTGCCCCAGTAAATGCCCCCATAGTGCTGCTTTCCCCCCTCCCTCCTAGTGCCCCCATAATGTACCAGTATAAAATGGCCCATATATAGTGCCCTAGTAAATGCCCTCAGTGTCCCCCATAATTTGTAAGTATAAAATACCCCTTCTTAGTGCCCTCATAGATGACCCCATAGTACTCCTCTCCCACCTTCCACATAGTACCCACCATAATGTGTCCCAGTATAAAATGTCCCTATACAGAGCCCCCATATAAAATAACTGTTCTTTGTGGCCTCAGTAGATGCCCCTATAGTGCCCACCAATAATGTGCCAGTAAGAAGTGCCCCCATAGATGTCCCCCAATAATGTTCCAGTGGCCAGAGCCCCCCTATCATGTGCCAGTATCCATAGGCCCCCCCTATCATTTGATATGTACCCAGAGCCCCCCCCCCCCATCGTGTGCCAGTAGCCATAGGCCCCCCTATAATTTGATATGTACCCAGAGCCCCCCCCCCCCTTATCATGTGCCAGTAGCCATAGGTCCCCCTATCATGTGCCAGTAGCCATAGGTCCCCCCTATCATGTGCCAGTAGCCATAGGTCCCCCCATCATCAACATGTACCAATAGCATAGGCCCCCTATAAGTGCCAGACTGCCAGTAGCCAATAGCCCCCTATAATGTGCCAGTAGCCATAGGCCCCCCCTTAAGTGCCAGACTGACACTGACTGCCAATAGTAGCCGTAGCATAGGCCCCCCCCTATAATGTGCCGCACAAAGTGCCAGTAGCCACTAGCCATATGTCCACACTCCATTGTCCAAGTAGCCATACCATAATTAGCCCCCCATCATGTACCCCAGGCCCAATAAGTGCCAGAGCCCACTCTATTCCATTGTCCACAGTCCAAGTAGCCAATGCCATACCATAATTACCCCCCCCCCCATCATGTGCCCCAGCCCCCAGGCCCAGTAGCCAGCCACCAGACACAGCTATTGACAGATGACAACAAAAAAAAGAACACTTGACTCAAGTTATACTTACCTCCTGTCCTGAGTCCTTGGCTGTAGCGAAGCGCGATCAGCAGCAGCTCAGTCAGGGCTCAAGTCAGGCGGCGCGATGACGTAATCGCGCCCCTGCGCCGGTCCGCTGGCCTCTGATAGGCTGCCGGCCGGCCCTGCACAGCCTATCAGAGGAAGGGGAAGGGACACACCCTCTCCCTCCCCTGCCCTGTGCGCCTGTGCACAGGCCGTAATGGCGGCTCAGTGATCATTCCGGGACACTGCATTGTCCTGGAATGAGGGTGACCGGGACCCGAGACAGTCTCTCCAAATGCGGGACTGTCCCGGCCGATCCGGGACACGTGGTCACCCTACCCCCACACTGCCATACATCAATTTGCCCCCACACTGACATCCATTAATTAATTTGCCCCCATACTGCCATCCATTAATTAATTTGCCCCCATACTGCCATCCATTATCTAATTTGCCCCCATACTGCCATCCGTTAATTAATTTGCTCCCATACTGCCATCCATTAATTTTCCCCCATACTGCCATAGATTAATTCATTTGCCCCCACACTGCCATCCATTATATAATTTGCCCCCATACTGCCATTCATTAATTTGCCCCCACACTGCCATCCATTAATTAATTTCCCCCCACAATGCCATCCATTAATTAATTTGCCCCCACACTGCCATCCATTAATTAATTTGCCCCCCATACTACCATCCATTCATTAATTTGCCCCCATACTGCCATCCATTCATTAATTTGCCCCCACACTGCCATGCATTGATTAATTTGCCCCCACACTGCCATGCATTAATTAATCTTCCCCCACGCTGCCATCCATTAATTTTCCCCCACAACTGCCATCCTTTAATCTGCTCTCATACTGCCACCCATTAATTCATTTGCTCCCACAATTGCCATCCATTAATTAATTTGCCCCCATGGAAACATGCTCCACTGTCCCTTAATGTCTCCTCTCCCCCCCCCAAGTTAGCACACACACAAAAGAAAAAAGCTAATACTTACCTGTATGCTGAATGGTTTGGTAGGCGCGTGTAAATCAGAACGTGCGCGCGCGCCACTATAAAGGCGCATGATGACGTCATCTCGCGCAACGCGCGATGACGTTTTCGCGCACGCCGGGCTTCTACCACCACATAGGCCTCAGGCCTACTAGGCCTGAAGCCTATGGCGGTGATAGGTGGCGGGGCACGGAACTATACGCTCACGTGCCCCGCCGCAGTATGTGGGCGTTCGGGTCTGCGCTTGGCCCCCCAGCGATGCCGGGCCCGGGGCGACCGACCCAAACGCCCTAATTATAATCCGCCATTGACCACCATCATTGTTACTGCCCATACCCTGCTATTGGGAGGAGTTTATACTGTGATATACTTTGGAACTGTGCCTTTTCCTGCTATATGCATTATGATGCCCATCATCAATTTAGTAAAGTTTTTTATTGCAACCAGCGAGCCTGATTATGGACTCCATCATTCATCCGCCAGCCTTGAACCCTGCCAACCATCTAAAATTAAGCGCACTCTGACTAACATCAGGCAGGAGCCCCAGAAAGTCCGGGACTTACCTGAGGGAAGACAGGGTGTGTCCTCCATTCGCTGTGCACAGCCCGGGGAGCACCAAAGTGAGGACTTCCACTGAGAACTGTGAGTACTACTACGCATCTAAGGGCCACAACTTACCCTGCGCCTCCCCGCACATACAGCTCCTCTACCCTGCGCCTCCCCGCACATACAGCTCCTCACACTTCGCTGCTTCGGCCAGGCTACCTAACTGATGCAATGAGACAACTCTAGACAGCACCTGACTCGGACCAACCTCTTCCTACTGAGTGGGCACAATAGCTAGGATGTTCCATTTACATACAGCTCTTGGGTTCACATTCAAAGCATGGAAAATACATTAACCCTTACTGCTAGATATTAACCCTTTTAGCAATAAACTAACATGCACACTGCCGCTCCATTTCACTCTATGGGGCTGCCAGAAATTGCTGCACGCTTGTACTCGGCTATCTCCGGAAGTAGATTTGAATGGAGCGGCAAGCATGCATGCGTGTCTGCCACTCTATTCAGACGGGCAGCACAGGCCCCCGTTCACATGATCAGCGGGACCCCTGTGGATGGGGATAAACTTCGTTAATCCAGGACAACCCCACAACCTTGAATGTCTAAGGGCCAAGATCACTGTCAGTCTAAGGCCCCTTTCACACGAGCGAGTTTTCCGCGTGGGTGCAATGCGTGACGTGAAAATCGCAGCATGTTCTATATTATGCGTTTTTCACGCAGCTCTGGCCCCATAGAAGTGAATGGAGCTGCGTGAAAAACGCATTGCAGCCGCAAGTAAGTGCGGGTGCGATGCGTTTTTCACTGATGGTTGTTAGGAGATGTTGTTTTTAAACCTACCGTTTTTTATCACGCGCGTGAAAAACGCATCGAAACTCATTGCACCCTTGCGGAAAGAACTGAACAACTGAACTAAATCGCAGGCAAAACTGAATGGCTTTGCCTGCGAAATCGCACAGTTTTCACTGAACGCATCCGCAACGCATCCGGACAAGCTCGTGTGAACCCAGCCTAATATTCTTACCCCGATGCCATGCTTTGTGCTTCTCAGTCCCTACAGAATTCTTATACACACCTAGTTGTTCATCTAATCATGGTCCTATCAAAGGGTCTCCTCAGTCTCTCAGACCATTTCTATCTCTGTGCTTGATATGCCCCTATTTGCCACTGGACACCACGACCATACGGACGTCTTACAGTGGTTGCGGTCATGACGTCATCTTGTGACAGAGTATCTTGCACTGTACAGGGATTTCTCTTTTCTGGGTTCCATTCCTTGATGCATGTATTCCGTCTATTGAGGGACATATCATGTGTGCCACCTGAGCAGCCAGGCGGGGGTCCGGTAGGTAAGAGGCTCAGTGCTAGTCTTATTGCAGATTCACACTATCTATTAGACTGCATGTATGGACAATGAATTTCACAGCTCACAATTTTCCAATATCAGCAGGCGCGTATTGGCCATAGTCTAGACCCTACAGGAACATTTACTGGTCAGCCGATGCCCAGGGGGCCACCTTAGCCCTCCTCAAGACCACCAACTATGGTAAGTAATGATCTGACATTCCCCCCCCCCCCCCGACTCTTGAATTTAAGGCCTCATTTACATGGCTGTTGTGCGGCCGTTCCGTACATTGGGAACCACAATTTGAATGGGTGAATGGTGATGCGGGGAGCACACGGCCGGTGCCCGCATATCGTGGCCCGCTGTCTGTGGGCCGCAATATGGCCACGGCTGGGCAACAGTCATGTGCATAAGGCCTTACTGTGTTGCCACCCTGAGGCAACTGGAGTAGGGGTACAGAAAGTGGCAGCTGGCAATGGGCACCACAGAGGGGCAGTTATGCGGGGGGGGGGGGCTGTAGTTTGTGCTGCTCAGACATTTTTTCGTAATGCGTTGTGGTATTTGGCTCCACTGAAGTGGTATTATGTGCCACAATAAGGTAATTTTAGCCCCGCTAAAAAAAAAAAAAAATGTGGCCCCAACGTTGTAGGTAGGTCCAAATTGACAGAAAGCAGAGCAACAAAAATGGATGGGGCCAATACAAGTTTCTAGTAACATAGTGCAGCACAGAATACCATCCCGCAGAACCAAATATCACAGTGCAGCACAAAATACCTGCCCAGAAGCTGTCCGTCTGTGGTGGCCATCAAATGCTGCCATGTTCTGTCCTCCTCCATTTCTCTCTAATTAAGATGTGGAGCAGAGGAGCATAGAAGGTGAGATGTGGGCCACAACACCAAGCCAGCCCTACCTTCAGCATGCTGCCTGGACTTCCTCTAGTAATGACCCCTATAGTGCCCCCAGTAGTATGTATGCAGCGTCCCACTTATGTGTGCACAAGTGGTCTCTTTAAATTCCTGTATGATTATTTGTAATTAATATATTGTGTTTCCTAATATCAGGCTGGCATTGTCAATACCTCTATTCACCCCTAGGTGGTGCTGACGCCACATATATATAGCTGGGGTTTGCTAATTCAGAGTAGAGTGTGAGAGTTGGAGAGGAAGTAGTAAGTGGATTCAGTAGTAGGAGAGGAGAAGGAAGTGTAAGGAGGAGCAAAGCAGGCTCAGTCCAAAACGTAGCTGCCTTTCTTTCCTCTGGGCCCTGATCAAGCCTGGAGATGACAGACCAAGTAGTCACCGCAGCCCAGCACAAGACAGAAGTCTATGTCAGAATATAAAGCAAGTGTAGTGAAAATTAGAGCTGAGTCTAGCCAAGGGACTTCACAAGCACCAGTGACCAGGAGGAACTTAAAGGTACCTGGACACAACTGGATGATTAGTGCGCAGAATTATCCCTTTTCACTAAAAGCCTTTTGGGACATAGTGAACCTGAATACTTCAGGAGAGAATCCTGCATCAAATAATGTAGCAGAGAGTTTGCCTGTCATGAGGGAGAACGCCCTTATTGGATTGCTCAGCATAAAGTAAGGAAATCATTATATTTAATACCTGAGTGTACTTAGTGGACTTAGTGCAAATTTACCAATTCTCGGCCTGTAAAGTAACAATATTAAGACAATTGCCAGATCTATTCTAAGGAATTACAGTTAAACCAACATCTGGATTATTGCTTTTGATATACAAATGAGCTGTAACGACTGTCCTGAGACTATTGATTCAGTAAAAGTTCAACTGTGTTTTACTACAACTGACTCCTCATTCTTTCTACTACTTTCAACATTTGCACCTTACGGTGCTGGCGTCACGAACACAGGGGCCCAGCCACCAAAGCACTCTAAGCATACCCATTAGCATCAAGGGCACCTCAACTTCCATCTGGCTGGTGTCCCCTGCAATAGCGAGTGCCCCGGAGGATTTAGTGCTATCTTCCCCATCACTGCATGCCGGCCCAGGGAGGCTCTGCTAACCGTGAGTAAATGAACTACTACCCCCCATCGGCCCACAGTAGCCTCACGTGTTGCCCCTGCGGCCCGGTTGCTGCATTTACCCGGCTAGTGGCAGTGATGACGGCTAGGGTGGCACTTTGGGCATCGGTCCATGGGGAAAATTCCCTGTAGGATCTATGGCCAGTCCGACCATGGGGCTACTTTTAGTTTTTTTTTACAGCTCTTTTGGAAAATGAAAGTTGGAATCTGATTGGTTGCTATGGGCAACTAAGCCAGTTCTACTTTACACCAGTTCCATAAATGACCCCATATGTGGTCTTTCAAAGTCTCCAACTTTCGCTGAAATTTTAAACACCCTTAATCAGCATAAAGCAGGCATGAAAATCAGTTGCAGCAGTCAGCTTTCCAGTGCTGGACCCACCCCTCGGTCCACTTAAGCCCTAATTTGCATAAAAAGTAAAAGTATTTGTTTCTCGGGAACACTGCAACTGATTTTCAGAAGAAAGGTATCATTTTAATCAGCAGGATCAACCATACCAGAGAGTAGGCTTGTTTTAATACAGTTTATTTTCCCTTTAAATGATAAGTTCAATAGTGTTCTAAGGACATTTTCAGAAAAAAACTGTGCAAAGAAGAAAAACCCAGCACACCCCCATGTAATAATTACTCAGTCCACTGTGCGGATCCAAAGAGTGTTCAAGCTTACAGTCTGAATAGGGACCAACAGGGATTCAGCGTGATTTATAAAAGCATAATTCTTTATTAACTAACTTACGCGTTTCGACCAACTGTAGCGTTCTTAGTCATAGCATAAAGATAAAGGAAAATTCGATTCACCGCGAAGACAAAGATGACGTCATCTTGGGCCACGTGAGATTTCATGCCAGACCTTCAAGCAAGATGTCGAAATCGTCACTTCTGACAAAGAAATGCGCTTCGTGGCGAAGTAATTTGTCACAAAGCTGATTTTTTTGTAAAATTCGGTGAAGCAACCGAATCAAATTTTTCAATTATTTGCTCACTATTCATGTAGATAAAGTTATTACCAGGCACTTACTAATGTATTGTGATTCTCCATATTGCCTCCTTTGCTGGCTGGGTTCATTTTCCATCACATTATACACTGCTCATCTCCATGGTTACGACCACCCTGTAATCCACGCAGCAGTGCTTGCACAAGCAGTGTATAATGTGATAGAAAAATGAATCCAGCCAGCAAAGGAGGCAATATGGACAATCACAATACATTAGTGAGTGCCTTGTATTAACTTTCTCTACATGATAAATGCCACTTGCAGAAATGAGACAACCCCTTTAAGTGCACCCATAGAAGGAGCTGAGCAGAATTAAGAATAGCCAACAATAAAGGATGTTATTTAATAAAGGATTATGCTTTTATGAATCACGCTGGATCCTTCCTGGTACCTGTTCAGTTTTTAGGAAAAACACTTTTTTGTGCCTTTTTCTCCTAGTGTTTCTTTTAAAAATACTGTGGACAGATGTTTGCTAAAGGTCAGTGGTGAAATATAAAACACATTTTTATGTGAAAGAAGCCTCATTCTGTACATTAATTTGCTGCCAGTGAGTGAACATTGCTACAAACCTAGGGGGAGATTTATCAAACTGGTGTAAAGTAGAACTGGCTTAGTTGCCCATAGCAACCAATCAGATTCCACCTTTCATTTTCTAAATGGGCTATGAGAAGTGAAAAGTGGAATCTGATTGGTTGCCTTGGGTTCTACTTTACACCAGTTTGATAAATGACCCCCTATTGTTTCTTCTGAGAAGTGGAATATCAGCTTAGGCAATGCTCTGTGAGCGAAACCCATCATTACCAGCACCTGCACCAATCGCTCTACATACTGTGGATTGTACAATATATCAGCCTGGAGTGCAATCTGTATAGCTCGGAGCTCGGCCTAGGTCACAGATATGCTTGCAGTCTCTTGGTGACTGTTCACATGTATTTCCTATATCGAAGAGAGGTCAGGTGGGAACAGTGACAGAACAAATGCAGTGCTGTGGATCTGTCTCCTGACCAATGTGTGGGTCTCCAGAAAGGAGTAATCTCTGGAAATGCACATATTTTTTGTATGTTTTTTTTTACAGTACGTCTTTGATCTTCCAGTTTAGGGTCCATTCACACGTCTGCAACTGTGTTGCGGTCCGCAAATTGCGGATCTGCAAAACACGGACCACACATGGCTGGCACTATAATAGAAATGCCTTTTCTTGTCCGCGTCTGCGGATGCGGACAGCACACTGTGAGCTGTCCGCATCTTTTGCGGCACCATTAAAAATGAATGGGTTCGCACCTGTTACGCAAAATTGCGGAACGGATGCGGACGCATTTTGCGGACTCATATGAATGATCTGACGGACGACCACCTTCTGACCAATATTTACATGTCTGGCCGGCTTTAGGGTGAAAAGTTGGATTTCAACCCATCCAATTCTACTAAACTAGGGATCATTCACATGACGTTATCCGTTTTCCATCCATGTGCATCCCACCCATTTTGCAGGCCGCTTGAAAAAAATGCCTATTCTTGTCTGCAAAACAGACAAGAATAGGAAACGTTCTATAATTTGCAATGGATGGCATCCGTGCGCCGTGTTGCTTTTTTTTTTTGCGTCGCCATATAAATCAATGGGTCCACATGCGCTCTGCAAAAAAATGTGGATCGGACACTGACTGAAAATACGGTCCTGTAAATGCACCCTTAGGGCTCATGCACATGTACCTGTTTGCCCCATGCCCGTGCTGTGGACTGAAAATAGCAGTCTGCAATGCACGGACACCGGCCATGTGCCCGCCGTTTGCGGATGCGGACCCATTCACTTGATCCGCCTTCAGTCTGCACAGGTTCTATTTTTTTTGAGGCTCAGACTGAAATCTACAGAGCTTCCTTGGGCTTCCGCTCCGTATCTTGCGGATTATGGACCCATTCAAGTCAATGGTTCCCATCCATGATACAGAGCGTACACGGCTGGTGCCTGTATATTGTGGACCTGCTGTTTGCGGTCTGCAATACTGGCGCGGTCTGCACACGTTCGTGGGCATGATCCCTTAGGCCCCTTTCACAGGGGCATGAACGCATTGCACCCGCATTGAATCCTGACCCATTCATTTCTATGGGGCTATGCATATGAGCGGTGATTTTCACGCATCACTTCTGCGTTGCGTGAAAATCGCAGCATGCTCTATATTGTGCGTTTTTCACACAACGCAGGTCCCATAGAAGTGAATGGGGCTGCGGGAAAATCGCAAGCATCCGCAATCAAGTGCGGATGCAGTGCGATTTACCTGCAAGGTTGCTAAGAGACGGGACCCGATCTTTATTATTTTCCCTTATAACATGGTTATAACAGAAAATAATAAAATCTACAGAATACTCAACCAGAAACCGGACTTCAGTGATGAAGTCCGGGTTCGGGTCTGGGTACCAAACATGCCAATTTTTCCCACACGCATGCAAAACGCATTAAAACGCTTTGCACTCGCACGGAAAAATCGCACATTTTCCCGCAACGCACCTGCCTCTGATCCGGGCGTCAAACATGACGCCCCTGTGAAAAAGGCCTTAGTGTAAGGCCTCATGCACACGACTGTTGTTTGTTTCCGTGTCCGTTCCGTTTTTTTTCACGGATAGGATGCTTCCCCATTCATTTCAATGGGTCCGTCAAAAAATGCGGATGGTCAACCGTTTTTGTTCCGCATCCGTGATCCGTGTTTTCATTCCGTCAAAAAAATAGTGCATGTCCTATTTTTTTCACGTTTGCGGACAAGGATAGGCATTTTTACAATGGATCTGCCATAAAAATCGGATCCGTCAAAAAAAACGGTCCGTCATCCGTTTTTTTTGTTGACGGAAGCAAAATTTCAAGGAGGAGCGGACGCGGAGGCAGGCAACGGTCGTGTGCATGTAGCCTTAGGCTGGACGACTAATCTTTGACCTTGATATCTGCAAAGATTCACAAAATGGGAAAAGCAAACGTCCCCGTTCTCATGTCCAATCTGTTACGCGTCGGTGGATCATACCGTGAAGTGGATCGTACCAAGAAGTTTGTGCCATGAAAATCCAAACTGAGACAGATTGTCTGCCAATCATTTGCAAGGAAGAAGTTGGCCAATTAGCGGCCGATAATCTGGGGAAAGAGTGGAAATCCCATTACTCCGTCTATTGCAGCTGCTTCCTTCTCTATCAGATGAAGGCTCCTGGGATTATACTGGTGTTTTAAGGAATCAACATGGTAAATGACAGGAGGATTACTGACACAATAGCTACTGGGAGATAATGGCCGATAATTAGTGCCCAGTGATATGATCAGATCAGATACAATGATGCTATCATACTGCAGCTCTGCCCATCGTCCCCTGCATGCCAATCCTGGGGGCACACCGTGTCATATGGCAGGTCCTGGCGGGGCACTAGGATGGCAGCAGTAAGGCTGTGACACAGGAGCTGATTTACCTGTCTGCTCTACTCACTGGGAGAAGAGGGGTGTGAGCTCAGGAGGGGGGTGAGCTCAGCCAATGAGAAGTTACCCAGGGGTGTGAGCTCAGCCAATGAGAGGGCAGGAGAGGAGCACAGCAGGAATATATAGAGAGAAGTTAGGAGCAGAGTAAGAAGAGGATCTCCAGCTTTGTATCTGGGATGCAGTAATCTGAGGACACTATATTCTTCTGTATAATCCTTCCCAGCAGGCTGGATGTCACTGTCACCTTCAGGAGACATGTCTCTCTCCACCCGACCTCTTACCTCCTTCCTCATCCAGGACATCCTCTCAGACCTGGGCTGCAAAGGCAAAGACAGACACTTGGAAGTCCAGCCTGAAGACCAGGAGAAGGAGTCCTCAGTGGACATCACCCCTAAGACAGAGACCTCTGAGGATGACCGAACCAAAGCCCATTACTCACTGGAGACTCGCCTAAGGACAGGTATGAATCTTTCTGTGTCTTTTTATGAATTGTGTATGCTGGGACTTGTAGTTCCATGCTGCCAACCCAACCATTGTGCAGCATTCCATAGCCAGTTACAGAAGGCAATAGTCCACCCTGTAGATACCCTGACAGTGACATAGCAGCTACTGTGTTACTCCAATGTCTGGTCTGACACACATGGCCGCCCCTATCCTGCACAGTGCTGACACCCACCGCCCGCCATGTGTTTCCCACCAGGCAGAGGTCTGCTTCTGTTTTTATAGGTTAAATGAACCTGAACAGGACAGAAGGGTCGTTGCTAATTCACCAGTGACTGTCATCACCCCAGCCTTACCACACACAGACATACTCAGACACATGGCTGGCGTTGTCTTTGCCTACGACGTGTGTGTTTTTTTACTTATATTTAATATTATATATTTAATATGTCATGGAAAATGTTCACAAAAAGCCATGACCTGATGAACTTCTAATATTAAACATTGGACATTCCTAGAAGCGTTGGATGTTCTGGTTGATGGGTTAGAATCACAGAGATTGATGTTCCTTACTAGTTGTCCAAAATATGGGCATCTGTGGGGATCTTTCGCTGATGTACGGTGGTAGGAGAAGCCAGGCAAATGGAGGCCCTAAAAGATTGAAAACCCAACAGAAATTGGGATAAACTAAATGTACGGCAAATTTGCCCATTTTTGTGCCCCTAGACATAGATCTTCGGGATCTGCACATACAAATATTTAATGTCCTTGGCCATCTTTACATAGTCTTGCCTTCCATTTCTACTCACCTTCCAACCAAGTAATGTACTGACCTAATAGTTGATAAAAATGTATTGAACGGGAATCAAAGTATTACTTGATTATTACTAAAGGATTTGCCCTCATGTGGAGCAATGCTACGGTCTATGTCAGGGCATTGAGACTGTAGCAAAATATCTGTTCAAGGATGGATCTTCCAGTGATGGGTATACCTACATTTAATCCATCAACACCATTTAACTACAAGTATAGCTCCTGGCCAATAATGGGTGTAGCAGTGGGGTATGGAGGGGCAGAGGTAGCAGTCGCTTCCAGGTCCTGTTCCTCTGCCACATAAGGAGACAGATGTTACAGATTTACATTGTGGACAATGATAAAACAATGCTAACTCTGAAGTCACACTGTAGACTTTTACTTGGTAGTTTATTTACTGTCATTTTCTACCTATTTCCTTACAGATGATCTTGAGGTTGAGCAGCTGGATCTTGCGACTACTCGACAACCTTCCAAGGGAGAGGATAAAGCAGCCAAACAGCCTCCAAAGAGGTCACGGGCCGCCTTCTCCCATTCCCAAGTCATAGAGTTAGAGAGAAAGTTCTCCAGCCAGAAATATCTCTCTGCTCCTGAAAGAGCCCAGCTGGCCAAGAGCCTGAAGCTGACTGAGACCCAGGTGAAGATCTGGTTCCAGAATCGTCGATATAAAACCAAGAGAAAGCAGCTGGCCACTGACCTGGAAGATCTGGATAAGACTTCTTCTCTTCCTGTGCTATGCCGGGATGGAGAACTAAGCCGGACCTCTCTCGTGAGCCTCTATCAGAACTACCACTACTACCCATACCTGTATTACCTGGCAGGGTGGCATCCGCCTCTGTGGTGATCTCAGCCACCAGACCTAGAGACTGTGAAATCATAATATATTTTTTATCGATAATTACTTTTCATATAATGATTCCAGGTGGGATATTGCATTTTGATAAGATGCCTTCACGTGTCAGGCAGAAATGATGGCATTCTGGGTGTTTCTTTGGTGTCCAGCTTTAGGGCATGGGTGGGACAGCTGGTATGGTGGTCAATAACCTAGTGTAGACCCCCTGGCTGGAGGTCGCCCCACTGTCCTGCATGGTTAGAGGGGAAAGCCTGCTTGCATATATGAAGGTGGTTAGCATGAAAGGTGTGGGTTAAGTTTTGTAACGTGGATTACCACTCTCATGGTGAGAGGCGCTGGCCTGTATCAGGTACTTATTTAATATTTCCGTTTTTATTTGAAATGTTGCATTTTCCATTGTTTTATGTCATAAATGCACTTATAATCTATTAAAGAAAAAGTGAATCCAGTTCATGGCTCTTCAAAAGAACTTCCATAATCTGAGTCATTCTTCACTTTCTTCGTAAGATTCATCTTAGGTATGCAACGTGAGGTACACTTCTGTGACTACAAGCCTCAGTACACACTGGTTATTAACGTGTGCATTATCATCCCCAATATCATGCATGCTCGGGTCTTCATATATTATTTCATAGAAGGGATGAAATGAATGATCAGTTCGAACCCACCTTCTATGCCCCCAGGTTCATCCCTTAGGCACTACATCTAGTCTAGAGTCTCCCTCGTAGACTATAATTTAGCTTATCACACATGACTTGCTCCTAGGTCCTCCTAAATGTTGAGGGTTCCAGTGATGAGACCACCACAGGCATATCCTTGGCCAGAGCTCGACAATCACTTACACTCCAGCTCTTGTGAAACCCTAATTCCCACATACTTTTTTGGCAATTCTCAGACATGCCATAGAGGTGTACAGAGCATGATGAGAGTAGTAGTTTCACAATAGCTGGAGTGCCGGAGGTTGATAAGCTCTGTCCATGTGTTACACCATAAATGTCTATAGTCGGAAGGAATACCCCTTTAATTCCGAGCTTCACTTCTTTCCCATATTAGTGCCAACACACAAGCCTAAAAGGGATTGATTTGTTAATCTGTAAATGAAGCTACACAAATTGGAGGGGGGGGGGGGGCAGTTCTGATTTTTTTTCTCGTCATTGCTAAATCCATCGAATACATCACCCAGTGCTGTGACCTCCAATGGGGTTCTTTGATCCAATCACTGCATACAGTGGGATCACAATGCAGGTGACAGGATCTTATACATTGTTATGCCTGTCAGATAATGACTGGTGAGTGACTCTGCTCACGCTGGAGAAGATATAGGAGCTGGAAGATGATGGGTTACAATGGGTTAAAGGGAAATCCCTTTTTGGTAGAAGGGATGATAGGCTGATCATAGTCAATGTCAGCAATCATATATGATCTGATGGGAACCTAAATGCTTGGACATGCCAGGTCCTCGAGAATAGAGATGCTATTGGTCGTCACCTTCTGCTCTACCAGATGAGGCTCCTGAACATTGGACTCCATCTATTAAAGCTGACTTATCCCCTCTCCTGACATGTCTTAGTAACTACTTGCATTCCACATGTAATCACAATTCTGGAGCATCTTTTCATAAAACTCTACTTTGTTCCATCCCTCTATTATTCCTACTAGAACTTTAAAGTGTGCAATAAAATTCTATCTGGGTGTTACCAATTGTAGGTGTGTCCCTGCACAGTCTGACACTGTTTTCACTGATTGGATATTAGACTGTGCAGGGACACCCCCCAACTTGTAACACCCAGGTGGACCTTCATTGCATTTGACCATTACTATACACCTTCAATACCTGTCGTTTGGCTGACCCTAAAGCTCTCATCAGCATGAGATAACGGTTGGTCAAAAACTCGTTAGGCCGACAGCTATCTTTCCCGATCCTCGCATAAGTATACGTGCTTGGCTGAACATGAATAGAAGTAAAGTGAATCGGGAGAGGAGAGAAAGCCGCTGCCAGACACCTCTAGCAGAGGCTTATCTCCTGAGAACAAAAGGATTGGGCACTTGGAATCCAACATGCCCGATCCTTATCCCCCACTGATATCGATGGATCCAAACAGGGTCGGACTGGAGTTCCTTGGGTCCACTAGAGGAAATTATTCTCTGTGCCCAACCCCCATATCATCAATAAAGTCGAATAGGCTTTTATTCAAAGAAATTCATCCGAGTGCCAATTTATTGTCTCCAAAGGCAGCTCCAAATGTTTTTTTTTTCTCCTGGACCTTTGGGGCCCACAATGGTATAAGTGCCTGGGCCCTCAGGAGGATCCTCTGGTGGGCCAGTCCAATGCTGAATCCATACTCCACAGAGCGGAGCCTGATGAAAGCGAAATGTGCAGAGTGCTCTGAGCAGTGCTCCTGCCCCTTTGTGTTTTCTGCGAAGGTTTAGATTCCCTACGAGATATCCTCCGCCCTTGAGATCACTGCTGCTTGGATTGGGTGATACGTGGTTGTAAATCTCTCTTCAGCAAAACTAAGCCTCCTCATTGCCACAAGTCACGGCTGCACAAATCTCAAATTTCAGCCTGATTGGATTGTTTGCAAAAAATGCGCCCATTTCATTCCCTAAATCAATTACAAACTTACATTATTGCAAAATACTGTGCATCCACAGTAGATGAACAGGGTATAATAACCCCCATTATCTGCAGACCAGTCCAGCCCTATCTGCACTACACTAATCAGCTCATTACAGTCAGACAACAACACGTCCTTGTCATGCAAATAAATCTTAATGCCCCCCAGAGACCACTCCCCGGAGCAAACAGACCCCACCATAACATGCGTGAGAACTAACAACAGAGCAGGCATAATGTTGCCAAACAGATTTTGTAAGGGTATGGTCACACGGTCAGGTTTCTGCATGCAGTTTTGGAAGTCAAAATCAGGACTCGATCATAAAAGGAAAGTATGAAGGACGGATACGACTTTGTCCTCTTTTTTGAATTCACTCTTGGTTTTGGCTTCCAAAAGTGCATTAAGAAACCTGACCGTGTGAATGTAGACCTATAGGAAATAAAAAGAGATGTAGCAGAGCTGACTCTGTTTTCTTCCTGTTAGTTAAAAAATAATGCAGTAAAGTGAGCTGAATGAACATGACTTGCATCAGGTTGAGGCCAGCACTGCTACATCTACGTGTATACACATACATGTTCGAGTCATATTATTATGACCATTTCCTACTTTGACATCGTCAACGCGCAGCACATGAAGATGGTTACGAAGGTGCTTAAGGGCAGACCAATAGGCTCACCACCAAAATGAACCAGGAGGCTACCAGACGTATATCTAAAATAACAGTTCAGCGAACCCTACTGCCCGATAATTTGGCATTTGCCCCTCATGGAGTCATTGAGACACGTTATTGTGTTTGTGGCCCCCCCCCCCCCTTTTTCTTTCTCCCCAGGTAAACCTGAGTGTTAGCCGGCAACAGGACCGAGAGGTGATTGGCCTAAGGTGTTGCTGGCCAGTTGCTGGGCAAAGGGCTATTTTTAACTAAACTGTGGATTGGCCAAGGGCAAGTTTCGGCGGGAATTTTGAGTATTTATAGTGGCCACTCACCCTCTGGAGTGCTGTCATCGGCTGAAGAAAGAAGAGAGAAGAACGTGTCCCGGCCGCCCTCCTGGGTTTTTAGTCGCGGTCTTTTCAAAAAGGGGGTGGTGGGGGTTAATCGCTCAGCCTTACTGGGTGGACTCTTGATGAGTATTTCATTAATGGACTTTAGTTAACATATGTGGAAATATGTGAGACACATACTGAGTCACCTTACTGAGTCACTCTCAGCCCATCTAGCTGCTGTCCGGGCTGCACGCGGCGGTTACTCTGGATATTAGCTGGTGGTCATAATTATGTGGCTTGACTGTGTACTTACTGCTCAAATGGGTTATTCATTAGATTTGGAGTAAAACTGAAAATGGATTAATGATTAATGGAATTGTTAATATTTATGGTTACTCCCCCTCCCCATTTTAATGAAGACCGTGGCCATTTTTATCCATATTAGTAGTTCGTCTTTATTTCATATTTATATTTATAAGGTTTAAAGTTGTCGAGTGTGGCACCATGCGTATGGGGCTCCGAAGCAGAAGGATGTTCACTGCACCTCTGATAATGAAGATGCTTTGGCAGAAAAGTCTTCAATTTTCGCAGCAGTATCGGAATTGGACCTCCGATAATTGGTAAAGAGTGCTTCATTGAATAGGTGGGCGTTGGCGTGTCAGGCGGGAAACATCAGAGAACAAGCGCCGTGCAACCATTGCTGGAAGAACACAACATGGCGGTGGCAGCGTTAGGGAATGTTTTCGTGGCATTCTCTGGGCCCACTCCTCCATGTGGAAGGCAGAATCCATCCTTGCAGATCACATACACCCATATATGCCGATTGTTTTCCCTGAGACGGATGAATCTTCAAGCAGACTATTCAACGTGTAACACAGCTAGAAAAGTCCGACCAAGACTTCCAAGTACCACTCTGGCCCCCTAATTCCTCAGACTTGAACCCAACTGAGCATTTGTAGGACTACCTCGATTGTCTTGTTTTCTCTATGGATCCTCCGCTATGCTCCCTCCAGCAGCTGTGGGATGCTCTGCAGTCAGCATGGCTCCAGATACCTGTGACAACCCACCAGGACCTTACTGAGTCACTCCCAGCCCATCTAGCTGCTGTCGGGGCTGCATGCGACGTTTACTCTGGATACTAGCTGGTGGTCATAATTATGTGGCTAGACTGTGTACTTACTGCTTAAATGGGTTATTCATTAGATTTGGAGTAAAACTGAAATAAGATATCCATACGTGTGACATTTCAGGCTTCAGTGAGCGTGCTCCAAAAGTGTAAATGTATATAAAAGGGCCTATATGGTACATTTCTAACCATTGTTACTGTCATTTGAATAATAAGCTATATAAGTACAGCAAGGATTGTGCATTATATCACATACAAAATGAGAAGAATAAGGCAGGAGTGTTTTACCAGAAAATGGCCTATTATATAAATTTTTATAAAGTTTTTCTTATGTTAAACCTTTTGAAAAACTTTTTAGTGATGTAATTTTAAATATCCAGGTCACTATTAATATTTAAGAAAACTTCTAAACTTCCAGCAGTTTTCACAGTGACCACAAAGCCTAATAATAGTCCTCACTTTTTGGGTTGTACAGATCACCTTTCAGCAGTCATCTCATTATCATCACAGGTATGATTACAATGACATTTATCACCTATATATGTCACACAGAATCCATTATTCATATTAGGTGATATCACAGCTTATCTCCTGCATCAGCCACAGAGCATACCCAGAAAACTTTCCTATAGAAGTCAGCTCCTGTTCATTGTGTCTATGGCCCATCTGGTTGCTGTAAAGCATTTCTATGTTAAGAATAGCTAAGGCAAGATGGCCGCCCCCTCATAATCATGTTTAGGAGAAATCGGAACATCTGCAATCAGAGAATAAAAACAGATCAGGAAAAAGGATATGTTTAGCTATTTGGGTTTAACTGGCAGGACACTATTTGAAATAAACACACAACAATAAATGCTGATAAAAGGCCGCGGTCCTTTATTAAGGGTTCAGATTAACAATCAATAAATATTCAATTAAAATCCTGAATAATTTAAACACCAAAAAACTGCTTATCCACTACCGTCCCCCCAGAAAACTGGGTGACTAACCCCCCTCTAATCTAGGACCGCAATGATGTTAAATAACATTAAAATATGGGAGGGAGGGGGGGGGGCGATGTCTTCTTTCTTCAGCAGCTCCGGACAGACAAGGGACCGGACCTGCGAACAGCTGATTAAATACAGTCAATTCCCGCCTCCAAGACCAGCTCAGCCAATCAATAGTGGGCAGAATTCCATGACCCAGCAACCGGGCAGTAACCAGAATCCAATCCCCAAGCTTCTTTCTTTTTACCTCAGGTAACTTAGCAAAAAATACCTGTACTGAAGAAAAGAGAAGGGGGGGAGGGAGAGAGACAAAAACAACCACCCAATACCATTATATGCTCAATGTCACCATGGTGGTGACTTCAGCATTCGCCTCCGTGCCCACTGACATTCCCTTTAAGCTGAAAAAGTAAAAACATAGGGGGAGATTTATCAAAGCTCGTGTGAAGTAAAACTGGCTTAGTTGCCTATAGCAACCAATCAGATTCCACCTTTCATTACTCACATGTCCTTTGGAAAATGAAAGGTGGAATCTGATTGGTTGCTGTGGGCAACTAAGCCAGTTCTACTTTATACCAGTTTTGATAAATCTCCCTCACAAAATAAAAAGGAGGAACAAGGGTTAATGGGTACATAAAAGTGGTCAAGGGTGTGCATATTGTAGACAACGGTATACAGTCACAAATATAAAAATTTTACATTCCATGCTACTGAGCTGTAGATAGAAGAAATAGATTCTGGTGGGGACCATGTAGGTTCTATTGCCAACTCTAGGGGATACTCAGTATGGGGACTGAGGGTACATTGGCACATTGGATTTTGACAGTGTCAAAATCTGTCACGTATCCCACGGCAGAAACCACTGTGGATGTGGTTTCAGATCAGAAACAGAATCAGAAACCTGTGAGAAAAATCGGACTTGTGAACTTACCCTAAGGCCCCTTTAACACAGGTGTCGCGGGTGAGGGCCGGATGCGTTCAGGGCGCATTGCGGGAAACCCGCACGAGTAGGGACGCAATTTTAGTCAGTTTTGTCTGCGATTGCATTCCGTTGTTCAGTTTTTTGTACGCGAGTGCAATGCAATTTGCACATGTGTGAGAAAAAAACTGAATGTGGTACCCAGACGCGAACCCGCACTTCTTCACTGGAGTTCTGGTTCGGTGTTGTGCAGATTTTATTATTTTCCCTTATAACATGGTTATAAAAGAAAATAATAGCATTCTTAATACAGAATGCTTACTAAAATTAACTCACCTCAACCACTTGATTGGCGCAGCCGGTATCGTCTTCTTTCTTCTTCCAGCAGGACTTGCAAAAGGACCCACGCTGACGTCATCACTCTCACCACTGTTATAAGGGAAAATAATACAGTAAATAGACTTCAATCAATTCACTAACATTATCTCCTTAGCAACCATGCGTGAAAATCGCATTGCATCGGCACTTGCTTGCGGATGCTATGCGATTTTCACGCAGCCCTATTCATTTCTATGGGCCTGCGTTACGTGAAATACGCAGAATATACAACATGCAGCGATTTTTACGCAACTCACAAGTGATGCGTGAAATTCACCGCTCATCGGCACAGCCCCACTGAAGTGAATGGGTCCGGATTCAGTGCGGGTGCAATGCGTTCACGTCACGCATTGCACCCGGGCGGAATTCTCGCCCGTGTGAAAGGGGCCTAAGTGGCAGTGCTGCAGGGGAAAAGCAATGCAAATAGGCAGTGGCGTACCTAGAGAAGTAAGGGCCCCACAGCAAGGATCAAACCAGGCCCCCCACACAGGACAGAAGGGTTTCCGCCTAAGCCCTCTTCAAGGACCCTTGGGCCTTTTTTCCTCTGCCTAATTTGCTAAAAGTTGATCCTTTAGAGCAGGCATGCTCAACCTGCGGCCCTCCAGCTGTTGCAAAACTACAACTCCCATTATTCCCTGACAGCCTACAGCTATCATCCTGCAGAAGGGCATCGTGGGAGTTGTAGTTTTACAACAGCTGGAGGGCCGCAGGTTGAGCATGCCTGCTTTAGAAGGTAGAGTCCTGACCAAGTTTTCACCTCCAGTAGAAGAGGAGATAATCCTAACTAAGACTGGGCCCCCTCTTGCCCTGGGCCCCATAGCCGTCGCATGGTCTGCCGCTATGGTAGTTACGCCCCTGCAAGTAGGTGCAGCGTACTCAAGTTAGGGTTAATAGTGTTCTTGGGTGTGGTAGTGCAATGGTGACCACTAACCTGAGACAGGCTGACTCTCTGGCAGGTAGTTGTAGATAGAGTTCGTGACGCCAGTGCCAATTAACGGTGGCACACCGTTTGCTGATAGTAGGAATAAATGAGGAACCGCGTTATGATAAAACAGAACTTGAACTTTACTAGAGTCTTTGATGGTAATCATGCACATCAATGGATGGAAGCGCAGTTCCTTATTACATAGCAGTGCAGAGTAGTTTCAGATGAATAGATCACAGACGAATATAGATTGCAACTCCTCTTAGATCAAGCAGGCCTAATACTGCACAGGGATTTGACTCTCCACTATTTCCTCAGGTTCTATGTAGATACAGGTGACTTCAATTCTTCTGACCTGTCTACTCCTGGGTTACTTTATCATCCAAGGCCCAAATACCTGTTAGACGGCTTCTATCCTTGGTTCTTTACACTTGGAGGATTTCCCTTGCTACCTGCTGAGGACATTACAGGAGACCCACACAGACTACTCTGTCTGCACACACTTCACAGACTCACTGTCTGCACTGAACTACCTCTATTCTGCCTGGGCCTACCTATATATAGTGGGGCGTACTATCTCCCTCTAGTGGCTGTAGTAGACACTACCCCTGCAGGCCTGTACAAGGAAATAAATTAAAGGTACATACACATAATAAACCTTTGCAGTGTCGGGTATTAACACCCGTATGCTGCATACCCCCTTGCTTTGAAATGAGTACGGCCTCGTACGCTAGTGGGGTGTCCCTTTTACACAACAATAGGCATAAAGATACACATGCAACAATATAAAACATAAATAAGAAATAGCATATAAATGGAAGGGAAACAGGGCGACGTTCTCTTCTTATCAGGAAACCATATGGAACAGGGGCGCTGACCTGGCACAGCGTGTTCAAGTATAGAACCAGGGGTGCAGCCCAGGGACTACGGCTGTCCCGGATTATGTTTGAGTCTTTCATTTCCTGGATCATCTCCTTAACAGTTTGGTATGAAGTAGGTGGTATGGGTCTATACCTCTCTTTGATGGGAGGATGAGAGCCAGTGGGTATGGTGTGTTGGATGACACTGACCTCTCCATAGTCCGTTGCATGCTTACTGAAGGCCTGATGGTGTTTCTTTACCAGATTCAGAATTAACTCTAGTTGATGTTGGGGGGTATCTTCGTCCCCGACATGGAGTTCCTCCCACCAGGGCACTTGTGAGTCGCTCACAGGAAGATGTCCTTGGGCTGCAGCTGGCGGCTTCTCGGTGACAGGCGGATGACATCCTGGAAGAATACCTGGGAAAGCTGGGCAACAGGGCAGTGCTTAGTAAGCGCAACAGGATGATCACTGAGGTTAATCAGACGGACAGGTACTTTACCTTGGGAGACGGTCACCAGGCACTTGGCAGCTCTCACATAAGGATAGTTCTCCATCTGGATAGGCTCCACCAGGGCTGGATAGTCTTGGCCCTAGACTCCAAGAACGGCACGACACCACAGGAGAGTTTGAGAGTTTGGCGGCAGAGTCACCGGCCTATTATCACGGATCCTGGCGGTACAGATCTCCCCTTTCTCATTAGCAAACCTCTGCTGAGCACACAGTACACTGATAGTCTTTTGGATGGCTCTCTTGGATGCAGAGGGGGCAGTAAGCAGAGTCTGGTGCAGCGCTTCAAGCACCTCAGGGTAACAGTTTTTAAAGACATTGGTCCCTACAATTACAGGATGACCCCCTCTATCTGCTGCATGTACCACGATCACTCCTTGTTGAGGCAAAGTAGCTTCTCCCACTTGGAGAGTGGGCTCCCAGTATCCATGGACTTTCACTGGCTTGCCATTACTTGCGATGATCTCCAGCCAGGACTCAGGTGGCTGGGTTAGCAGGCTGGAGTCCCAGTATTTTTCAAAGGTGGGCTGCTGAACAGTGGTGACTTGAGACCCAGTGTCCAACAAAGCTTCAAAAGGGATCCCATTGATCTTGACACTTATTTTAGGACAGGACCCTACATACCGGGGCAACCAGCTTGGGTCTTTTGGACCTATTGTTCTACCTCCCGAGGGGCGGTCCTCAGCCTCGGGGGTGGCCCGTTTAACTGCCAGCATGTAGATTCTGTGTGGCCCAACTTTTTGCAATAACTACAGACAGGCCGCTTGCGGTCCTTAAACCGGTCACTTATACGTCTCCCGGGATCTCTGGGGTGAAACTCCTGATAGGCAGGAGGAAACGGCTTTGGAGGTAGAAGCAATTCCTCTTCTAACATTACTGGTTTCTCCCACTCCTCTAATTTCCTGCACACTTTTTCCAGGCTTTTAGTGAGATGATTAACCTGTTCCACTAACATAGCAACAGTATCGGAGGTTGGAGCCTGAGCTGCTTGGCTGGCCCCGAACTGGTTAATAGTAGGCAGCGTAGGTTTACAAGCTAGGGGCTCAGATGGGGCCACTGGTTCTGCAGGCAGGGTTTGACCCAAAATACTAATGGCCAGTTCCTTAAAGTCCAGAAAGGTACTGCTAGGATGTTGGGCAGATAACATTTTCAATTGGGCTTTTAACTGTTCGTTGTATATCCCTGCAATGAACTGTTCCCTCAGGGTCTGCTCTTGGGTATCAGCCTCCCTGGGATCTATCTGAACAACAGCCTCCAAAGCTTCCTGGAGAGATAGAGCAAAATCACGGAGCGACTCACCAGGTTTCTGTTTCTTCCCAAAGAAGCGCATCTTTACTTCGGACGCTGTCCGTGCTTCAAAAGTGGTTCTGAGGCGGCTAAAAATTTGGTCCATGGTGCTCCTCTCAGAGTTAGGCCAAGACATGACTTCTCTGCGGGCTGCCCCTTCTAGCTGGGCTAACAGTATCTCCATCTGCTGTTTTGCATTAACAGGGTATAGTTTGAACAACGCCACCATTTTGTCCTTAAAGTCTTTTAAAGTATGAGGCTCTCCTGTATAGCGGGGGAACCATGGGGCCCCAAAATAATATGGCATCGTCAGCGGCATCAGGCTGGTGGCAGTAGTTCCGCCTGTGGCCACAGGCTCCCTGGGGGCAGGCTGCTCGTTTACTTCTGGATCCGACATGGTGGCGCCGCTTGAAAAAGTATTGAGTCGACTGGGGGTGTTGTTAGGAGCAACCGTCTGGCCGGTGCGGTCCCTTTAAGAATGACTCTGGGGGCGCGCGTTTTCTGTAGTGTACCCCCTATATATTC
The DNA here is from genome assembly GCA_033119425.1 of Bufotes viridis. Taxonomy (NCBI): domain Eukaryota; kingdom Metazoa; phylum Chordata; class Amphibia; order Anura; family Bufonidae; genus Bufotes; species Bufotes viridis. The sequence continues at coordinate 56,726,085 of CM065590.1, read as the reverse complement.
CCCGGCTCTCTCCAGTCCTCCTATAGTACTTTTTATGCCCTCCGGTGTATTCTTACCGGGTCCGCCGGCGATGGAGTATCAGTCCGGCACCCACTGGGGTTCAACAGGCCAAATCCCGCGAGATCTCGGGCGCCGCGCCCGCGCAATGACGTGCAGGGTTCAAAGGCCGGGCCGCGGCGGTGCGTACAGGCGACGTCCTTCCACGGATCACAGGCACAGTCCGCTCTTCAGGGGGTGGCACCCTGTACACTCCTCTAATGGTGCAGCAAATTTCAGTCCATGAGGTGGGCGGCCATCTTGGGTGCCATTCACCGACAGCAAGCAGGATGGTAAAGAGTTCACAAAAATCACTTTCAAGTACACAGTTCTTTTCCTTATGGTGGCACAACACTGCACAGCGCCTACGGTCCACTTTAGGCAAACTTTTCTGGCCCCACAATGCGAATAAAGTCCCAAAAGTCACTCTGGTCACAGGGCAAACTGGATAAGGCACAAAGTTCACGCTTTTTGCACTAACAAGCGTGCGAATCCTGTTCGTGACGCCAAAAGAGAGGTGCAGCGTACTCAAGTTAGGGTTAATAGTGTTCTTGGGTGTGGTAGTGCAATGGTGACCACTAACCTGAGACAGGCTGACTCTCTGGCAGGTAGTTGTAGATAGAGTTCGTGACGCCAGTGCCAATTAACGGTGGCACACCGTTTGCTGATAGTAGGAATAAATGAGGAACCGCGTTATGATAAAACAGAACTTGAACTTTACTAGAGTCTTTGATGGTAATCATGCACATCAATGGATGGAAGCGCAGTTCCTTATTACATAGCAGTGCAGAGTAGTTTCAGATGAATAGATCACAGACGAATATAGATTGCAACTCCTCTTAGATCAAGCAGGTCTAATACTGCACAGGGATTAGACTCTCCACTATTTCCTCAGGTTCTATGTAGATACAGGTGACTTCAATTCTTCTGACCTGTCTACTCCTGGGTTACTTTATCATCCAAGGCCCAAATACCTCTTAGACGGCTTCTATCCTTGGTTCTTTACACTTGGAGGATTTCCCTTGCTACCTGCTGAGGACATTACAGGAGACCCACACAGACTACTCTGTCTGCACACACTTCACAGACTCACTGTCTGCACTGAACTAACTCTATTCTGCCTGGGCCTACCTATATATAGTGGGGCGTACTATCTCCCTCTAGTGGCTGTAGTAGACACTACCCCTGCAGGCCTGTACAAGGAAATAAATTAAAGGTACATACACATAATAAACCTTTGCAGTGTCGGGTATTAACACCCGTATGCTGCATAGGTACCTTCTAGAAAAAGACTCACTAGTGCCACCTATTGAAATGTCACTCTATAAATTAATGACCGTGAACCAAATTTTCTTCCCAGCTATACATAAAAGGGGGAGCATCCAGGGGCGTAACTACTATAGCGGCAGACTATGCGACTGCTATGGGGCCAAGGGCAAGAGGGGCCCAGTTGGGGTAATCCCTTCTACTGTAAGGTAAAAACTTTTTCAGGACTCTACCCTCTAAAGGAATAACTTTTAGCAAATGAGGCAGTGGAAAAATGGCCCAAGGGTCATTGAAAAGGGTTTAGACAGAAACCCTTCTGTCCCGTGCGGGGGCCTGGTTTGATCCTTGCTATGGGGCCCTTACTTCTCTATGTACACCAATGGGCGCATCTAAAGTCGGGAGCAGCTGAATTAAACGGGTTACCCGACCCCTGAAATGCCCCCATATGTCCGGGCCCCGGCCCTCACACACAATGTACTTACCTTGCTCCCCAGCACCTGTGTCGCTTCTGAAGCCCACACGGCTGCCACTGCATTTACCCGTTGCGCAGATTAAATCATCGAACGTTGGGGGGCAGCCCATGGCAGGTGGTGACGGGGATGAGCCTCCCTAGCGTCACCCCGGGGGTTTGTTCCCATCACCGTCATGTTTTCATCCGCGCAATAGGGAGATGCAGCGGCGTCCATGCGGGCTTCAGAAGCGACGCGGGTGCTGGGGAGCAAAGTAAGTACATTGTGTGTGAAGGGCCTGGGCTTATAGGGAGCATTTCAGGGGTTGAAGATCAGATTAAGTAAGAGATAAGCTGTCTTTGTAGAGGGAATTTATCAATGGCTTTATGGTGTAGAAAAGTCACAAATTATGGCACACTACAAAGTGTGGCTTTTCTTGCTTCTTGCCAATTCTGAAAAAAGTGGCGGGGTTAGCAGGAGGGGGCGGGTCCTCCAGCGGACAGATAAACTTCTGCCAGGCTTCTCGCAGCCTTCCAAGCACAGCGCCCTACATTTTATAGTGGCCATGCTTAGTATTGCAGCCCAGGCCCATTCACTTAAATGGGGCTAAGCCGAGCCTAGGCCACGTGATTAATGAATGTGACGTCACTGGCCTATGAAGAGTCAGCACCGGTGACCGAAGCATTAGGCCTCTGGCACCAGCTGATTCTGCAACTATTTCTAGAATTAGCGAGTTAGGCTGTGTTCAGCTTCTGTTACATGATGGCATTTCCATCATTTTTGTTGCTTGGCTCCTAGGAAATTAATAGTGATTTCTTCCTAAAATTTGGAAAGCCCCATGCAAAATTAATAGTGTTTTTTCGCTGCATTTTTTAAGCAGTAAAAACAACAAGAATGTACACAAATCTGTATATAGTACTGTTATAGGATTGTTGTTTAGGTGGCATTCTTTGGTACGGCTATGTGGGAGCCATTCTCTATGGTGCCAACAGAAGGTACCACGCAGGGCACCATGCAATATAGGACCAGGCCTAAACATGATGTATGTACTTCTGCCTACTCGGCGTTATATTGACCCCCTGCATTTGATGGGGGCATTTATTGCATGGCTTAGCCTGTTACTCTGTAGCTGTAGATATTCCACACTCCCCATTATCTGCTCCTGGCAATCCATTACGATCTGACAGCGTCGCGTATTTACAAATTGCTATAAACATCAAGAGGGCTTTTTTCTGGGAAAAAGGTAAAATATAAATAAGTTGGATCTGGACGCTGAAGATATGATCCATCAAGTGTAGGGATAATCAGATGGCGGCCTAGAGATGAGAGAGGGGGGATCTGGCTGGGATGCTCTCTATGCACACAGCCTCTGACAGAGGAGACGCTGGCATAGCCCCCAGGAATCCAGAGACATTCTTAGATAAGGCAAAAATGCTGAGCATAAAATGAAAATGAATTGTGGTATTAACCCTTTCAGGGACGCATACCGTATATTGGCATCTTGAAAAGTGTCCAGACAGGAGATATAATTCAATTTATAGTTACATTTTCTGTACAGTCCTGATAGATATGAGATAGATAGATAGATAGATAGATAGATAGATAGATAGATAGATTACATAGGTAGATAGAGAGATAGATAACTTAGAAAGATAGATAGATAGATAGATAGATAGATAGATAGATAGATAGATATGAGATAGATAAATAGATAGATAGATAGATAGATAGATAGATAGATAGATACATGATGAGATAGATCGATAGAGAGATAGATAGATAGATAGATAGATAGATAGATAGATAGATAGATAGAAGATAGAAGACAGATAGATACATGATGTTATAAATAGAATAGATAGATAGATAGATAGATAGATAGATAGATAGAAGATAGATAGATACATGATGTTATAAATAGAATAGATAGATAGATAGATAGATAGATAGATAGATAGATAGATAGATAGATAATAGATAGATAGAAGATAGATAGATACATGATAAGATAAATAGATAGAAATAGATAGATAGATAGATAGATAGATAGATAGATAGCATGGGCGTAGGAAGCCCCAGAAATCTGGGGGGGACAGCACTTATGGGGCCTGTGTCCCCGCCCACCCTCAAGCCACGCCCACATATCTCTCCGCCCCCCCCAAGTGCCAAAAATCTCTCTCTCCCCCCCTCCTTCCCTCCCTTATGGGCCAGTGGGTCCAGTTTAAAAAAAAAAACACACACACAAAACAAGACACTTATACTTACCTCCATCCGTCACAGCGATCCTCTTCCGACCTGTGTCCCGCGCTGCACGGCTCACAGACGGCGCGATGACGTCATTGTGCCGCCTGTACCAACATATGATAGGCTGCCGGCCTAGTGCCGGCAGCCTATCAGAGGAGCAGGGAAGGGAGACGCCTCTCCCTCTCCTGCTCCGCAGCACAGCCATCTGTATCGCTGTCCTGGGGACGGCGATACAGATGACTATGGAGATGAACGTTTCCACAATGGAAGCGTTCATCTCCCTGTGCCCCACCACCGCCGCACACATTGCGCTGCCGCTGGGGGGGATTTTTACATACCTGTCCCCCCCGCATTATTTCCTGGGGGGGATTCGTGCCCCCCCGTCCCCCCCGCTTCCTACGCCCGTGATAGATAGATAGATAGATATATATGAGATAGATAGATAGATAGATAGATAGATATGAGATAGATAGATAGATAGATATGAGATAGATATGAGATAGATAGATAGATAGATAGATAGAAGATAGATAGATAATAGATAGATAGAAGATAGATAGATAGATACATGATAAGATAAATAGATAGGATAGATAGATAGATAGATAGATAGATAGATGAGATAGATAGATAGATAGATAGATAGATGAGATAGATTCTCTGGCACTTAATAGAACAATACGGTACTTACCTAACAGTAGGTGCCAGCAGAAATGTGCATTTAAAGCCCACTCACATGTAACCCCCTCCTTTTTTTTCAACCAACAAATATGGAATCACTTGCGCCCCATTAACAAAATTGCATTTGTCTTTGAACATGTGGGAATGACAGGAGGAATAAAAGAGGGATGGCACAATCTAGAGTTCTACTAAAAGATGCTCCAGAAGCAAACATTGTCAGGAAAAGAGCGTTTCCTAAGCAAAATAGAATCACCTGTATGTCCTTGACTTCTTTCCCAGACTCCTGGACTACCTAGTTATATTCTAGTGCAACCCTAATTCCCAAAAAGTTGGGGCGCTGTGCAAAATGTAAATCAAAACAAAATGCAATGATTTGCAAATGTCATAGATCTGTATTGTATTCACAATAGATCACAGAACACATATCAGATGTTGAAAATGCAATGCCATGCTGTTGAGATGGAGGCAGTATGTGGTTTAGCATTGTCTTCCCGAAATATGCAAGACTTCCCCTTTACAGAGATTTTTGGATGGGCTTGTATTTTGTTCTTGTTACAATGGCGGTTCGTGCCTGCTGCTGTCCTGTGTGCACAGGTGCCAGCTTCTTGTGTGTGAATTAGGGCTTGTATATATTGTACCTCTGTCTTCAACATTGCTGCTGCCTGGCTGTGTCTAACTAATAGCTGCTGCTAAATGTACCTGGCTGTTTTCCTTCAGTCCTTAACTTTGCAATATTCTTGCTAGTCAATAGCTAGTAAGAGCTATTATTTGTTTGTCTGTCTCATTCCTGGTTCCTGACCCATGTCTGTTCACCATACTAATCTTGTGCTGCCTGCCCTGACCCGTGCCTGTTCACTGTACTGATCCTGTGCCTTCTGCCTTGACCTGTGCCTCTTTGCTGTACTGATCCTGTACCACCTGCCCTGACCTGTTCACCTCACTGATCCTGTCCTGCCATGACCTTTAGATTGTTTCATGGATTCACATGAACTCTGCCAGTCCTGACCTCTACCTGCTTCCTGACTATATTATTGTATTGGTCATTCCCTCTGTGCCATGCACCATTATTTCTGGTTTCCGTGGGTTAGCAGCCACCCACACTGGGTAGGTAGCGGCCCAGTAGCTCCCCTGAAGCAAAGATCCCTGTATAGGGTTTAAAGGGTAAAACCGCCTGATTGCCACAGTGGTTCCACAACCATTACCTGTAACACCTCTATATACTGTTCAGCATTGATAGCGCCTTTCCAGATGTATAAGCTGCCCACGACATAGGCACTAATGCAACCCCATACCATCAGAGATGCAAGCTTTTGAACTGTGTGCTGATAACAAGCTGGATGGTCCCTCTCCTCTTGAGTCTGCAGTAATGGCATTCATGGTTTCCCAAAAAAAATTCAAATTTTGATTTATCTGATCACAAAACAGTTTTCTATTTTGCCTCAGTCAATTTTAAATGAGCTTTGGCCCAGAGAAGATGTCATTGTTTCTGGCTCGTGTTGATATATGGCTTCTTCTTTGATTGATACAGGTTTAACTTGCATTTGTGGATTGCACAACTGTGTTCACAGACAGTAATTTTTGGAAGTGTTCATGAGCCCATGTAGTAATTTCCAGTAAATAAGCATGTCTAAAGAAGCATAGTGACCACCCATACGTGTTTTTACGGTGTTCACTAAGGGGCCTTAGGCTGGGCCGTCGCTTTTTTACAGCAGCCCAGTCTAAGCGGGAAGCGGGAACCCGGCTCTCACATGAGAGCTGCAGCCCTGCTCTAACAGCCCGTACCAGGAGTGCCGATCCGGGCTGTTTAACACTTTGGCGTCCGCCCGTCCCATGTAAAGTGCTGACAGTGGGAGTGGACTCCCTCTGTCTCCCGTCGGCACCCCGCAAATGCGATCGCGGGGTGCCTATTTGTGTGAAGGCTGCCTGGGGTCTGATGTAGGCCCCAGACCAGCCTTGAGTAATTTCCACCAAGCGATCAAAAAGCGCCATTTACTCCAAGATGATACCAATGAAAAATACAAGTCGTTCCGCAAGCCCTCATACAACTCCATAGAAAGAAAAATAAAAACTTTATGGGTCTTGAGAAGCGGCAATGCAAAAACATTTTTTTCTTTTAAAAAACAGGGGTTTTATTGTTTTATTCCCTCCCAGAAAGAGTTAATAAAAGTTAATCAAAAAGTTATGTGTACACCAAAATGGTGCCATTAAAAACTACAACTTGTCCCGCAAAAAACAAGCCCTCATAAAGCTATATAGACGGAAAAATAAAAAAGTTATAGCTTTTGGAACACGACGATGAAAAAAGGAAGAAAAACGCTTGGTCAGTAAGGCCCAAAACGGGCTGGTCACTAAGAGGTAATGCAGTGCCGCCTGAGGCCCCGTACAGCACGAGCATCTAGTAGTGACCATCGGCCTTGTCCCGTTTTTTTTCCAGATTCAGAATTTTTTAATGATGTTATGTACTGTAGATGGTGGGATATTCAAAGTGTTCACAATTTTACATCGACGAAAATTTTTCTGAAATTGTCCCACAAGTTTTAGAGGTAGTTTTTCGTAGACTGGTGAACCTCTGTCCATCTTTGCTTCTGACAGACTCTGCCTCTCTAACATGCTCTTTCTATATTAAGTAGGGTTGGGCGAATCGGGTTCGGATTGCTGTATCCGAACCCAATTCGTGAAAAAACTTAAATAATAATATGGGCGACATCTTACTGTAAAATGTATGTGCTCCGTGAAGTTCTTTCCGAAGTTTCTGCAAATATCGCGAGACTTACTTCGTCTTGCCTCTATGACGTGTCACCTTCTTTATTGGCATAAATGACTGTATCGAAATGCTAAGCCGAGTTCAGCTTCATATTTTGATACAGTAATTTATGCGAATAAATTAACTGTCAGGTGATAGAAGCGACACGAAGTAAGTCTCGTGATATTTGCAGAAACTTCGCAAAGACCTCTGCGGAGGACATATATTTTACAGTAAGAGGAGCTGATATTATTAAGGTAGTTTTTAAAAGAATCGGGTTTGGATACAGCAATCCAAAGCCGATTTGCTCAACCCTAATATCCAGTCATGTGACATGGTAGAAAGTTGCTCTTCCAGCTGCTTTTTATTAGTACCACTTACTTTTCCAGCCGTTTGTTGCCCCTGTCTGTCCCAACTTTGGTAAAATGTCTCACTTTCATCATCTGATGTGTTTTATGATCTACTGTGAATAAAATACGGGTCTGTGAGATTTGCAGATCATTGCTTTCTGTTTATTATTCACATTTATTTACATTTTGCACAGCGGCCCAACTTTTTGGGAATTGGGGTTGTAATTCTTGTAATTTGTACAAAAGGATTTGCATTATTACAAATTCGGGTGTAAATGACTTATGATACTGAGACGTGTTATTTGATATATGTGTTATATTTCATATATAGGGCAAGTGATTATTAGGAGTTGAGATGGGCAAATCTGACAATTCGCTGGCTCTTGCTGATATGTGCAAGGCATCTTATGGAGCCATATTTCCTCTTATATGACAATGGAGGCTACATTAGGGACCTGTAGTAGGACTCCATCCTAGGAAATTCACTCATTGGTGAGACATTGGCAAAGTAAATTTTTAAAGTTTCGGTTATCTCTACTATGTGCACATGAAAGGTGCAGCACTGATGCAGTTAACTCCGAGTCCCCATTCTCCTCTGCTTTCCCATCACATCTGAGTGCTGTTTACACTGAGGCCTTGCTCCCTTCCATCATCTATGGGTCTGATAAAAGACAGATGATGATCTCTGTATGGGAAAGGCTCTTATCACTGTGTATAGTACCAAGGGCACCAAAGGTTAATTCCAGCTGCAGATCTGCTTTTTGGGATCGGGGGGGAGCTGTTTAAGAAGGTGTTAGTACTACAGCCAAAGATAAAGCTGTAGATAAAATGCCATACCTCCCCTCTAGAGATGAGCGAATCTAAGCTGACGAAGTGGAATTCGATACGAATTTCCGGAAAATTTGATTCGCACCGAAAGCCGAATTTCCTTACGCTTTGTGGTAACGATTCACATTTTTTTCTAATTGCCGTTCAGCGGGGCAGTGATATATTCTAAAGCCCTGTTTGCCATGTATTCGTGGCGAAAGAAAAAAATATTTAATCTAATATTTGATCTTGATCTTCGACTTTGTTGCATCAGACACCCCCAGCCAAGAGTCAGTGGGTTCGTCAGACACAACCCTTAGTTGGCATAACCCGGGAGCAGGCCCTGTGCCCTCACCTGTCCTCAACCTGCCTCTGTCCTTTTCTGTTCCCTAAGCCAGAGAAGTATTGTATGCTGTGGGCTCAGCTCCACCATACAGTGAGGACGAGCTACTAGAGGACAGTCAGCAGCTACTGGCAAGCCAAGATGTGGAGGAGATATCCGCCGCTTCCTCCACTAGGCGGGCAAGTAGTGATGAGGAGAGTGGTTTGGGAACTGGCGTTGCAAGCTGTCAGGGGCTTCATCATCATCAGTAGAAGAGGGTGGCAGCTTGCCCGTGAGCCAGTGGCGGAGCCAGCAAGTCGCTAGGGTGGCCGGGAGTCAGCAGGGTGGCAGTAGTGGGAGGTTGGGAGCCAAACGTGCCCGGAGTAGACCACTCGCTTAACAGGAGCCTACCTGCCCAGGAAGTAGTGGTGCACAGGTTCACGGAGGCAGCAGCGGTAGCAGTTAGTCAGTGCGTAATGTTGGGGTAAAATCACCAACTCGGCGGTGTGGCAATTTTTTGTTAATCCGCCGGAGGAGGTGAACATGGCCATATGTAGAATCTGTGGGCAGAAGGTGAAGCGTGGCACCATGGCCCTGCGTCAACATATGCAACATCCCCATAAAGTGGCCTGGGAGAACCGTGGCTCAGATGTGGTGGTCCACAGCCTGCCGCAGAAACCGCTGCATCACCCAGTGGCACGCACCCGGTTTCAGGCAGTCAAGGCTCCACCACCTCAGCCGAAGGGAGCTGCTGTCTGTCCTTCCCATCATCTGCTGGTCCTGATGCTCCTGTTCCTCCTACTCTTCGTCAGTCGTTCCATCAGCAATCGATCACCGAAGCGATTGCCAAGAGACAACAGTATACGTGCACGCATCCAACGGTGCAGAAGCTGAATGTGCTCTTGTCCAAGTTGCTGGTGCTGCAGTCCCTCCCTTTCCAAGTGGTGGACTCTGCACCTTTCAGAGAACTGATGGCTTGTGCCGAGCCGAGGTGGAGAGTTCCAAGCTGTCATTTCTTTGCCAAAAAGGCAGTACCAGCCCTGCACACACATGTAGAACAGAAGGTGGGCAAGTCCTTGAGCCTGTCAGTGTCTACCAAAGTGGCCGTCAGCGCCAGCGTGTGGAGCTGTAACTATGGTCAGGGACCGTACATGTCCTTTATGGCCCACTGGGTGAATGTGGTTCCTGCACAGCCACACCAGCAACTTGGCCAGGTGACACTGTTTCCGCCTCCACGTTGTCAAGCCATTGGTCCTGCAACAATGTCCACCTCTGCCTCCTTATCCTCCACCATTTCCTCAGCCTCCACTGCAGGGACAAGTCACAGTACCCCTCCAGCATACCACATGTGCAGGGCACGGCGTTGTCACACTGTTCTGCACCTCGTTTACCTTGGCGAACAGAGTCACACAGGGGAGTAACTGCTCCGTGTCCTTCCTCAAGAAATCGAATCCTGGCTTTCTCCGCAACAACTGAAAATCGGAACCATAGTGACCGACAACGGGAAGAACATTGTGTCGGCGCTGAGTCAAGGAGGGCTGAGCCATGCACCCTGCATGGCACACGTGTTCAATCTGGTTGTCAAGCGGTTCCTGAAGTCTTCCACCCATCTGCAAGACATCCTAAAAATGGCCAGGAAACGTTGCATGCACTTCAGCCACTCGTACACCGCAAAACACACCCTCCTTGAGATGCGGTGGCAGAACAGCATCCCCCAACATAGGCTGATATGTGACATTTCCACCCGTTGGAATTCCACTCTCCATATGTTCGACTGACTATAAGAACAGAGAAAGGCCATAAACGATTTCTTTATGATCCAAGTAGACAGAAGTACTGCCCTGTGTAACTTCGATGTCAGCCAGTGGCAGCTCATGCGTGACACCTGCCGTTTGCTCAGGCCCTTTGAGGAGGCCACGTTATTTGTCAGTCGCCAGGACTACTGTATGAACGACGTCATTCCACTGCTTTATGTCCTGGAACAGATGCTGGTAAATTTGGCTGGTCAGGGGACTGGAGACATGGCGCCTACATCTCACGGCCACATGAGCCCTGTGGGGGCTGAACTGGGGGAGGAGGTGGAGGACATCGGAGCACAAGCAATGTGTAGCGAAATGGGTGGTTTTTCTACACAGGTGACAAGAGAGGAGGAGCAGGAGCAGCCAGAGATGCTACAGGGCAATGAGGAAAAGGAGGCAGAGGACCCAGACACACCGTGGCAGTATGCAGTGGAGATAGAGACAGGGAGTCCCTCCGAGTCACTTGCACAAATGGCCTGATGCATGCTCACTTGCTTACGTAGTGACAGCCGAATTGACACCATTCGGCAAAGGGATGACTTCTGGCTCTCCACCTTGTTGGACCCTCGCTACCGGTCCAAAATTGGGGCCTTTTTTAAACCCGCTGAGAGGGAGGACAAACTGAACTACTATAGAGACATCCTATGTAGTCAGTTGGCCGCTGCCTATCTGCGCCATCGTCCATGGCTGCTGGGGATGGGTGAGGTGGGAGGGGCAGTACCAGCTCTATCAACAGCAGCCTGAGTCTAGAGTCGCTGATGAGCAGCTTTCTTCACCTGCATAGTGAAGAAACTACTCACCGACAGCTAGACATAGAGCAGAACCTGAACCAGCAGGTGGTGGCATACTTGGACTGCACCCTGCCACCCCAAGTTGAAGATCCGCTGGACTTCTGGGCATTCAAACTGGATTTGTGGCCGCAGCTGGTGGAGTTTGCCCTGGAAAAGCTGTCCTGCCTGTCCAGTAGAGTGGCATCAGAGCATGTGTTTAGTGCGGCAGGGGCCATAGTTACCCCAAGAAGAACTCGCCTGTCCACCCAGAATGTGGAGATACTGACCCTTGTCAAGATGAATCAGGCATGGATCAGCCAGGATTTCCACCCACCAATGCCTGAGGCATCAGACTAGATCATCCATGGTGCCACACCAACACTTTGACAAAAGAGACCGGTTTCTTCTGGCTACCTGCCTCAGCAACTATTCTGATGCTGCCACCCGCCTGATGTCACCCTTCTTTCACCCACCATCTTCAGCGGGTACTGGTATTGCCACTCACTTCCACACTATGTCACCTTGCCACTCTGTGGTCTCCTCATACTGCTGCCACCTTCACACTATGTTACTTGCTACTTTGTGGCCTCCTGATGCTGCTGCCGCCACCTCCACACTGTCATTGTGCCACTCTGTGGCCTCCTCCTGATGCTGCTGCTGCCGCCACCTCTACACTCTGTCATTGTGCCACTCTGTGGCCTCCTTATGCTGCTTCCACCTTACCACTATGTCATACAGCCACTCTGTGGATTTCTCATGCTGTTCCCACCCTCCCAACTTCATGACTGGGCCACTATTTTGCTTTTCAGCCTGGCTGACATCATCATTTATTTGACCCTTCTGCTGATCTGTCAGGAGGAAATAAATATGAGACGCACAATGGATCCTGTCTGAGTTGCACCTGTAAGGCCTGTATGGTCCCATCAGAATTGACTTGTGATTTGGTAGCCAAAAGCAGAAGTGGGTACAAAACACAGAAGACATGCAAAAATTCCATTCACGTGTCATCTCTGTTTTGGATCCACTATTGTTTTTTTTTTTTTTGGCATTAGCAATACTTATGAATTACTGACCAAATGCTAACCAAGTGAAGGCGGATGTTCAACAGACAGGATCCGTTTTTTGTGGGTTATTGTTCTGACGGATCAGAGGAAGGGCAAAATAATCAGTGACGTCAACACAGACTTACTGCTGACACCCTCTCCACTCTGTCGGGGGCTCTACTTGTATAAGCGTTTAATAGAACAGGTTCTGTAGACATCTATGTGGAATCAGCTGCTGACGGTGTAAAAGGAGTGCGCTTCTTCTTGGCGCTAACATCGACCTGGAAGGCTGAGTTTATACTTGAGTTATTTGGTCAGTTTTGGCCCCGTGACTGCCCAAATAAGTGAAGTGTGCAGTGATTCTAAGAGCGACGCCTGTTATCAGCATGTCATACGGACTCACAGTATAATTTCACTACCACAGCAGACTCCCTATGTGTGTTACTGCAAGGCACAGTGTACTACACCACTATAAAGGCTCTCATTAGCCAGTAAATAGCCGTTTTTTAACTCAATTCGCCACAAATAAATTCAGACCAAACCAAACTGGCGAATCAAAATTTTCAAAAATTCACTCATCTCTACTCCCCTCCTATTAATATGGGATCCTACCACCTGTGACTACCTGGCCACCATGGAAAGCGGTGGATCCTCAGCCAACACAACCTACAGCACAGTAATGTGATGGGACTGTCACTGACACCAGACTAGCAAAACATGCTTTACTAATTTCTGCACGACTCTTAGGTTACAAATGATCACTTCAGTAACACAGTGAGCAACAGTGGATTACCTGTTCTGGAACAGGTTTACAAGTCTCTTTTAGGTATACACTTAGTGCTCAGGCACGTGGCTTCTTCAACAGTCTTTGTAGTTAATTATAACCACATTGTCTCAGACATCTTAGTTAATTATGCCGTTGGTATGCACCAGGTGCCTCCAGCTTTTTCCACAACTCCTCAGCAGACACATCTCACCAATAACTTTGCTATTTCTCGCACTGGATGGCCATTCACTGCAGATTTCCTTGAGTAACTTTAGTGACCTGACTGCTTTGGGGGTAATGCAACCCACATACAGGCTCCATTGCTCAACGGGGTGCTCTGCACTACACTCTCTTTTGCTCCCTCTTTGACACACAAACAGCACATAAGATTGTGCCCATCACCATCAGTCAAACTCTGTCCATTTTCTGTTCTTTACAAATCTCTTCTCTCACGTAATACTCTCTAGCAACGGCACTATCGTGGTATTAATGTTGACAATCACCTTGAAGATCATTTGGAGCTGTTCTGATAGAGAAGCTTGTGGTTCTCCTTCTAGGGGATTTCACTCAGCATTAGATTGGTTGTGGCCTGGAACATATATAATACACCTCAATAGTTGAAGGAAACTATTACTTAGACAAGGGGATCAATGATCTCTCCCACAGCTCACAAGTTTGGTAGAAGCAGGTATCAACAGCTGGAACTCTAAAGCCTATGCCAATCTGCTGCCCGCTGGCAATTTACCTTCTATTTGAGGAGCTTCGGAGACGAAAAGGTCAGAATTTACATAGACCTCTTTAGACTAATCCTGTCATATTTTTGTAGGCAATGCGTGCTGACAGCGAGGGCACAGGGTGTGTCCGTAGGGAAAAACAACATGATGCCATCTCTGGATTCACAGAGAACAGAATATACAGGTCACATGCATGGAGAACCGCGGGATCGATGGTTTATGTTACCCCAACACATGTAAAATGAAGGATGTAGCAGCTCTGCAAATAGTCTTAATTTAAATGCCCAACACTTTTGTGTCTACAGCTCTCATGTAGACATATGTCTCCTAGAAAACCAAGTACAGAGAAACTGTGTGCAGTCTTATCTTGGAATCACATGTTCTTTCATTCGATCTGGTAATTTACAGATTGCAGAAGATGAGGCAGATGGAATGAACTTACAAATCACTGCAGAAGCAGTCTACACAGTGTTTGTAACCATAGTGACACATAGGTCTGTGTAGTAGCTGTATACTCAACACAATAAGATACCTTTTATCAAGCTCATGTAGAAATGTGCTTCATATTTTGCTTCGAATGCGTTGGAAACTTGGGACAATTAGAGCTCTACAGGAGAGGCTTCTGGATTTTTAGGCAACTTCTGGTCAAGGCTAGGGTGATCTTGGTTGCAACATCCGTTGTGTGACCAAAGATTGCGCTTTCCCTAGTGAATGGAGTCAAGAGCATGACAATACCCAAGAAATCCAGCAGGGTTGGATTTTTGTGACTGTAGTGTCGCAGTTGTGGACAACCTGCTAGTTGCAATGGAACTCCATTCTCTTTCACTGTGCTGAGATGTATTATAGTGAAAGTGCCATCTTCAGGTGCACGATGGGTGTCATGGCCAAGATCGCTGCGCAGCACAAGCCTGATTGACAGAGCAGAGCAAAGACTTAGACCAGTTCTGTTGATTGGTGACTTGAAGTCTTTGTTTCCTGGCATCCTTCCTTGCCCTTTTTGCTACCTGTCCTGGTTTGTGGTCTGCATTCCCTAGTACCCAACTCGAACCAAATGGCAATGGCACTTTTGGTAAGTGCGTAGACATCCCATTCCCCCATACAAGTGTCTGTTTAACTGGTGCTGTGCCTGCTAGACCATTCAATTGGTTAGTGAATCCAGGGCTGCAAGCAAGTGATAGACATTGATGGATGGAGCATAATATAAGATGCAGTAGTCCACAGTAATAAGAAATCTGTACCCTCCCTGTGGTTCATAGGGGAGTTTCTTCACTAATGCAGTTATAATTTCAAGTTCCCCTTCACCTTCGCCAAGTCTCAGAGGCATTTTTTGGCTTCATCTCGCTTTCCTGCAGAAGGATGCATAAACACATTTCCACCAGTGGTACTGGACATAATAGATTTGTACCCTTTTAAGACATTAAACTCACTTATTGCCCCTGATTTCCATACAGTCTGTTTAGTTGGTCTCGGTTCCATTGGCTCCTCAACCTCAGAGTCAGAGCCTTGCTTTCAGGCCCCTGCTCCTCAGCCTTCAGCATGGGACATTCTTGGGGCTGCCCACATTTCCATCACTGTTTGGGCCTTGCAGTAAAGGAACATCTGGTCCGAGGGGGGCTAGGCAGCCAGGTCTGGTCACCCAGTTTTTTGAGACAGCATGGCACAGTCCTTCAATTTACCTACTGCATAACTGTTGTGATCCCCTCCACTATAGATGAGGCTATGGGTAATGATAATGCTCCTTGCACAGACAGGTCATCCAACACTCTTCTCTTACGCTCTATCACCTCTTGTTCTACACTCGTCCAAGGTGCTGGCCTCATTGGCCTGTAAATAGCCCCCCACAGCCTGCCAGATGATCTTGTTATTGATGTCCCCCACTAACTGATCTCGTATCAGTTACTCTATCACTAACTGATCTCGACCACAGTTCACCCATTTCCAGCCGCGCACTGCCACCAATGTTGGCCAGCCTGCCATTTTGGTGGGACCAGCCTGCCATCTAACATTTATGGTAACCTCCCAACTCTACTCCTACAGCAGATATTAAGGGGGATAAGAATCAGACATGTTAGATTTTAACTGCTCAATCCTTTTGTTTTCAAGAAGAAACCACCAGGGGTGTCAGGCAGCGTCTGTCTCCCATCTTCCCCTTCAGCGGGCATGTGTAAGAGGGTGTGGGTTGAGGAACTACTGTTGTACTCCTGTCCTCCCCATATATGAGGTTCCAGAGGTGGATCTAGCACCTGCCAGGTCCTTCTGACATATCCTGAGGACAGGGGTGCACCACCAATGAGGCCAGGTGAGGCGATCGCCTCAGGCAGCACCAGGTAGGGGCAAGAGCGGGGCAGCCGAAGGGCCATGGGCTGAAGGAAAGGGGTAAGGTTAAGAAATTGGCATTGGGGAGGGAGGGGCACCATTTCAGTTTTCGCCTAACTGCACCCCTGCCTGTGGATATGCAATAAAAGTGATAGATGGCACAAACCCTTTAATTTAATATTAAAATGTGTAGAAATCAGTGGTGGACAAATACTGTCTCTCTTCAAGAAATAAACTGCCATGTCACAAACGTCCTCCATCCTACCTGTCATAGTTGTTACTCTGGAGATACCATCTAAAGCAGATAATAGGACTGAGATTAGTCCACACCTTTCTTTCTTTCTTTACACATTGACTGCAGTTTAGATTGTCATTACAGAGAGCAATGCTTTTCCCCTGCACCTTATACACTTAATAACGTGAGCGTTCCCTCTGCACACCTGATGTCAGGATAATGGTATCCTACACCGTACTTACCGTACTTTCCCCTATTCTTCCCTCTACTCTATGTATCACTGTGATCCCTCCTCATACCGTGGGATTACAGTGAGGCCAAAGCTGTCATAATGACACATAATTGAACAGTTAGATTTCAATGGACTCAACAGAACTTATGATAAATGTCACCATTTATGGTAGAATTTCGTAAAACGGGCATGTTCGCCTGGTCCAAGTCATAAATCTGCTGTTTAGGGTCCATTCACACGTCCGCAAAATGGGTGCGGACCCATTAATTTTCAACGGGGCCGCAAAAGATGCGGAAAGCACACAGTGTGCTGTCCGCAACCGCACTTCCGTTCTGCGGCCCAGCAAAAAATAGAACATGTCTTATTCTTGTCTGCAGCCGCATTTCTATTATGGTGCCGGCCATGTGCGGTCCGCAAAATGCGGAATACACATGGCCGGTTTCCGTGTTTTGCAGATCCGCAATATGCAGACTGCAAAACAGTTGCGGACGTGTGAATGTACCCTTAAAGGACAATAACTGCTTGTTAGAAGGGTCCATTAACTATAACCTGATTGAAAAATGTTCCCCTCTCAGTGAGGAAACTTAACAGTAAGGGCCCGTTTTACATGGTGTCTTTTGACAATGGAATTTTGGTGCACCAAATAGCAAACAGCAGCCGCTCAGAGGCCATCTCCCATTGTTTTCAATGGGAGTCTATGCGGCCAGGTCGTTTAAAGCCACAACCACACAAAGTAAGGACTTGTGCTTTCTTGGGGTGGTGTCTGGACGGACACAGCTGGAAGCCATGGCGGGTGTCCGTTCACAGTTTAGCTCTATTCAGTAGGGGTAAACCACAGCATTCAAACTGAAAAACCGCCACAGAAACCACAGCGGTTTCTGCCATGGAACATGCTGAAGACATTGCCTTTTGCAAAATCCTTCATGCGAACAAGGCCTAAGTGATCAATTTCCCTTCAGTGCCACCACAGGGAGAAAAGGATTTTTAGTCTAATTCAGGACAAGACAAGTCCTCCAGGGTGAGAGACTCTCTTTATGACCACTCTTCACCCTAGTCACCTCTATTACCCATGAAAATGGGTTTCTAAGGCCTCTTTTACACGGGCGAGTTTTCCGCGTGGGTGCAATGCGTGAGGTGAACACATTGCAACCGCACTGAATCCAGACCCATTCGTTTCTATGGGGCTGTGCACATGAGCGGTGATTTTCACGCATCACTTCTGCGTTGCGTGAAAATCGCAGCATGCTCTATATTGTGCGTTGTTCACGCAACGCAGGCCCCATAGAAGTGAATGGGGCTGCGGGAAAATTGCAAGCATCCGCAAGCAAGTGGTTGCTTAGCAACGGGACCAGATCTTTATTATTTTCCCTTATAACATGGTTATGAGGGGAAATAATAGCATTCTTAATAAAGAATGCTTAGTAAAATGTGGATTAAGGGGTTAAAAATAATAAAAGTTAACTTACCTTAGCCACTTGATCGCGTAGTTGCGATCTGTCCTCTCTTTCCTTGCATCAGCTAAGATCTAAAGGACCTGTGATGACGTCACATCACATGGTCCAATCACATGGTCCATCTTACCAAGGTGACGTCATCACAGGTCCTTTAGTTCTTAGCTGATGCTGGGAAAGAGAGGACAGATCGCAACTACGTGATCAAGTGGCTAAGGTAAGTTAACTTTTATTATTTTTAACCCCTTCCACTTCATCTTACTATGCATTCTTTATTAAGAATGCTATTATTTCCCCTTATAACCATGTTATAAGGGAAAATAATAAATTCTCTAGAAGACCCGAAACCAGACTTCAGTGATGAAGTCCGGCTTCGGGTCTGGGTACCAAACATGGCGATTTTTCTCACGCGCGTGCAAAACGCATTACAAACGTTTGCACCCGCGCTGAAAAATTGCGCATATTCCCGCAACGCACCCGCCTCTTATCCGGGCGTCAAACATGACGCCCGTGTGAAAGAGGCCTAAGGGTGGCTTCACACACAGTGGGCCTCATTTATCAAAACTGTCTAACAGGAAAATGGTTTTAGTTGCCCATAGCAACCAATCAGAGCTCAGTTTTCATATCTTAAAGGGTTCTGAAAAAATGAAAGACGAGCTCTGATTGGTTGCTATAGGGAAACTAAGACAGTTTTCCTGGGCAGTTTTTGAGCCAAAATTAGCATCTGCAAAGTGACATCAACCCCTATAGGCAGCCATGCTAAAATAATATATATATACACCATGTTATCTGTTTTGTAGCTGGGACACATGCTGCTGGGTTGTTCCATGCAGTACAAATCAGAAACTCAGTAGATACCTGCCTGATGGAGGCCAAAAACACTCTTCTAGCCTCCTTTTCCACCATAAACGTACACTGCAGATACAGTGCGAAAAGACCCCTGACTATTGAAAGTCCTTCCTGACTATTCCTTTCCTTTTAAAACCACTTCTGGCTTTGGCTCAAAAAACTGCATTAAAAACTGCCTTGAAAGCTGCCCACTTCAGGTCCCTAGCCACCCTTCCAAACTGGTCTTGAGACCCCTGTACACACTATGGGAGAAATTTAGAAAAACCCCATCTTTGTTGCCCACAGCATCCAATCACAGTGCAGCTTTCATTTTGTATTCTGCCCCTAAAAAAATAAAAATAATCTGTGCTGTGATTGGTTGCTTTTGGCAACAGAAAAGTTTTTTTTTTTTTAACAATTTCCGCCATACCCCCAAATATCCCAAGTGATGATCAGTTATCGGTGAAGACCTGATGGACATTTCCATCAGGAAAATTCTCACATTTGCCTACCTACACAAATTTGCAGGGACTGTCCATAAAGTTCTTTAGTTGTCTCACTTCAGCAAATGGCATTTATCATGTAGACAAAGTTAATACAAGGCACTTACTAATGTATTGTGATTGTCCATATGCAGCGACCGGGCCACAGGGGCAACACGTGAGCTACGATGGGCCAATGAGGGTAGTAGTAGTTTTTATTCATGGTTAGCAGAGCCTCCCTGGGCCAGCATGCAGTAAAGGGAAGGACGGCACGAAATCCTTCGGGGCACTCTCTATTTGTCCAGGGGTTCCCAGCCAGATGGTAGTTGAGGTGCCCTTGGTGGTGTAGATGCTTTGGGTGTCTTGGTGGCAGGGTCCCTAGTGTTCCTGACACCAGCACCCTAAGCTACGTTGAGAGATGGTATGGAATAAGGAGAAAGGCAGGAGTTGAACCAACAAGAACTTTACTTGAAATATTTGCCTTGAGGTAGATAACATCCACGCAAGTGATGCCTTGGTACATAAGATAGAGGTAAGCTGCAACTCCAGACAACAGGCAAGGTGGGTTAGTGGTAAACTGCAGGTTCCAACTCAATCTGATAGAGAGGGTGCTACTTTCCTTATCTTTCTTAACTTACTCTAAAACTTCAGTCTTTCAGGACTTTGGATCTTCTGAACTAGAATTTAGTACTTGGCAACCAACAGGGCGGTCTCCCTAGCGGCAGACATCAGTTATCTGCTCCATTATTTTAACAGGTTGCTTCAATACAATTAATCCACTTCGTCTCAGGACAGTGGCACTACAAAAGGAAGGGATCCAGTAGTCCTTGGGCTTGGTTTCCTATCTTTCTTGCTCTTCTCCTGTGGGTTGCCCAGGGGCAAGAAGCTTAAAGGGAACCTGTCACCTCCAAAACACATATAAAACTGACATCATTACCTTACAGTAGCCCCCAGTGTGTTTCATTCCTCCATCGGTTGGCGCATACTTTATAAAAACGCTGTTTTAATCTTCAATCACGCTGACTTCAGAGCAAGCTTGAAGTCAAGGGGGCAGTGGTCTCCTTGCTTCAAGTCAAGCTAAGCCCGCCCCTTACCCATCCTCCCTTTACTTTGATTGACATCCTGCTGTGAGGCTGTTATCGTGCAAGTCTCTCGCATGCGTGGTGCGCTCCTTGTTACTGCGTAATCCTGTCTCCTGCTCTCGCAGTCAGCCGGCTGCTATCCTCTCACTGCGCATGCGCCAGCCATTTCCATCATGCCGACGGTGAGGACCAGAATCACCGCGCGCGCGTACATATTGCCTCCTTTGCCCGCTGGATCAATTTTTCCATAATTTTTCCATGGTTACGACCACTGTGCAATCCATCAGCGGTGGTCGTGTTTGCACACTATAAGAAAAAGCACTTTTTCCTATAGTGTGCAGGGGCGGACTGGGAACTTATAGGGGTTCTGCAGTAATTTTAAACTGATGATCTATCCTCTGGATAGATCATCAGCATCTTATTGGCAGGGGTACGACACCCGGGACCCCCGCCGATCAGCGGTTTGTCTGGCAGTAGTGCCGCGGCCTTCTCGTTGTTTACCTCAGGCCCAGTGACGTCATGACTAGTATCACTGGCCTGGGCGGGGCTAAGCTCCGTTCACTCGAATGAAGCTTAGCCCAGCCCAGGCCAGTGATACTAGTTGTGACGTCACTGGGCCTGCGGTAAACAGAGAGAAGGTCGCGGTGCTACTGCCAGTGCCGCTGCCTTCTCAAACAGCTGATCGGCAGGGGTCCCAGGTGTCAATCAGATGCTGATGATCTATCCAGAGGATAGATCATAAGTTTTAAATAACTGCAGAACCCCTTTAAAGTGGCCCTGAAAAAAATACTGAAAGTGGCCCGTTTTGTAGCTGGTGCCAAATTGATTGGACAATTTAGGGTATTTAAGCTTCACTGACGGGAACCCACTAGAACTGGCAGGAATGCCCACATATGGGTGGGGCTTATGTAAGCTAAGCCCATTTCCGGCACAAAACAGCCCAAATTTGCCAGAACTGTTACTGAAAATTAAAGACAGTCCCAGCAAATGTGGAACTGTTGGAGTTTGGAGACATGGAAAACCACGTGGAGAAAGAAGTACCAAGGTTTCCTACTTGTCACTATGGGGCCACTTATAATTGTTGACTATGCCGCCACTGACAATCATTTTTACGACGGTATGAAAAAATTTAGGAAAGTGTCTTAGCTATTTAGTATGTGAATTGCGACTCACTTCTCTTTTATTGCTGATTGAATATGGAGGTAATCTCGCCAATGCTGGAGTGTAAGCTGCTCAGTTCACATGCACTGCGCAGCGCTCTGTACCCAGAGTACATGTCATGGGTAATGTAACCATTGTACGCTGGTGTTAACTTAATGGCATCCTTTTGTATTAATAGCCTTACAAGGGCCTAATTAGAGGGTATAAGTACATATCCTGTGTAAATAGCACCACATCTCCTGCAAGGAATAAATATTGACCCCCCCGTCTCAAGGATTAGGAAGTCATTCTCCGGTAAATGTGGCCGCTAATTGCACATTCATCTTGTCTTGGGTTGAATTACTCAGCCAGAGGAGGCTGCCAAGCACAACTGTACATTAAATAGGATTTGAATATTAACCTGAAGGCAAATATTGGCAAGAGGGAAATTCGAGTTAGCATAATACTTCCTTCTGACAGCTCACACATAGGACGGGTTCATGTCATCAACCTCAAACTGGCATCCCCAGCACCAGATGGGAATTTATAGAAATCTGTTAAATGGGAACTGTCTACATAAGGGGTGGCGGATGATGGCGACTCTATGACGTATTACATATCTGCCATGAGAGGCGTTGCTAGAACTGACTGGGCCCACAGCAAATTTTTGTAATCCCCACCCCCTTCTATGCAAACCCCACTCATATGGCTTATTTTGTGACTTTCTTTTTAAATGTATTTATTTTACTGTCATTTTAGCATTACTTTATTGTTTTTTCACATTTACAGCTGCTGACAGGTTTTTATTTAACTCAACCCCTTTAAACCTGTGCTGTAATTAGTAAAGACATGTCTGATTTATCTCCACATGACCACAAGGAATTTAGCTGTGCATCTTATAAAGGGAATACTAGTGAGCGCTTTCCGCCCCGGGTGCCGTCTCTCAGGGGGATGCCAGAACAGAAGCAATGAGCGCTTCCATCAATACAGATGGAAGCGCTTATTGCTTTTCCCTTTATAAGATGCAGTGCTTCCATTATGGAATCGCTCACTAGTCTGCAGGAAGAGGGAGAGAGAAGCGCTGTGAGCGCTTACAGTACTTACCCCTCCTGCTCGCTCTTCTCAGGGCCCGCGCTGCTGTGTCCTGGCTGCCTGCAGCATCAGGACATACAGAGCGCACTCTGACCTGATGCTGCAGGATGTCAGGTGACTGCAGTGCGGGCCCTGAGAAGAGAAGACAGCCAGGACAGGGAGAGTGGTGACCGGAGAGGTAAGTTACTTTCTTATTTTACAGTCTGATCTGAGGTCTGATATGGACGTCTAATGGGGGTCTGTAGAGGTCTAATGGGGGTGTGGAGGTCTGACTGGGGGGTCAGGAGATCTGACGGGTGGTCTGAAGATCTGACAGGGGGGGGGTCTGGAGGTCTGACTCGGAGTCTGGAGTGGTCTAATGGGGGGGTCTGGAGGTCTAATGGGGGTTTTATCTGAGGTCCGATATTGGGTCGTTGACATACATGGAGGTCTAATGGGGGTCTGATCTGAGGTTTAAAACTTGCGTCTTATATAAGGTCTGACATAAAGGTCTAAAGGGGGTTTGGTCTGAGATGGGGGGGGTCTCATTTAGGGTTTTATATGGGGGTCTGATCTGAAAGAAAGGTGTTTTTTTTAAATTACAATATAAAGGGGTGTTTTTGTACTGACGCCCTATCTGTGTGGTACCAGTATTTTAAGGGGGACTGTTTCTGCAGGAAAGTATTGGGGAGCACAGTGGACACAGTATTAGTGGTGGCAGGATGGGGTGTTGAGAAGGTGGGAGGAGGATGGAAAAGTAGGAAAGTAAGATGTCTGTTTGTTAAACTCTGCAGAGACGAGGCACAGCTGAAAGAAGTCACCATGGTGGTCTGGTCTAACAGGAGAAGAAGAGGAAAGTGAATATCTACATACGAGAAGAGAAGTCACTGCATGTAAGAGGTATGTGGCGCTGTATGACCCTGTATGGGGATTATTACTATGAAGGGAACACAATGGGGATTATTACTGTGAAGGGGGCACAAAGAGGGCATTACAACTGTAAAAGGGACACAGAGAGGGCATAACTACTGTGAGAGGGCACAATGTGGGCATAACTAATGTGAGGGGGAACACATCTGTACATAACAATACATAACTACTCTGAAGGTTGTACAATGAGGGCAATACTACTGTGAGGGGGTACAATTTTTTTAAAGTATTGGGGGGGGGGGGCAGAGAAAGGACCCTCCCTGGGTGCCAAACACCCTAGGCACACCACTGCTTCTGTACCTTTCATACTGCGGCAATAGGTGCCCTATACAGTTCTGTCATGGACGTGCTCATACACAGTCACCACACACAGTCACCACATACAAGGATGCGCTCATACACGCACTCACCACATACATGGACACACTCATACACACACTCACCACATACATGGACGCACTCATACACAGTCACCACATACATGGACCCACTCATACACAGTCACCACATACATGGACGCACTCATACACACACTCACCACATACATGGACGCACTCATACACACATTCACCACATACATGGACGTACTCATACACACCCTCACCACATACATGGACACACTCACACAGTCACCACATACATGGACGCACTCATAAACACAGTCACCACATACATGGACACACTCATACACAGAGGCACCACATACATGGACACGCTCATACACAGTCACCACATACATGGACGCACTCATAAACACAGTCACCACATACATGGCCGCACTCATACACAGTCGCCACATACATGGACACACTCATACACACAGTAACCACATACATGGACGCACTCATACACACACTCACCACATACATGGACGCACTCATACACACATTCACCACATACATGGACGTACTCATACACACACTCACCACATACATGGACACACTCACACAGTCACCACATACATGGACGCACTCATAAACACAGTCACCACATACATGGACACACTCATACACAGAGGCACCACATACATAGACACACTCATACACACAGTCACCACATACATGGATGCACTCATACACACACTCACCACATACATGGACACACTCATACACACAGTCACCACATACATGGATGCACTTATACACACAGTCACCACATACATGGATGCACTCATACACACACTCACCACATACATGGACACACTCATACACACAGTCACCACACACAGTCACCACATACAAGGATGCGATCATACACGCACTCACCACATACATGGACACACTAATACACACACTCACCACATACATGGACGCGCTCATACACACAGTCACCACATGCATGGACAAACTCATACACAGTCACCATATACATGGACGCACTCATACACACAGTCACCACATACATGGACGCACTCATACACAGAGCCACCACCCACAGTCACCACATACATGGATGCACTCATACACGCACTCACCACATACATGGATGCACTCATACACAGTCACCACATACATGGACGCACTCATACACACACTCACCACATACATGGACACACTCATACACAGTCACCACATACATAGATGCACTCATACACACACTCACCACATACATGGACGCACTCATACACACAGTAAGCACATACATGGACGCGCTCATTCATACTGTCACCATATACATGGATGCCCGCACCTGATCAGCCGCAAACTGCCCCCTTGCCAGCCGGTACGGCGGAGGTGGCTGCAGCTCCCCCTCCGCTGCTCAGGAGGAACGGGATACAGGGTGTCTTCCGCCATATGGACCCCCGGCCTGTGGTACCCCCGCGCCTTATCAGACTGGTGCACCCGATCCGTCTCTCGCAGTTTGTCCCGTGGGGCTTTACTAGTAGGCTGACCCGACTAAAGACCCCGGGGCCAGAAGATGTTGCTGGTGGACACAACGTGCAGCAGGGTATGGAGCTTCCGGACATGGATTGCGATGCCCAGATGGGAGCTGGAAGCTTACCGATGGCTCCCTCAAGGATGGAAGATAACGATAACCTCGTCTGGGAGACGAGGTTTGGCGAAAGGGCGCTTATTGGGCTCAGACCCCGCCTCCAATACCTGAGAAGATCCTCGCAGAGCTGACCAGGTTGTGCCAAACCCAGCCGGGCTGTCTAGAGAGCAGAAATGGTCTGCCACCCTCAAGTGGAAGAAGCCGCCCCAGGATGAAGGCCCTGCTCAGCAGTAGGAACTGGATCAACTCACCAAAAGAAAAGAACATTGACTTTGGGAGCCACAGCGTGTACTACTCCTGAAGGGTGAGGGCCTGTTGGCGTATTTTAACATGTTTCTTGTTTACAGGTTGCCCTTGTTTTTAGCCCTCACCCGGATGGTCATGTGAGTCAGAACTTCCCCCATCATCTGCATTTATCTCCAAGTTGCACAGGACAGTGACAAAAATCCCTTTTTCCCCCCTTTTCAGGTTGTTGGAGAGCCCTTCGCTAAAAGGTTCTCATGACCTGTGCTGCTACTTTTCCATGCCCATGTGGATTACAAATTTCTTTTTGCCTTATGTGGATTACAACTATCACCTCGTTTGGATTACAAATAATTACATTACTGTTCCCGTGGATTACAAAGGACTGTTATTGCACTTAAAGTTGCTGTTCGGTGCACTTTCACAATTTGCACTAAAGTATTTTTTTTTCAGCAACGTTCAAGAATATTGCCCATTGTATATTTCTCTTACAGGTACAACAATGTGATTGGATATGCACTATTGTATGAATTATGTCTGCACTTTTCAGGTCACCAGATAGTTGACACTTTATTGCTTAGTATTATGGATTGTTCCTGAGGACGTCTGGTACGTTCCGAGCAGCTCTAACATCGCCTTGCTCATTATGGACTGCCTCTGAGCACAGTCAAAAAACTAACGGTCCTCATCTTTGTAGGAACCGAGTGGTTATGTGCCAAGCAGATCTAACACCGTTGAGGGTGATCTGTCGCTGCTCATGTGTATTTTGATATAGTCCTCAATGGAGAGAGGAGAGAATACCGACTCCTCCTCCTAAGTTGCAACTTGTGTTTAGCCAAGGTTGAGTATGTCCTAAGGCCTTGCATGCCGTCTTAAGGAAAATGTTGTAGCTACCCATTTCATTCATCAAGGTGACGAAGCGTAAAGCATAATTAGGCCTTGTTAGAAGGGAATATAGGATAAAGCCATCCTTCTGTTTGCGGGCGTTGCATTAAATAGTGGTGGGACTACAGAGTAAACACACCCCCGCGCTTTTTTTGGTGTTCGTGGCAGGAATACACAGAGTAAAGTCAGGAATGACCGCTTTGTGCACACTGTTTGGTTCTCTGGTTATACCTGAGAGGGAAACTGTTCTCGGACACCCTACTCATACGGGCACCCTCGCTATATTGAATTGGAACATATGTCTGTTTGTATGCAGCACTTTATATTTATTCGGTACTCTGAGAGCATATATATATATTTATGGTATTCGTCCGATTAACCTAAGCACAAGCCGAGGGCGGCTTGCCTCTTAAGTGCTGGGGAATGTAATACCCCAGAGTGGAATCACTTCCTCTTCTGGACCCCCACTATCTGTAATGTTTGATTCTGTGTCATCTCTTATATTTATTGCCATTTCCTGCAACGTGTATATGTTTATTCCCTTGCAAACCACTGTTAACATGTTATGTGCCTGAATCACCAGCAGATGGCGGCAATCTGTGCAGAGCTAGTTTCCACGGAGTGGAACCTTCTATCCATTCCGGCCCTCTCTAGAGAGAGAGGAGTTTAGCCAGGGAAGGTCAGTCTAGATGATCCCCTCCTTGGGGAAGGAAGCAGGCCTCGTCCCTGCTGGGCAGACCCTGCCTGTGAGTTCTAAATGGTTGCATGTCCCCTTCTGGGGTTGCATTGCCTAAAGCCAAGCTGAGGAAGCTTGAAGCCAGGAAGAAGTTCCTAGGATTACACTTAAGAGACAGACTACAGACAGCCAAGTTACAGTTACATCAGAAGAGGAAAAGGTTCCTATTTAATCCAGCCAACATAGCGGAGCTGAGAGAGTACAGATGTAGCAGAGCTGAGATTGTTGCAGAAGTGTTTGCCTGCCAGAGCCTCATGCCAAAACCTGCTGATAACCAAGATAAAGTTAGAAGATTGTTCCTTGATTAATGTTTATGCCAAGTAAAGCTGTGTTCAACGGTAATACAAGTCTGGATTCAATTTATTCTACAAATCCCTCAACTATTCACCCTGTTTGCACTGCTTCGTCTGACCATGTTTGGGATCCAAAGATATCCAGGTAGGAGCACCGTGACACGTGTACACAACACCTTCGGAGAGATTGTAGGTCACTCTACACCACTCTGGCAATCCTACACCTGGGTACCAACCTCACTATACTTAAAGGGGACTCCATGTCCTTGTTGCTTAAATGCAACTGGCGTCACGACAACTTGCTCTATCAGAGGGACATATATCGTAAAAACCTCTTAAAGGGTACAGAATACCACAGATGCTGATAATACTACTAAGTCCGTTGCATCAAGGGGCGTCAAGAGCTCCTCTTCCACTTTAGGAGACCTCTGGTAGTACCATGGGCGCTGCACTCATACACACAGTTACCACATACATGGACGCACTCATATACACATAGTGACCACATACATAAACACACTCATACACACACTCACCACATAGATGGATGCATTTATACACACAGTCACCACATACATGGACACACTCATACACACACTCACCACATACATGGACACACTCATACACACACTCACCACATACATGGACAGACTCATCACATACATGGACGCACTCATACACACAATCACCACATACATGGATGAACTCATACTCACAGTCACCACATACATCGACACACTCATACTCACAGTCACCACATATGTGAAAGTGCTTATATACACAGTCACCACATACATGGACGCACTCATACACACAATCACCACATACATGGACGCACTCATACAAACAGTTACCACATACATGGAGGCACTCATACTCACAGTCACCACATATGTGAAAGTGCTTATATACACAGTCACCACATACATGGACGCACTCATACACACAATCACCACATACATGGCCACATACATGGAGGCACTCATACTCACAGTCACCACATATGTGAAAGTGCTTATATACACAGTCACCACATACATGGAGGCGCTCATTCACAGTCACCACATACATGGATGCACTCATACACACAGTTACCACATATATAAACGCACTCATACACACAGTCACCACATATATGAATTATGAACGTACTAATACACACAGCCACCACATATATGGATGCACTCATATACAATATACATATATAGGCACCCAGCTTTCCTTCTGTCTTACATGTTACATGAGTGACATCCCATCCCCCCTCTGCCCCTGTCCATATTCTAATGCCTCTGCACTTGTGCCATGCAGGATAGCAGGGAAGCTGGATGACATCTCATGATATCACATGCAGACATCCCAACCTGTGAAAACTCATTTCAGGGAGGTTTTCTTTTTTTTCTTTTCTTGTTTTTCCACAAACTTTTTATTACATTCATCAGCCCCCCAGTGCCTCTCTTCAGCCCCCCAGTGCCTCTCCATTTCCGGGCTATATTGTTTTACATGCGGGCGTCAGGGAGACTCCCTGAACATCCGGGAGACTTGAGATCCCTGCACATAAGCAGAGACATGAGAATAGTCTGGGATTGCAGAATATAACCCCAGTTCTCATGCCACTCACATCACTGGCGGGGTTGTGTCAATCCAACCGATGTACAGCATGTGAAGGTTCAGGCTGCAGGAATCGCGGGTATGAGGTGGGGCTATGTTAGCCCCGCCCACATCAGACGTCCTGATGCTGGTCACTGTCCATCATCAGAACTAAAGATGGGGAGAGGTGGAGCAATGTCACTGATGTCAGGTAAGTGATAGATTAGTGCAGTGCAAGTGCAGGACTCGGGACCTGACATTAGGTGCAGCAAAAGGCAGCTGCTCTGACTGGGCCCAGGGTGATGAAGTACAGTGACTGCTCCTGGGCCCCTTCTGAGCTCAGGCCCTGAATCAGCTGGTTCCCCTGCTTCCCTAATAGCGACTCCACTGTCTGCCATGTATCCTTATGGAAAACCAAGTCCCTCTGTCCCTCGTTGTTCCTCAAATGTCCCTCTTTTTGATCTGAGGTATAAATTAGCATTATTCCATTTACAATATTGATCCAGAATGTGTTTCCCTGACCTATCTATATATTAAAGTCCACCTTGCATACTATTTCCTTATCTGATGTAATTTTGATTTTAGAAATCTTTATATTCAGCTAATTTTTATGCTATTGAAGTAAATAAATAATATAAATATGCAGGAAAAGTGGACCTTTCACATAATAAACCATAAGTGTCCCTCTTTGACCGTCCAAAAAATTGGGAGGTATGCAGAAACCATTACAACTTAAGGGGTTATCAAAGACTCTTAAATGTCCCCCATATGCCTGGGCCCCTCACACTGAATATACTTACTGGCTCCCCGCACAGCTCCTGGTCCCCGCACCACCGCTGCTGTTTCTCCCCGTGCGCGGATGAAAACATCCTAATATCGCGGGTGATGCTAGGGAGGCTCGTCTCCGTCACCTCCTGCCATTGGCTGCTCCCTCCCGACACAGGATGTTTTCATCAGCGCATGGGGAGAAGCAACAGCGTTGATACGGGGATCGGGAGCGGCGCACTTTTGTTGATCTGAGACTCCCTTCCCGAGTAATGATAGTCTTTCTTAATATGCAAATTAGGGCTATGGTGTAATGAGGGCATGACCATTGCTCTGGTAGGTCCTCTTTACTACCCAACACAGGGGGGGACAGGTCCTCTTTATTAGCCCACACAGGAGAGGCATGTCCTCTGTACTACCCCACATAGGAGAGGCACCTCTTCTTTACTACCCTGCACAGGAGAGCTGGTAGGTCCTCTTTACCGCCCTATAGAGAAGAGCTGGTAGGTCCTCTACTACTCTACATAGGAGAGCTGGTAGGTCCTCTTAATGACCTCACACCGGAGAGGCGGGTTCTCTTTCCTACCCCACACAGAAGAGCTAACAGGCCCTCTTTACTACCCCACACAGGAGAGGCATGTCCCGTTTACTAACTTACATAGGAGAGCTGGTAGGTCCTCTTTACAACCCCAAATAGGAGAGGTAGGTCCTCTATAGTACCCTACACAGGAGGGGCAGGTCCTCTTTACTACCCCACACATGAGAGGCAGATCCTCTTTACTACCCAACACAGCAGAAGCAGATGCCTTTACTACCCAACACAGGAGGGCTGATAGGTCCTCTTTACTACTTTACACAAGAGAGCAGGTAGGTCCTCTTTAGTGCTCTACACAGGAGAGCTGGTAGGTCATCTTTACAAACCCACACATGAGAGGAAGGTATTCTTTGCTACCCAACACAGGAGAGGTGGTAGGTCATCTTTACTACCCTACACAGTCGACCTGGTAGGTCCTATTTACTACCCCCACAGGATTTCTGGTAGGTCCTCTTTACAACCCTACACAGATGAGGTAGGTCCTCTTTATTACTCCACACAGAGGAGGCAGGTCCTGTGTATTACCTCACAGGAGAGCTGGCGGGCCCTCTTTACTACCCCACAAAGAGAAGGCAGATCCTTGCTACTACTCCACACAGGACTGCTGGCAGATCCTCTTTACAACCTTATACAGGAGAGCTAGTAGGTCCTCTTTACAACCTTATACAGGAGAGCTAGTAGGTCCTCTTTACAACTCTACACAGGAGAGCTAGTAGGTCCTCTTTACAACCCTACACAGGAGAGCTAGTAGGCTCTCTTTAAAACCTTACACAGTAGAGTACTCTCTTTACTGCCCCATACAAGATAGCTGGCATCCTAGTGCGGTCACATGTACACTCAAAAGTGATACATATCCAGATGTTATGTATGGCGGTGGATGTTATGTATGGCGGTTTATATTTGTATTGTGCAAAGTATTTACCATTTGACATGAAAACCACAATCCTCAACCCAAGAGAGGCAAGGAACGTAAGCTGTGTCGTTCTGCTGTGAAAATCCTAATTCCAGCTAAGCTCTTGAAAGGTCTCTCCTCTGGGCAGCAAACTATGGTGGATAAAATGTGGTTACACAACTGCTTTTTCTAATTGCCAGGTATTTGAACCATTTTAAGGACAAGCACTTCTGTGACCTATATTTGGCTTAACCCACACCCCAAAACTGTAGATGATTGTCGAAACCCATCATGAAGACAAATACACTACCAGAACTGCTATGCTAGAAGACTGGAGAACTGTCCTGGACACATTCAATACAAATTTGTGTAGTTGGGTAAGAAATATAAGGGTCTCATATTATTATCTAAAATAGAAAAATCTTATAAAGGGGAAGCTTATATAACCAGCTCCTAATTACTGTCAGTCACACATATAGAAACATGTCTTTGGAGGGCCTTAGAACTGAAGATATGTGAGAGCAGTAGTTATTTTGGGGGCTGGGGTCTTTATACACATGAAATTAATTACCAACACAAATTGTTCTACTTTGGGCGTTGTAGGGACTATTGTAGGGACTCTAATAAGAAAAATTATAGTTGCTTCTGTTTATGACCAGAAAGAACCAGAGTGGCTCTATGGTTAACACAGCATATATGAAACTTTGGGGTATTGGTTTAAAATCCAACCAGGCCACCTCAACATGTTCTCTCTGCAAGATAACTTTTTTTTTTTACATTTGTTGGAAAATAATCTATAACAGGTAAGGAGTTCTATTACAATTGCTTTAACAATACAATTTCTAAAAATATGGATGTCAAGCTCAACAAAAGCCATCGATAAAACAGCAAGTAAAGATGCAGTGCCTCAGTAGGGCTATTGTAAAGGGTTAAATATTGTCAAAGAGTTAAAGTAATGTTGACAAGTTAAATGTAGTGATTTGTTATGTTTATGTACTCAATAGTAACGAATAAGGCAACCAGTTAACAAATTGGCAGACTGTTTAGGTTACCAGGGTAATGGACCAGGTCCACCCCCTGGCAAGTTTGTAGATAGTGTGAGTCTAGCAGAGCATGGTCAAAAACCTACACGTGCAAGCTCCTGAGAGGTAGACCTACGTTTAGAGAACCTCTCTCTCTGACACTTCAGCTGCCAAAGAAGCAACTCTATTACCAGCGGACACCTGAGA
Source organism: Bufotes viridis (assembly GCA_033119425.1). NCBI lineage: Eukaryota > Metazoa > Chordata > Amphibia > Anura > Bufonidae > Bufotes > Bufotes viridis. Next base: position 56,693,091 of record CM065590.1, on the reverse strand, counting down.
GAAAGAGACCAGTCAGCTTAGAAGGTCCAGAACCATCCAGGCTGTGCAAGCTTCAGACAGCAACGTGATAACTGAACTCGTTTATAGCAGCAAGGCTTTGCTGCTGTAGAAAGGATTATTGTCTTCAGCACCTATTACATTTTGGGACAGACTGACCATCTGTATCTAAAGTTTCTGCCCCCTCAGCCCAGGAACTGCAGGAGTTAATAAGTACAGTACAGCATGTCTGGGGTTATCTTGGGAAGATAGCAAAGTGTTTGGAGTCAGGCTCAGAGAGTACTACAACTACCATTATTGTTATTGCCTCTGCACTGCCACTGAGAGAAGATTGCACTGTGATATACGTTGGAACAGTGCCTTTGCTGCTATATGTAGGGCTAATACAGCTACCATCAACTCAGGAAAGAGTCTGTTACTTATTGCAACCTATGGCTTGGTTACTGACTCCACCATCCACCGGCCACTTCATCGGCACACGGAACCTTGCACTCAGCCAAACATTCTCCAACAAGGGCACCCCAGATACCAACAGGCAGGAGCCCCTATATCAGGTTGTGCCCCAAGGGAAGAAAGGGTGCACACTCCATCCACTGTACAGCCCCATGCAGTGCCAGAGGGAGGAGTGCCACGGTGAACTGTGAGTACTACTACCCCTCTCAGGGCCACAGTCATGACTCCCATTCCCGCTGCCCTATGCCTCCTCTACGGGTTGCTACAAAGACAGTAAGGTTGCATGGCAAGTTTTTCCCACAAAGTGTTGACCATATAAATACCCAAAATAGCAGAATGTTACCATATAGCAGTGCCAACACAGTAGACACCAATGGTAGCATCAGTATAGATGGTGGTATCTCCCTTGCTTACATTGTGGTGTTTATGGATATGGAAGCCCTGAGCACATTTACAGTGGCCATGAATAAGTATGTTCTGTAGGATACCATGAGCCACTTGCTACTGCTTGTTCTTTTGGCCAGCACAAGGGAGTCCTCCAGTACATCAGGACCAGCATTCAGCAATGTGGGCTTCTGACTTTCTAGATTTTCAAGACCTCCAAAAATGAGACCCTGGATTATACACTGATAGTAAAAGGCTTTTCCCAATAGGACTTGCCATGTCAATGTGGTCATCTTTGTTCAGAGTAGTATTTAGAATTTTCTTAACCCAGAGAAAAGAAAAAAATACTGTCCACTGCCCATGACTTCAGATACCCTAGCAAAAAAAGGAAAGGGGCTTCTTGATGTCCTGTGGCATCCAGTACCCAGGGAATGCCGCCTGTCATTCCTGCCAAGCTACACCCCAATCTTAGGTACCCCAAAAACTGCCATCCAGAGTCCAAATAATATAGTTTAGCTCATAATCTACTTCAATACAGTATACAAACCATATAACACCATCAAATAGGTGATGTTAGACATCATAAGCACTCAATGGTCAGAAATTAACAATTAATATAACTAACTGGTCAGACAATGCACGGTGCACATGTGTTGTCCAACTTTCCAGACAGATATTTTTTTTTTACAATACATGTAGATGCGTGGTATACCTGATATACAGAAGCCTGAGGTAGCGTAATGGATAGCACTAATTATCGAACCTTAAAGCGCATTACCTTACATTACTTTTACTAAATTAGAAGGTCAAAGTGATAATTGCACTTTCAGGCTAGATACTAACGTCAAGTTTCTTCTCCCTGGTAAACCACATAGCTCAGGTCCTCTAGCATGACCTCATGTCGCCAACATGTTAAATGGTTCACTTGAAGAGGAGAGGACGCGTTTCACATGCTTCTGCTTTGAATTTGAGATTTGCACATTGTTTGACTATTTCTTATGCTAAGCTGATTAATACTCCATAAACTGCTGTCATTTCCATTCCAGCATGACTTGCCCTGAGAGCGCTGTCATTCCGCGGCTCATTACGTGACCCATGAAAAGGTTAAAACAGATTTAAGCTACAAAAAAGAATCATATTGTTTGTCTTAGAGCAAATTAGAAGATTAGCAACGTTAAAACCTGTAAGCTGGCCATAAACAGACAGATGTCACCAGCCTGCAGAGTTTGCATGCACATTTCAGATTGCATCTGTAGAATGTCGGCTCTTGGGCAGACAAGTTTGATATACTGAGTACGTTGGTGGGGGCCTTTAGGCCAAAAAGTTTGGTGGGGCCCCTATCCCACCTCTGGAACCCAGACCCTACTTGACTCCTTATCGAAACCACACAAACACTGAGTCTATGAAACTTGTCAGTGACTTACATATTAGACACCTGTCAACCAAATGTTTGTTTGGCCAGCAACTATCTACCTGATACCCCCTCAGTCATCGCATGCATATGTTCTGAAAGGTGAAAGGGGAGAAATCCGCTGCCAGATACCTCAGGGAACTGCTTTACCTCCTTTGAGAACAAAAGTTTTGGGCAGGTTGAAATCAATTAGCCTGATCCTTCTTTTCCGTGACTTCTGCTTTTCAGGGAAACTCAGAAGGCCTCCATGCCCATTAGATACTTGTATGGTACCACTAAAATTGGTGGGTTCAGCCAACGTTAATCAAGTGTGTATGACCAACTTTGGAAACTATTACTCATGCATGCAAATGGCCATAGGATTAACCATTTTCCTTGGAGGTGAGGATGAGCAGGGTACACATTAGCCAGCTAGAAATTGCTAGGACCCATAGCAAACTTTTGAAAGCCATGTAAAACTGCACCTTCTACTATGGCCTAGACAAGTGTATGCAGCTGGGAGTTGGTATAAAAAAAACTGTAAAGGGAAGTGGTGGAGGTCCTCAAGGTGGTGGAAGTCCCAGGACACCTATCCCTAGCGCACTCCTTATAATCTGACTCTGACTGCACACTGTAAAATGTCAAAAGAAGGGCTGGCACTCAATCTTGATATCCATGCAAAAGTATTCCTTTATTGCCACAAAACTGTGACGCGTTTCGACACCACACCGTTCATTTATCACTGTTCAATAAAGGCACGGTGTGGTGTCAGAACGCGTCACAGTTATGTGGCAATAAAGGAATACTTTTGCATGGATATCAAGTTTGAGTGCCGGTCCTTCTATTGACATTAGTGTGTGGGATGCCAACCCTAGGACACGTGCACCGCCAATCTCAAGCTGCAGTGCCGACTGAGTTTCTACAATAATGCATACCGTAAAATATCAGCATTTTGTAACAATATGGCAGAAGATATTGTGAAATTACAACTTTCAATGCATCTCCCTGGTGCCCAACCTAAAGATGGTGGTACAAAAGTATAGATAGGTAGATCATTATATCTAGTCCTCCCAACCTTTGGGCAAACAAGGGCCGGAAAGCCTCAGGGACAGTTGAGGTCAACAAATTTCCATGCCCCCACAGGAGGCTCCAAACAATATTAGCTACATCAGAGAAATAAGGTGTAAGGCCTGAGTTACTAAGTTATAAGAACTGGAAGAAATCCATGGGGCACTTGGACTAATGCAAGAACTCTTAGTGAGGACTCCTAACTGTGAAGTTCTTCATCTGTCAAAGAGCTAAAATTTCGCAGTATTCGCTGAGAAAACAAATTTTTGCATAACCCGCAAAATGATCTTTTTTTATTTTTACAGCCTGCCTTCAATTACTGAACATAAAATGGCCCCCTCAGAAAATTAAAACTAGATAATGCTCTAAACATGTCAAGCAGGGGCAGACTGGCTATAGACCCTACAGGGAAATTTCCCGGTGGGCTGATGCCCAAGGGGCTGCCAAAGCCCTCCTTATTGCCGCTGTCCAGGTACATAATAATCTGATGCTCACCGCATTAAATAATGCTAGGAGCATCTGGTACATTTGCACCTGGCCAGCAGCAAGATGCCCTCCTGAACTGAACTGTATCACCATCCTCAGTATGGTGGTAGGGTAGTATTTTATGCTGCACTGTGGTATTTGGTTTTGCTGGATTGGTATTTTGTGCTGAACTACTGTATTGCTGGCCCCGCCTAATTCTGTTGGCTCTGCTAACTTGAGATTTGTGTAAGCCCTGCCTACTTATGTTGCCCGCCTTCTGTCAATATGGGCTGGCCGACAACATGGGGCCACTTTTAGTTTTTTTTCCGGGAACACTTGAAGTTCTCAGTCCACCCCCTGATGTCAAGTATGTGCATATCCATGCAAAATAGTTTTATGACTTAGTAAATCATCACTTTTGAAAGTGTATGATTTCTGCAGTAAGGTGGGTAGTTTATTGTCTAACCTGTGAATCAACCAGCTGTCTCTTCCTCTACCACAGCAGGAAATCACAGCTCAATCTTAAAACGCCAGTTACCAGTTGAATTGCATTCAGCCAATCTGTTCCCTGTAAAATATTTACTGTGGATCTATATGAAAACTACATCTGGTTCTTTATTATCTTCCATACTTATCAATGGTTTATAGTCAGCAAACGCTTGTGAACTCAAAAGGGAAGTTGTGGTTTTGATTGACAAGTGGTGAAACTTTTATTCTTCTAACAAAAATATATTCACAGAGCAGTAAAAGGGAATGCTTGAATAGTTTTTCACTGTGGGATTTACAACCTTTAACCTCTTAGTACACCTTGACATAACAAAGATTAGCGAATTGTTCAAAATTTAATTCGCGTTAGTTTCGACCGAAACGTTCAACCAGTTGGTTTGGGTCAGAATTGGGCCTACTCAAATCAAAAATGCTCCAGTTGGGCTGCAAATTTGTGTATAAATCTCAGAGGTCTCCTAGAACTCATATTTATATCTATATCTATTTTCTAGATTGTCAGAATCTTACTCCAGTAAAAGGATGGAGAAGTGTTAGGGTACTTTCACACTTGGTTGGTGCGGATCCATCTTTTTTTGGCACAGACAGATCCGCACCTATAATGCAAACGTTTGTATACGTTCAGAACGGATCTGTTTGCATCAGCTTTAAAGAAAAATGACAAAGTCCAAAACGGATTTGTTTTAAATTACATTGAAAGTCAATGGGGAACGGATCCGTTTTCAAATGCACCATATTGTGTAATTGAAAACGGATCCATCCCCATTGACTTACATTGTAATTCAAAACGGATGTGTTCGGCTCCGCCTCTTCAGACGGACACCAAAATACAGCAAGCTGCATTTTGGTGTCCGTCTCCAAAACGGAATAGAGGCGGAACGGAGCCGAACTGATGCATTCTGAACGGATCCTTATCCATTCAGAATGCATTGGGGCTTAACTGATCCGTTTTGGACCGTTTGTGAGAGCCCTGAAACGGATCTCAAAAACGGAAACCAAAACGCTAGTGTGAAAGTACGCTTAGCTTAAATTAGATGCAGCAAATTTATCAAACATTGTACGACAGCTACAAAAGAATTGGCACCAATTATAGCAATGCCGAATTCTACAACATTGACTCTCTCGTGATAAATCTCCTCCAATCAGCGTCTATGGCCATTGAGGCTGCTGTAAAAGGATCTCTCTAAACGCTGTTAACAACCGCTCAGGCAAGATGGCCGCCTGCATCATCTTGCATAGAAAATAGAATAGAAAATATCTACAATTAGAATATAAAAACAGATTTAAAAAATTATACGTGTCACTATCTGGTTTTAATTGGCAGAAACAAATGACAGGTAACGCCTTCCCTTTAAGGGGTTAAATAAATGAATAAAAGAAATCAGAGATGTGGTGACATGTTTGAATGCATTCACTTAGCCTGGTACTTCATACAAGAATAAAAGGGCTTTTCTCATTTATCAATCGACTAAGCAAGTGTGACACCTACAAATACTGCAACTGTATCAGTCACATAACGCCTCCGGCCGTACGCTACTTCTGCAAACGAACAAAAGAAAATTTGCGTTGTCCAATCTACATGCTCCGCTGCAGATTTCCACACAATTATGATTAGGGTGGCAGGGCCAGAATGGGTGTTTTGGTTTCTGAGCAGGTCACTACGATACAGAAGAATGATTCTCTCCCCACCAAGTGTTTATTTAGCGCCAGCTTTTTATCGGCCCTATTTCCCAGCAGTCGAGAAATGCCCGTTACTTCTGTCACTTTACACGGCAAGTGCCAAGATGTATGTGGGGAAGCTGACAGAAGACCAAGTTTACCGTAAGAGAAAAGCAATGTTTCTAGCAATGATCACCGCAGCGTGAGAAGGTTTTGAATTTCAATACACAAAACCTGCACATAGGCACGTCGCAAAGCTATAGAAAGAGCAGAAGCCAACAGGGCAGTTACCAGGATTACATCAGCTATATAGATCCTCTTCATGTGCCAACCGGGGGGCATCCATTAGAGGTTGTGATGGTAAGGATGTAGAGCTCTGCTTTGGCCAAGGAAAGATCTAGTTGGAGTAGGCACTATATGGTCTACCTGAGAGGATACTGGGTGCTCCGAAGCCTTTCCCTTCCCAAAAACATGGCAATTGTTTAACGGCTACCAAGAGAAATTGGCCATATATTATTCGTGACACAGGGAAACTGGAGATAGGGTTATTAACTAAAATATTCTTGGCATATAAACAATATCCATGTATGGTCTAGTCTAAATATACTGTACAGTACTTCCACCACTATATACTGCAAAAATAATATACTGTACAGTGCTGCCACCACTATATACTGCAAAAATAATATACTGTACAGTGCTGCCACCACCATATACTGCAAAAATAATATACTGTACAGTGCTGCCACCACCTTATACTGCAAAAATAATATACTGTACAGGGCTGCCACCACTATATACTGCAAAAATAATATACTGTACAGTGCTGCCACCACCTTACACTGCAAAAATAATATACTGTACAGTGCTGCCACCACCTTATACTGCAAAAATAATATACTGTACAGTGTGCCACCACTTATACTGCAAAAATAAAATACTGTACAGTGCTGCCACCACTATATACTGCAAAAATAATATACTGTACAGTGCTGCCACCACCTATATACTGCAAAAATAATATACTGTACAGTGCTGCCACCACCTTATACTGCAAAAATAATATACTGTACAGTGCTGCCACCACCTTATACTGCAAAAATAATATACTGTATAGTACTGCTACCACCTTATACTGCAAAAATAATATACTGTACAGTGCTGCCACCTTTATATACTGCAAAAATAATATACTGAACAGTGCTGCCACCTTTAAATACTGCAAAAATAATATACTGAACAGTGCTGCCACCTATCAATACTGCAAAAATAATATACTGTACAGTGCTGCCACCATTATATACTGCAAAAATAATATACTGTACAGTGCTGCCACCACTATACACTGTAAAAATAATATACTGTACAGTGCTGCTACCACCTTACACTGCAAAAATAATATACTGTACAGTGCTGCCACCACCTTATACTGCAAAAATAATATACTGTACAGCGCTGCCACCACTATATACTGCAAAAATAATATACTGTACAGTGCTGCCACCACCTATATACTGCAAAATAATATACTGTACAGTGCTGCCACCACTATATACTGCAAAATAATATACTGTACAGTGCTGCCACCACTATATACTGCAAAAATAATATACTGTACAGTGCTGCCACCATCTATATACTGCAAAAATAATATACTGTACAGTGCTGCCACCACCTATACTGCAAAAATAATATACTGTACAGTGCTGCCACCACTATATACTGCAAAAATAATATACTGTACAGTGCTGCCACCACCTTATACTGCAAAAATAATATACTGTACAGTGCTGCCACCACTATACACTGCAAAAATAATATACTGTACAGTGCTGCCACCACCATTATACTCCAAAAATAATATACTGTACAGTGCTGCCACCACTATATACTGCAAAAATAATATACTGTACCGTGCTGCCATCACTATATACTGCAAAAATAATATACTGTACAGTGCTGCCACTACTAAATACTGCAAAAATAATATACTGTACAGTGCTGCTACCACCTATATACTGCAAAAATAATATACTGTACAGTGCTGCCACCTTTATATACTGCAAAAATAATATACTGAACAGTGCTGCCACCTTTATATACTGCAAAAATAATATACTGTACAGTGCTGCCACCACTATATACTGCGAAAATAATATACTGTACAGTGCTGCCACCACTATATACTGCAAAAATAATAAAACAATACCAGTATGTTTTTTTTTATCTTTATTTGTTTTTCATTTGTTTTTCTTATTGAACCTATTATTTTTCTTATTTTATATTCCAAGATACAATAATTGATATTATGTATGAAGGCTAATACATTCTTATGTATATATACCAACATTATCTGTATCATATATTCTATTTTCAATAAAAATTTCAAGTTATAAAAAAAAAATAATAATAATATACTGAACAGTGCTGCCACCATTAAATACTGCAAAAATAATATACTATAGAGTGCTGCCACCACTCCATATACTGCAAAAATAATATACTGTACAGTGCTGCCACCACTTATATACTGCAAAAATAATATACTGTACAGTGCTGCCACCACTATATACTGCAAAAATAATATACTGAACAGTGCTGCCACCACTATATACTGCAAAAATAATATGCTATAGAGTGCTGCCACCACCATACATTGCAAAAATAATATACTGTACAGTGCTGCCACCACTATATACTGCAAAAATAATATACTGAACAGTGCTGCCACTTTTATATACTGCGATAATAATATACTGAACAGTACTGCCACTTTTATATACTGCGAAAATAATATACTGTACAGTGCTGCCACTTTTATATACTGCGAAAATAATATACTGTACAGTGCTGCCACCACCTATATACTGCAAAAATAATATACTGAACAGTGCTGCCATCACTATTTACTGCAAAAATAATATACTGTACAGTGCTGCCACTTTTATATACTGAGATAATAATATACTGTACAGTGCTGCCACCACTATATACTGCAAAAATAATATACTGTACAGTGCTGCCACCACTATATACTGCAAAAATAATATACTATAGAGTGCTGCCACCACCATATCACCATAACTGCAAAAATAATATACTGTACAGTGCTGCCACCACTATATACTGCAAAAATAATATACTGTACAGTGCTGCCACCACTATACTGCAAAAATAATATACTGTACAGTGCTGCCACCACTATATACTGCAAAAATAATATACTGTACAGTGCTGCCACCACCATATACTGCAAAAATAATATACTGTACAGTGCTGCCACCACTATATACTGCAAAAATAATATACTGTACAGTGCTGCCACCACTATATACTGCAAAAATAATATGCTATAGAGTGCTGCAAACACTATACTGCAAAAATAATATACTGTACAGTGCTGCCACCACTACATACTGCAAAAATAATATACTGTACAGTGCTGCCACCACCATACACTGTAGGAATGATATACTGTACAGTGCTTCCACCCCACCACATAGCGCAAAAATAATATATTATACAGCGCTGCTACCACTATATACTGCAAAAATAATATACTGAACTGAGCTGCCACCTCCATGCACTGCAAGAATATATATGCTGTACAGTGCTGCCACCACCATATACTGCAAAATACCATACTGTACAGTGCTGCCACCACCATATACTGCAAAATAACAAACTGCACAGTGCTGCCACCATCATATACTGCAAAATAACAAACTGCACAGTGCTGCCACCACCATAAATGGCAAAATTAACATACTGCACAGTGCTGCCACTACCATACACTCCAAAAAATAATATACTGTACAGCGTTGCTACCACCAGTAGTAGCATAAAGCATTCTAATAATACCAATGTACAGTGACCAAATAAAGGCTCCATATGTAATCTATCAATACTGCTATCCAATTAGGCTACTTTCACACTCGCGTTTTGTGCGGATCCGTCATGGATGGATCCGTTCAGATAATGCAATCGTCTGCATCCGTTCAGAACGGATCCGTTTGTATTATCTTTAACATAGCCAAGACAGATCCGTCTTGAACACCATTGAAAGTCAATGGAGGGCGGATCCGTTTTCTATTGTGCCATATTGTGTCAGTGAAAACTGATCCGTCCCCATTGACTTACATTGTGTGCCAGGACGGATCCGTTTGGCTCATTTTCATCAGACGGACACCAAAACGCTGCAAGCGTGTCCATCTCCAAAGCAGAATGGAGACAGATTGGAGGCAAACTGATGCATTCTGAGCGGATCCTTTTCCATTCAGAATGCAAACTGATCCGTTTTGGACGGCTTGTGAGAGCCCTGAACGGATCTCACAAACGGAAAGCCAAAACGCGAGTGTGAAAGTAGACTAAGATTTCATGGTGGTCACAAGCCTCGAGTGCCAGAACATTTGTGGCGCCCCATTCAGCATGCACAGCTACTGTGCCCTGTAGACGCTGCAGGAACACATACTGCACTATGGCTTCCATTTGGAAATGTGGACAGAACCTAGAACAAAAAAAAAAGAGAAATGAAAATATACTAAGAGAACACTTGTATTACTAATTGATGCACATTCTCACAGGAAGAGGGTAAGAGAAGATGCCAGGGAAAAGCAGCATTACCCTGCGAGGAGATCCATTACCGCGTGTTGTGCAATGCAAACACAGCTCAACAGCGATGAGAGAATCCTGTTTATTATCCTGCCAAGCATAAAATGAGAACAATGTACTAATCAGCTGTGTCACTCACCCACATAGATCCTGGGAATCCGCCAAAGACATGACCATCAAGCCTCAGACGAAATATTCTTAGAAATATTGTGGGTGAAACATTACCATGCCATTAACATTGGTCGTCATAAGAGGGTGGCTGTGGCGTTGTCAGGAATGGAGGACTATTATTGGGGGCAGATTTGTTTCTTATGTTAATGTGTATGTTTTTTTTATGCCAATCAATATCTGAAACTCCTTGACATCACTTCATTTTAGCAGGTTATTTAGGCCCCTTTCACACGGGCGTCATGTTTGAGGTGCATTGCAGGAAAATGCGCGTTTTTTCCACGCAAGTGCAAAGCGTTTTAATGCGTTTTGCACGCGCGTGGGAAATATCGGCATGTTTGGTACCCAGACCCGAACCAGGACTTCATCACTGAAGTTCGGGTTTGGGTTGAGTATTCTGTAGATTTTATTATTTTCCCTTATAACATGGTTATAAGGGAAAATAATAGCATTCTCAATACAGAATGCTTAGTAAAATGTGGATGGAGGGGTTAAAAATAAAAAAATTAACTCACCTTATCCACTTCTTCTGTCTTCTTCAAGCATTAGCTGCCGGCTAAAGAACCTGTGATGATGTCACCGAGCTCATCACATGGTCCAATCACCTGGTCCATCACCATGGTGATGGACCATATGATTGGACCATGTGATGTGACGTCACCACAGGTCCTTTAGCTGGCAGCTAATGCTTGAGGAAGACAGAAGAGATCGCAACTACGCGATCAAGTAGATAAGGTGAGTTAATTTTTTTATTTTAAAACCCCTCCATCCACATTTTATCTGTATTGAGAATGCTATTATTTTCCCTTATAACCATGTTATAAGGGAAAATAATAAAGATCGGTTCCCGTCTCTTAGCAACCTTGCGGGAAAATCGCACTGCATCCGCACTTGCTTGCGGATGCTTGCGATTTTCCCGCAGCCCCATTCACTTCTATGGGGCCTGCGTTGCGTGAAAAACGCACAAAATAGAGCATGCTGCGATTTTCACGCAACGCAGAAGTGATGCGGGAAAACACAGCTCATGTGCATAGCCCCATAGAAATGAATGGGTCCGGGTTCAGTGCGGGTGCAATGCGTTCACCTCACGCATTGCACCCGTGCGGAAATCACGCCTGTGTGAAAGGGGCCTTACAGTTTTTACGTCTGTAAACCCCAACCAGTAGCTCTAAATCCACATGAGGTTCTCAGGCCCCCTAGGTTCTAGATACATAGTGGCACCAGAGTTGACATATTGGGGTAGATTTACTAACCCTAAATATGGTGTAGACCAGGGATGCTCAACCTGCGGCCCTCCAGCTGTTGTAAAATTACAACTTCCACCATGCCCTTCTGTAGGCTGATAGCTGTAGGCTGTCCGGGAATGATGGGAGTTGTAGTCTTGCATCAGCTGGAGGGCCGCAGGTTGAGCATGCCTGGTGTAGACTTAGACCTGCTGTCTAGACCTGCACCGAGGGGCTCAGGCTGGATGATACATTTGGTGCAGATATAGACACTTCTGTCTAACCTCATAATAAGTGCTGGTTCGCTTACCTTGCAACAGAATTTGACACCTTAGAATTATAGCACCATTTTAGCACCAAAATGCTGCATATAGACCAACCTCTTTCCCATGAAATCGTGCACCTTTCCCATTAAGCCATGACATCTTGACAAGCTAAGGCACAATGGATTTCTATAAAATTAAAACTAGATGAGCAAAATTGTGCCAAAAATACTGCAAATTGCGCCAAATTTTGGTGCTGTTTACGACAAGACTAGGTGCACTCACATTAGTAAATAAGGCCCTAAAATAAAACCACCGGATAAGTGTAACTTGATTTGGCATGGTCTAAACCCGTGGTGGCGAATATATGGCACGGGTGCCAAGGGCGGCACTCAGAGCCCTGTCTATGGGTACCCACACCCTGGAAAAAGTCTGTGGTGTACTAATATCATTCATCAGCGCAGGGTGCACTGTGAACAGCACAGGCAGTGCACTGAATGTAGGTAGCTATTATAGCTAAATAATAAAGTAAATGGAAGAAATACTAGATTGGACTGTAGTATTCCGGTTAAATTGCCGTGTTGGCACTTTGTGATAAATAAGTGGGTTTTGGGTTGCAGTTTGAGCACTCGGTCTCTAAAAGGTTCACCATCACTGGTCTAGACAAAAGTGCAGAGGTCAAATAATAATAAAACTGCTGTCTTGTGAAATACTTGAGATCTGTGACCTATTGCTTGTACTGCAATCCCCATCATCTAGTCAGTAAAGAGACACTTTATTTATTATAACCAAGTGGGCCTGGTTATTGCCTCCACCATCCGCTTGTCCTTCACCTGTCCTGTCTTCCACCCTGCCAACCATCCACCATCAAGGGCACCCCAGCCACCATCAGTCAGGAGCCTCTAAGCCCAGGGTGTGCCCTCTACTCACTGCAGCCATGGCTTATGGGAGAGCCTGAGATGGATCTGTCACTGTGAGGACTACTACCCCCTTTATCGCCACCGCAGTCACTCTCGTGTTCTCCTTGTCCTGCCAGAAAGCCTCCCCTCTGCTGGCCGCACCCGCTGCAAACACATCGCCAAACTGAAAATCAGGACATGAGAAGAAAAGCTAAGTATTTACAAAGTTACTCAACAGGGATGGAACTACCACCATAGCGGCTGCTATGCAGCCAAACGTGGGCCCGGGGGAAAAGCATTGCTAGCTACGGGATCAGGAAAGACTGGAGGATGCGCAGCATTGCTGACAGTGTATGCAGCACATCCTCCACGGTCCTCTTCTTCCTGGAACCCCAGCAGTTGGGTCAGAGAGAAGAGGCGGGCACAGAACATGGCAGTATACGGCATATTGGGGACAAGGAAGCCCTCTGGACAATCCTGACTGGGCTGTGTCATCTCCCTCTTCTATATGATGTGTGCAGCCGCATTGCTGTGTTCCTGACCCTTCAAAGCGGTCCAGTGGCGTAACTAGAACTGACTGGGCGCCACATCAAATTTTTTAACGTTCCCCCTCCCCAGAAATGTCTTTGCAACCCCCACCCGTGTGGCTAGTCAAGATCGTTCTCTCAGACCAGGCCCGGCAGCTCAGTCCGTTTCCTACAGTATCACTGTATATGATGTCATTGTATAATACTGTTGACGGGGCCCTGACAATAAAATCTTTTAGTCCCCTTCTGAGTTTGGGCCCCAAATCAGCCGCTTCCCCTACTTCCCTCCCCCATTTAATGTATACACTGGGATGTACATGTAAAAGGATGCCTCTGACGGATGCTGTACAATGGCATCCCCCATAGGGTCTCATTGTAAAAGAACAGGTGTGTTTAATATACAGTATACGGTTTTTTTTGTTTTGGTTTTGCCGGCTACTACGGTTGAGCGAACTTGTATTTTGAGTTCAGGGTCCAAAGTTTGGGTTGGGTTATCTTAGAATCCTGTTAAGGATTCGCTACCACGGACCATAATGTAATTTGGAATCCAAGTTCGCGCAACCGTCCTTCGCTGCTCTACTTCCTTTTTCTCCTCCACACAGTGCACAGGAGCTCCGCCCCTCATGTCACATGATCATTATACCAGGCCCTTTACCACCTCTTATCCAATCCAGTACTGAGCCACGCCCCCTGCACTGATCACATGACGGTGACATCACCCCAGGTCCTCCGTGTTGTTCAAGGTTCGGGTTCATCGAAGAATCCCCTTATGGATTCAAAATTCCATTATGGTCCGTGGTAGCGGAATCCATAACGGGATTCTCTGATAACCCGAGCCCGAACTTTGGACGCCAAACTCAAAATACAAGTTCGCTCAACACTACTGGCTACTGTTGTATGGGGTAGCGTAGTTGGTCGACTATGCTAGTTCATACTTTTTTGTTGTGGTATGCTATAGAATATTTTGTTAAACAGGGACCCAATCAGGGAAGGTTTCTCATTTCAACAAAACAACGTTGCTCAACCGAGCCTTAAATCCCCACTTTTATCTCTGATCATAAACGTCACTTTTATTCAAAAATGCATTAAAAACGTAATGTGTGAGCCAATTGCTTTTCTTTAAAATTACTGCCTTATTCTCCTGACCAGAGCCTTTGATAATTGTAAATAGGGGCCATGGTGGATGTGCACTATCCACCACTATTATCCTCTATATCAGGCATGCTCAACCTGCGGCCCTTCAGCTGTTGCAAAACTACAACTCCCATCATTCCCGGACAGCCTACAGCTATCAGCCTACAGAAGGGCATGGTGGGAGTTGTAGTTTTACAACAGCTGGAGGGCCGCAGGTTGAGCATCCCTGCTCTATATCCTATCACTATATGCTATAGCAGGATCAGCAACCTTCGGCACTCCAGCTGTTCCGAAACTACAATTCCCAGCATGCTTCATTCATTTCTATGAGAGTTCTCAGAGGAGCAGAGCAAGTATGCATGCTGGGAGTTGTAGTTTGACAACAGCTGGAGTGCCGGAGGTTGCCTACCCCTATGCTATAGAATACCTGCTAGACAGAGGCCAATGGGACAGGCATTTGGCCTCCATCTAACTAATGTAACTCTATGAACACATTTATTGTGTATGTTGGAAGGGTATTTTATTTGTATATGTTATTGTATATACTAGGTACAGTATATACTGCATAAAAACTATATATAGATTAAATGACCCAGAAATGATTAAAGGGTTATTCAGACAGCTAGGGTTTATTCAGATGAACATATTTTAGGTCCATGTAAAGTTTAAGTCTCCGACAGCACGCGGTCTTATTGCCGGTGAATAGATCCATACAGTATTGTGGATATGGCAAAACTGGAGCATATCCAATTCTTAACCAGAATAGCCCATGTCATTGTGAAGTCCAAGATTTCCTCGGCCGGCCACTGATACATATAGACCTGCACGCTATTTGTTGCCCGTGGTTTGCGGTGGCACTATGTGCGATCCAAAACGTAAAAAAAAAAAAAAAACCACAGGCATATGAATAAGTCCTAACGGTAGGAAATGTGGTAAAATAAAGGGGCAGAGAAGTATTTAAACAAGAGGCAATATAGGGCATCACACCTGTGTTGGGCCAAAAATGGGGATATCATACTGTGGGGGCATTGAGGAGGGCATCGCTCTGTGTGGGGGCACTTAAAAGGCGTGGGGGCACTAAAGGCATTACTCCGTCATCACTGTGTGGGGGGCACTTAACAGACATCCAAGTAGACATGCATTCTGCAGAATCCTACTCTGTGGAGGGCACTAAAGGGGTATCATACCGTGTGGTAAGGCACATCAATACTGTAGGTGGCACTAAGGGACTATTTTTATTGTGTTTGGGCACAATTACTATGTGGGGCACAGAAAGGGGATTGGATTGGATTAAAGTCGTGGATTATTGTATAAAACAAAATTGCCGCAGTGCATTACGTGTCACCAGCACCAGTTTATTGTGGCTCGGACCTTGACCCGATGGCAGACTCAGGTAAATGTACCCCTGCTATAGGGAACGATATATGTCATATTTGTAGAGGGCCTTAGAAGAACGTTCAGCAGGTCAGAGAGGGAATGGACTATGAACCACAAAGGATTTCTCACATAGCAGCTTTCTGCAGCATCGATGTATTGGGAAACATGGACGCTGCAGAAGCCAAATGATGCAAAATATTTTAAATATTTAATAAAAACCTATTACAACAAAAATCTCTTTAGTCCAAAACATATGTATATCAATAATAAAAATAAAATCTCTCTGAAGCTGTCCACAGGCCTTAACAATGTGATTAAACAGTATGTTAGATAAAAACAATGTTAAAAAGAAGACAGACCAAACCTTGCTGCGCATGTCAGATACTACTGTGAATAAAATCATTATCGAGGGGTATCCAGCATTTAAAAAATTAAAGCCAATTCGGGAACATTGATGTCAATTTTAGATTCAGCGTGCCCAAAATATCATAAATTTGTTCAAATGTCATTGGCAACTAAAAAAAAAAGATTTTTTCTTGGCCTGTGAATAAACCATAGACATGTCTTCTGTCAACATGATGGAATCCATGGACTGTATTATCAGGCTTATTGGTTCATGCAAATAAAATGCTGATGCCTTTGCTGTGTAAAATGATAGGTTTTATTCTTTATCATATGTAACATTTTCCAAGCTCGGGTTTATTGACTGGTTTATCTCAGCATGAAAAGCAAGACTCCCAGAGCAAACACTCAGGGCAGCGGTTTGGCCGAGCACGCTCTGTACAATTGGCAGCCTGCAGACTTCTCATCCCGCCTGTCACAGAGGTGTGAAATCTATGGCTACCACACACACACACAGACCTCATCTGCAACAAAAACATTTCACTAAAGTCTACTGCAACTGCGAGCTGTCCGCTGCCATCCCAGTCCCACAACTGCACGTCGAAACAGCTCAAGGCAGTAGCATCCTCCAGCTGTCGTGAAACTACAGCTCCCAGCATGCTCTAGGAGAGCTTTAAGAACAACCAAGCAAGTGAGCATGCTGGGAGTTGTAGTTGCCACGGGTTGTGTCAACCAGACGTTTTTGCCTTGGCCTTTAAATATCACGCAAGGGAATAAGGAAAGCCTAGCTATGCCTCGTGATGGTGCAGTTTCATGCGCTCATTAGCCAGCTCCCTGGGGTGCCACAGTGACGCCACCATGTAGTGGCCACATACAGCAGGTGAATGTCGGACAACGCGGCCCATTTTGACCCGGACGAAGATCCTGTGTGTGCAAGAGGGAGGGGTCAGGCGGTTGGATTTCAACATGTCCCATATTTCTTCTTCTGGAGACAAGAAGCAACCAGACCAGTCCTCTCCCCCCTGTTCAGCACACATGCATGCTCAACACAGCCGAGTGTATGGGAAGGGGGTCAGTACGAATAGCACTCAACTGACGGCTATCTAATATGTATGACCAGCTTCATTAGCTCATGGTGCACCATCAGCTCCAAACCACAGAGGTGCCCCGATAGGTCACTTTACAAGGGGGCTGCTCACTATATAAACCTACAACATATCCATTTGACATCTTACTGGGGGGGGCTACCATGGGCGATACAGATACAGGTCAATGTGGACGCTCGGCTGCTTCTATACATCTCAGTCACTGTACACATGTGGACAACCCAAGGGAAACTAGGAACCACATGAGGTGCTCAGGATTGTGCGAGTCAGAGGTCAGACCCCCACCCACAAGGCATTCGTGGCATATTACATGGATATCCACCAACACAACGGGATACCGGACTCAGTTGTGAATGCATTGTGCTTTGTACGTCTGACCAGTGTGGGGACGGATGGATAAAACATATGGCGTGGAGGGGCAATTTCACCGTGACCTTCTTTCCAAACCAAACCTCCCCTTTTATTTTCTAAGTACACAAATCATTTGCATGCAAACGGGCGAGCGACATAACTGGGCGCAAGATGTTTATTTTTGCAGCATGGGAAGGAACACAATGGGACGGTCACACGGGGCATCAGCGCCACCTAGTGGTCAGCAAGGGAATCCAAGTAAATACGAGTCAGATAAACATCGAAGATGATGGAAGCTGCGGGGTCGTTACCCTCCCAACAAATGGTAAAGGTGGTCCGTGCTGGAGGAAACAAGACAGACGCATCAGGGTTTTAAGAATTGATATTTATTTTAAAGCTCCAGTGTCCAATATTAGCAGCACATTCTTCATTAATATACAATTGTCCAACTTCATATTTGCTTGTACAGGGCATCCATTACAAAAAATACAGAAGAGATCACAAATTTCGAGACAAAGAAAAGTCAAGGCATCTGGTAAACATGTCAGGTCAGAAGATATGGACTCTGGAGAGCTCCATTAAAGGGGTTTTCCAGTTTGCATCAACATGCTTTAAAATAATCATTTATGAAGGGAGCTGTAAGTTTATAATGTACTTTATTCTGGGCTGTGGTCACATGACCATGTCCATGCAGCTCTTACTTCCTATGATGTCATGTCCATGGATGGGGCAGTGATAGGGGAGTGTCTATGTAACAAGCTAGGTGGGAGGAGCTATAAACTAGCTGGACATTGTTAGGGGAGGGTCTATGTAACTGGCTGGATGGGCGGAGTTATGCTAGGCATGTTTAGGGGCGGTGCTGGAGCTGTGGCAGAGGAAGGAGAAGTGCATCATGGGTTTGGTTGGATACAACAACAGGAAGTGCTAAATACAGGATGGAAACAAACCAGTGTGATGGGTTAACATGGTGAAATCGGGTCAGGAGAGTCCAAATTGAAAATAAAAGCATCGGGAAGATGTACATGAGGTAAGCAACTACATGAGCAGGTCTGTTCAAAACCTTAGTAATCCTGGAACACCCATTTAAGGAAGTTATATTGTAATTTATCAATCCAGATCACAGTGACACCGGTGATACTTCCGTACAATGAGCTGAACAGGTAGACAGGACAAATAAAATGCAAGCTATAAACACTTAGGGCCCTATAATATAAGGCCTCATTCAGCCAGCGGCTACGCAGTCACATTCTCACTTCCATATTATGGATCTCCTGGATCTCCCACTGTTCTTTGGTCACGTGGCCTAGGTGTAGCTCAGTCCTATTCAAGTGAATGGGCTGAGCTGCAATATCAAGTGCTGCCCCTATACAATGTACAGCGCTGTGCTTGGTAAGCTGAGAGGAGGCCGCGGCGCTTAACGGAGCTTCACTGATAGCTTCCTGAGACAGCTGACGGGAGCAGATGTCATATTGATAGCCTACCCTAGAGGATAGGCCTTCAACATGAAAATCTTAGAAAACCCCTTTAAGGCCTAACTGACTCGTAGGAAACAGCTTTGTTACCCATAGCAACAAGAGTCAAGGCTGAACGAAGGCCTCCCCTCCGAGCAAAGCAATGGCCATCATCACACAACGTAGTATCAGATATTAAACTAGAATTTTAAAAATGTATTCCCAATATTAAAAATAAATATTAAAAAAACAACCAAAGGCAAAAAAATAAAAATAAAATAATAAATCTCAGCTGTAAGGCACATAATAGGCTTTGAACACACAGAGAGAGGGCTCTGTTCTTCTACAACACTCTAAAACTGGAGCAGACAGAAGCGATAAAGGCAGGGCTCTACCATAGTGCCCGCAGGTCACGGCTGAATGTGGAATGGGGGGGTTAATACTAAGGGTTTCATGGTCACAGATCAAAGTGAAGTTGATCAAATGTATTTAATGCACATTGCATCTAGACCTTCAATTTCGTAGACTTCCAGATGCATACCTCTGAAGAAGGTCCTAATGCCACCTTATAGGCCAATGTTCTCCTACGGCTATCAGGGCATGATGAGAGCCATGGGCGTAGCTATAAGGGATGCAGAGGTAGCAGTTGCTACCGGGCCCAGGAGCCCGAGGGCCCAAAGACCCTTGTACCACATAAGAAGACACACAAAGCACTGAGGGAAGGGGGCCCAAGCTGAACTCTTACACCAGGGCCCATGAGCCGTTAGCTACGCCCCTGATGGGAGCTGTAGTCTTGCAACCGCTGAAGGCGATTGGTATAGGCGCATACCTCAACCATAGGGTCCTACTGTAAAAAAATTAAAATAAAGTATACTTTTTTACTTTACTTCATTTACAGTTGAAGAGAAAGTATGCCAGTGCATACCACCCTGGTAAAATCCAAAAGGACACCTTTCTGCCCTCTTGTCAGGTCAATGGTTTCCTACACAATGGAGGTATACACCCGGAGCCTTATATATATATATATTTATACACACACACACACACATCAAGCATACAGCTCATATGCAATACCCAGCCTTGACACCTGACCTGTGATGGATCCATGGTGCGGCCTCAACGACTTATAATGGGATCCGAAATTTTGATGGGAAAAATAATGCTGCAACTGAGACGCAGATGTGAACATACGCTAAGACACACCTTTGATAGTTCTTCCATCTGACTCCTCCATACACATGCATGCTCAGCCAGGTATTGTCAAGGGGAGAGGGGAAAGAAGAAGCTGCTGTCAGACACCTCTGCTGGTGGCATATCTAAAAATGGCATGATAAAAAACAAACATGCCCAATTCTGCCCCTCTCCTTGAAATTTAATGGGTATGGGGGCTTTTTACCACAGCCACACTGAGAGCGGCGAGTTTAGCCGAATACCTTCTAAGGCTGGGTTCACATCACGTTTTTCTTTACAATAAACCTCTATGGTGACAGATGCCACTGTATGATATCCACCGGATGCGTCTATGTAACATATACGCTTTTTGCATACATTAAACGCAAGACAAAAACGTGATGAGAGTCCAGCCTTACGTGTATGAGCACCTTACAGCCTTAATGCACAAAGCCGCATCACAGGTCCAAGCCTATACTCCACCTCTGGACTCCTACGCTTTTATATGGCGTTCCCCTACGGATTTATACAAAATGGTGGCACGGAATCTCAGGGTAACTGTATGCCGCCGAATGGTTTCTGGCACTCAGATCAAAATGTGGAAGGGGGAGGTAGACAGACTAAAATACAAAATAAAAAATGTAAAAAAAAATACCTAGCAGAAACACTGTTGGGCAGCACTAGTTCTACAGTTTTTGAATCAGGAGGACTGAACCAATTCTCCCATTAAGAACTGAATGCGTGGCCCTCCTGCCATTATAGCACATATTAGATGAATTATCATTGACGTTCACAAATCAGGAGGATCGATTCATATATCCGTAAAAAACAGGCTGGAATCTTGTCTATCCAAATGCGGGGAGATAAGTGGCATCTGAGATGCCTGACAGCTGCTTATCCCCACCCCCATAGGATTAGCAGGTGCTTTTGACTGAGCTGTATCACCACATTAATAGAATAATTTATTACTGAGCTCTTTGATATCAGTTCACCCTGAATTATAGTATACAGATAATACATGATCTCTATGATCCGGTTCTATATGGCTTCTAATCCTTCTGCTTTACTTTCTGCCTTAATCCACCTTGATCAGGCATACTGCTGTTGGAATAAGGGATGATACCAAGATATATATATGTAGATAGAGAGATAAAGAGATAGAGAGAAAAAGATATAACTCATGCAGTAACACACTCAACCAGCAGATGGCGCCTATATGTAAAATGCAGGTGCCCAGAGACCTTATCATTGAACTGGATAAAGTAAAATGAATTGCAGTTATTTTTTTTGTGTTTAGTGTTTTTTTTTTTTTTAAATAGTTAGTTTTAGTTTTTTTGCAAATGTTACATTTCTCGTTTTTAAAACTGATCAAAAAATACTGGCAACTGCTGAAGATCAAGGAAAAGGGCTCATGCATTTCTCCCCTCCATACATGGATAACAGGGGATCTAATGGCTAGATGGTCTATACCAGGGATCAGCAACCTCCGGCACTCCAGCTGTAGTGTAACTACAACTCCCAGTATGCACACTTGCTCAGAACTGTAATAGAACTGAATGGAGCATGCTGGGGTTTGTAGTTTCCCAATAGCTTGAGGTTGCTGAACCCTGGTCTCTACGGAGGAAATGGCAGGGGTGACACACATCACGACTCCCCTGCGCATCTGTCGCATCTCTAATACGACCTTTCTAAAACCCTTTCAGCTACTTTCATACTGCGCTTTGCAGTGTCCGTCGAGGGCACACAATGGCATCTGTCACCCAGAAAACTATCTGCTCATTTTTAATTGAAAAGAAAAATGAAAAACTACATAGACTATATGACAAATAGGATATCAAAATGTTGATGCAAGTGCCCCTTTAAAAGAACAGCAGCCTTGAATAACGGTGTTTAATGGCTCTACTACTGATTTGCCACCTTAGGCTGTAATACAGGCACTGGCCAGCAGAGGGCAGCATTGTCATGACATGAAGGTGACTGTGCAGATACACAATATGGGGCGCATGCAGCGCGTTTCAGATGATCTATATCTCACGCGTTCTTCACCCACTGGCTTTTAGACAAACAAAATGAGTAATGAGAAGACAATTGGCACAATACCTATGTCTATACAGGGCAGATGTCAAACCCGGCTATGTACATTTTTAGTTGTACCCTGTGTGACACATGAGCCACTTTTAGGGGTACGTCCACACAGGATGCAATTTGCGGCAGGAAGATTCAGAATTTGTCAGAGTTCCCTTTTTGCATTAGGGTTGGGCGATACAGGCTGAAATTAAAATTTCTATTTATTTACATTTTTTTTTCCAGTCCTAGAGAGAATGATTGAGAATGGGGGGTCTTGTTCCCCTGGCCTCTATCGATGGGGTCCCCATGTGGTCAGACCCAGGCTGATCAGCGAGTTATCCCCTATCCTGTACGGGTCTAAAGGATTCTTTTTCATTGACACAGCCGCAGGAGGGCTTGTTTTTGGCGAGATGAACTGTATTTTTTAGTGACATCATTTTTGGGTACATATAACTTAGGCTACTTTCACACTAGCGTTAATATTTTCTGGTATTGAGATCCGTCATAGGGGCTCAATACCGGAAAAAAAACGATTCATTGTCAATGGGGACAAAACGTAACTGAACAGAACGGAGTGCTCCAAAATGCATTGCATGCTGCGGTTTGCGTTCCGTCCTGGGATGCGGAGCAAAACGGATCCGCCATGACCCCCAATGTAAGTCAATGGAGATGGATCAGTTTTATCTGACACAATAGAAAACGGATCCGTCCCCCATTGACTTTAAATGGAGTTCATGACGAATCCGTCTTGGCTATGTTACAGATAATACAACCGGATCCGTTCATAACGGATGCAGGCGCTTGTATTATTAGCGTTTTTGCTGAACACTGCCGGATCCAGTGAAAACGCTAGTGTTAAAGTAGACTTATCGATTAGATTCATTATCATTTTTTTGGCACTTTAAACTTACGACATTCATCATGCGGTATAACGATCGGGTCATGCACGATTAAAGCGATACCAAATATGTATAGTCATTTGGTTTTCGCTACTTTTGCATAATAATAGCACGTCTCCTGCAAAAACGTTCCAAGAGCAGTAACTTCTTCATGTTTCAGGACTGTATGTGGCTTTTTTTTTTTTTTTGGAGAAATGCAATTTTCATTGGTACCATTTTGGGGTAAATAAGATTCCCATTTGTTATTCATTTTCGGAAAAGGGATGGGGGGAAGCAATTCAGTGTTTTTTTAATTTTTATATTTTTTCTGTTTTCTCTGGGCAGTTCAAATAACATTATCTTTATTATATGTGTTGTGATGAACGTGATCCCATATATATGCGCACTTTTTATTTTTTATACTTTCACAAAATAAAACCACTTTTTATGTAAAAATTACTTGTTAATACATTTTATTAACTCATTTTTTTTTTCATTTTTTTAGTGACGCTTTTATAATGCATAGACTGTGGCCCCCAGCTGCCATGGCTCCCTGTATCCCCATTGGTACCCCACATTTGTGGGGTGCCAACGGTGACACAGGAACCCCCTCCCTCTGTCTAACGGCCTGGATGCTGCAGTTTCTATCTAGGTGGTAAAAGGCTGGATCAGAGCTTTCTGATCCCAGCAGGAGCAGTCAGTGCTGGGCTCCCGTGGGGTTGGCGAAGTGCGTTATTAACCTCAATTTCACCAGGATGATAAAATCAGAATCGATATTTACTTTAATTACTCTTAATACATTTGATTCCCCTTCCAGCCCTGATTTGAACTGCAAATTGGTAAAATCCCCATCATAAACTGACACGGATTTCATTTTAGATTTTGATTTTAGCCGATGGCAACCAATCCAGGCTCAGCTTTCATAACTGAAGCTGCTCTGGAAAGATGAAAGCCCAACTCTGATTGGTTGCTGTAGGAAATAAAGACGGTCTTACTATTAGACAGTTTTGATAAATGAGGCCCAATGATTCCAGGTGTTATCAGGCGATATAATACAAACGTACAAATACCTTTTATCATATAACATGATGCATCACATCCCAGTGACATTTTAAATAGGCATTCTTAAAAATGTAAAAAAAGCGGCAAATATTATAAAAAAAAAAAAACACAACACACTGCTCATCTCTCCGATCCCCCGCTGATCCAGCACAGATATTCTGGTGATTCCTGGCAGGTCTTTATTTACCAATCAGTGGCCTTAGGCTACTTTCACACTCGCATTTTGGGCGGATCCTTCATGCATCCGTCATGAACTCCATTGAAAGTCAAATGGAGGACGGATCCGTTTTCTATTGTGTCAGTGAAAACGGATGCGTCCCCATTGACTTACATTGTGTGCCAGGACGGATCCGTTTGGCTCAGTTTCGTCAGGAGGACACCAAAACGCTGCGTCCGCCTCCAAAGCAGAATGGAGACGATCGGAGGCAAACTGATGCATTCTGGGCGGATCCTTTTCCTCACAGAATACATTAGGGCAAAACTGATCCGTTTTGGACCGCTTGTAAGAGCCCTGAACGGATCTCACAAACAGAAAGCCAAAACGCTAGTGTGAAAGTAGCCATAGTGGACATGTGCCACACATCCCTGACCTCATCGCTCAGGGATGGGAGCCATGATGAGTACTGCACGTGAGGCCACCGCAGCGGTCACATGCTGCAGACAAAGACCGGGAGGGAGAGATCAAGATCTGTCCTGAGCATCTGAGCTGGATCGGTGGGGATTACAAAGGTAAGCAGTGTGTTTTTTCTTAGTTTTTTTTTTAATTGTAAAACATTTACTGCCACTTTTAATTTTTTTTCCTAATGGTCAGACAAACCCTTTAAATCTCTCCCTCTCGGGGGGAGCTTAGGGGTCACAGGACAACGAACAAACCATGCAATTTTCTTTTTACTGGAGTTTTACTTTAAATTTGAATGATACTTCACATGGCTCAGACATTGGATGATTACAGTCTGACCCTGGTGGTCATTAATGGAAGGTTGAGCTTATAGGGCATGGATAAGCAACCTCCGCCTCCGGCACTGCAGGTGTTCTGAGACTACAACTCCCAGAATCCTTCTTTTCCTTCTATGGGAGTTACAAAAACAGTGGAGAAAGTTTGCATGCTGGGAGTTGTAGTTTCACACCCCGTTATAGTCGGAGATTTATCAAAACTGGTGTAAAGGAAAAGTGGTTTAGTTGTCCATAGCAACCAATGAGATTCCACCTTCCATTTCCCTTGAGATAAGGCAGAGCCGAGCAGCTTGAGCGCCCCCTCCTGCATAGACAAAAACATGCTCTCCAAGAAAGACAGTCGGAAGTCCTGCCTGCCATCTTGCATCAGCCAGGCTCTTCTCACACCACGTTAGGACCCTCTATCAAACATACATGGGGATTATTGCCTGGCGTATACCTCCAACAGAAGGAGCCGCCGTTCCCCGCTGTACGTTTAACCCTTACACCGGGAGCTTTGATGTGAACCGGGCCTAATACCTTACACCACGAGTCTGCAACCGGTGGAGCACCAGGTACCATAAGCCCTTGCAAAGCCGTCACACCAACTGGGGACCCACGGGCTGCAGATGACTGCCCTAGAATAAGCAATGGGAAAGAAAACGAATTCCTTAAAAAATTAAGGAGCTTATCATCTTCATCATGATAACACATGGAGAACATTTACCCTGTTTCTTCCACTATAGAAAAATATCACGTAAAACTATTTACATTATTTACCCTCCGATATTAATATATCCTCTAAAATATTGTGCGTCGTCTTGTTCTCGGCATTACGCGGCTAATTTCGAATATGCACAAATAAATATATAGATAGATACATAGGACCCGCGGGCAGTGATCTGTATCCATAGACATCTCTTGGAATAATATATACCTGTATGCTGTTACAGCAAAACTACAAGCCAGCACTGCTGGTCACCCCCTTCTCCAAGCCATTCTAAATCAGGTAGAAGACACAGAAGGCTCTTCACATGGTGGAGGTTGTGGAAGCCAAAAACCAAAATCGCCCTCCATGGATTAAAAAAAAAAGAGGAATGGATGCCTGTAATCAGAATATCAAATATACACATAAGACTACTGCAGGTTTAAAACGGCTCCACCAGCAATGGCGTCCTCTTCTCGTGACCAGATCCTAATGGCGATTTCTGCTCAGAAAGTACTTGAAGAATTCATACACCGACCATGCAATGGCCGTAGAAGGCATCTGATAGATCACCCGGGCTTGCACGCCCTTGAAATAACCTGCCACCCCTCCGATTTGGTAGACCGTCCTTATGGCGTTGGCCATGCCCGAAAGATGTCCGCTGATGTTGACAGAGCTGAGGGCCATGTTCTCCTGCGTGTTTAGTAGGGTTTTGCATACATCTAAAGGTGTGGTGGCTGCGGCGGCCACGGCCCCGGCGATGGCTCCGGAGACTATGTGAGAACTGGGGTGGTACTGCCGCTGCGGATTCAGCTGCTCTTGGGTGAACTCATAAGTGATGAAGTGAATGGCTTGGAAGGGGATGTTCATGAAGAGCTGGGTGGAGTAACTGCGGTAGAAGGCCCCCGCTCCTTCCGTCCTGCTGATAGTCCGGATGCAGTGCAGCATGCTCCTGTAGGGGGAATTGTACATCTGCATTCTCTGCTTCACCACTGGGGACGAAGAAAAGACAATTACTTGTTGGGTTAGTCCATACAACGTGAGAAGATCCGGGAGTAATATCTCTTTATGAACAGACATGGGGTGGGGGGAGAGTTATCAAAACTGGTGTAAAGTAGAACTGGCTTAGTTGCCCATAGCAACCAATCAGATTCCACCTTTCATTTTCCAAAGGAGCTCTGAAAAATGAAAGGTGGAATCTGATTGGTTGCTAGGGGTTTTTGCTTTACACCATGATGTTGAGAACGTGTAAGAACTTTTAAAGGGGATTTCCACTCAGGGGCGTAACTATGATTCAAAGGGCCCTAAGGCAAAATACAATGGGGCCCCCAGCACCTAGCGTAAGAAAATGAAAACAGCAGTATAAATAGCAATAATTAAAAAGGTATGTGTAATAGTGTATGGCAAAAAGCCACCATATTGTTATTTCCCACAAAAAGTACTATGTTCTTGCATCTGATTGGGCCCCTCCGAACTTCAGGGCCCCATAGTAAGTGATATGGCTATAGGTACGCCCTTGTTTCCAATGCAGGTCAGCAGAAAAAAAAAAAAAAACAACACGGAAAAACTAGTGGTGGTAGGAGTTTTGCTGTACTATTGTAAAAAGCTTTTATGAGTCTGACCATGACCAAAGGGAAAGGACGGAAACCCTACAATCACCTGATTTTAAACACTAACTTAAAAAATTAAAGTGGTTGAAGAAACTCCAAATCGGACCAATCCTTTCCTTCTGGTGATCCAATCCTGCCCCATACTGAAGCTGTGAGAAGTATATAAGAATTCTTCCATGTGCGTCAAGAAGATCAGCCGCTCCTTCCCCAGCCCTTACTGACTGTAAGGCGACCACTTACAGCAGAAGCCCTCCCCCACTGGGATTCACATGCGTCAGTAGCTTTAAGCCCGAGCCGAATACAAAAGGTGACACTTTTTTGCACTGGTCTGGCGTCCATAGCCAGAGATACCAAAGCTGAAAAACAGCATTTTTCAGTCCGAGACATCCACCATTAAAACAGACACACCTGATGCTGAAGGCGATGGCACTGGGTCAGATCTGGCTTCAGGTCACCTCCTGCTTTGAACAGGACATAGATGGACATATGAGAACCCAGCCTAAAGGGGTTACAGTTTTCAAACCAGCCTATGGATCTGAAGACTTTTGTAATTGCATGTAATTAAAAAAATTATCATAGCTACTGATTATTCAATAAAAATCTGCTGTTTGCTCTTTTTCTACTTTCTCTGTACAGCTCATGCTCAGTTCTATCCTTCAACTGCCACAGAAAGGACACACCCCTTGAGCAGCCAGCTTGATATAAATCTAGCGAAGCAATGAATGGGGAGATCCCTGGATCAATGTGAGGTACAGGGCTGGTTCTAGCTTCGTTAGGGCTCACGCACACGAACGTATTATGTTTCCGTGTCCGTTCTGCTTTAAAAAATATGAGAATTACTCCGTGTGCATTTCATTTCCCTATTTCCGTTCCACAAAACAAATAGAACATGTCCTATTATTGTCCGCATTACGGACAAGGATAGGACTGTTCTATTAGAGGCCAGCTGTTACATTCAGCAAAATACGAAATGCACGCGGACGGCATCTGTATTTTTTTACAGATATGTTTTTTTGCGGACTACAAAATACATGAGGTCGTGTGCAGGAGCCCTTAGAAAGCTGTTTTCATGTACCGTATGATGTCCGATTTTCATTTTTTAACATTATGCATGGGACAACCCATTTAAGCACTCCATTAGACAAAATTCTAAGGAATGGGAAGTTCATTTCCAGCTTTCTCTGCTGTGTCCATCTTCAGGATGCTTTAAGAAAAATACCCGATTTTCAGGTTTAGCGTTTTGTTACGCAGACTCTCTACGGTAAAAAATTATCTCCCCTTCACATTCCTGACGTCAGTGTTAATGATTAAAAGGCACGTGTAATAAAGCGCGTTATAGGAGGCCTTGACGGGTTTTCCCCATATACTTTTAACAAAACGTAGGTCACCTATAAAACCGCTGGAGACTTTCCAATGGCTGCGCCATCGCCCCAAGGACATTTTCCGCTGAGGCCGCTAAATACGATCTGCAGTAAAATCCTTCACGGAAGTAGTTGATATCAGCCGATTTGTCGGCTATTCCACCAACCGCCCCCCCCCCATATACATGCATGCTCAGTTCAGCCAAGCATACACGTGTTCTGAATGGGGAAAGGAAAATAAGCCAGCACTAGACATATCTTCTGAAGATTGAGCATGTTGAAATTCAACATGTCCCATCCTTTTTTTTTCCCCTGCTGTCGACATGACATCTAATACGTATAAGATGGTCAGCTGTTTCCGGTGAAATCAGCGCGTTGGGCTGATGTTAGAATGGCCGTCATTAATCCTTCACTTTAATCTGAGTCATAGACAACCTAAACACACAGCTATACAATGCAAGCAGTGTGAGGAGGAAGAAGAGATGGCAGCGGCCGAGGAGTCTTATGCAAGAAGAGCTTAATCATCTGAGAATGAACTTATGCAACCTCCTGCAAGATGTCTGCTTGCTCTTAGGCCTCCTTCACACATCATTTTTGTTTGCTTCTTTTTTCCTTATGTTACATGGGGGGTTTTGTGCCTTTTTTTTTTTTTTTAAAGACATGTATTTTTACATGTGCTTTTTGTATTTTTACAACAGAAAACAACGTGGGAAAAAATAACTACATAAAAAATGAAACAAAGGGCATAACAGATTTACACATGAGTTTTTCAAGCAGGGCCAAAAAAACAAAGGGCTGTCTATACCACAAAACCGCCAAAAAATGCCAGAGCATGCTGTGATTCGCAAAAAATATGCCGCGCCCCAAAAAAACATGATGCAAGAGAAGAATACCGCATAAATTGACACTTGTAGTGCAGTTCATAGATTACCATAGACTTACAGCCAACATCTGAATGCAGCGTTTTTGACGTAAAGGGGATCTGAAAACTAATTTTTAGGCCTCATACACACCACCGTATTTTGTATTCGTGTCTGATCTGCCATTTTCTGCAGATTGCACACGGACCTATAGAAAACGTGGATGTCATCTGTGTCCATTCTGAAAACGATAGGACCTGTCCTATTCCTGTCTGCATTGTGGACAAGAATAGTTATTTCTAGTAATAGAAGAGAGAAAAATGGCGACTGCACTCGGAAGGTGTCCATTTTGCTGGTCCGTGGGTTGCGGACCGTATTATGGGAACAATCGTTATCTAGATCCCACTCGGACAGTAGTGGCTTTAGTTTACCTCCAGCTTTGCACTACTAGGCCAGAGAGGACAAACAAGACATGGATGGATATAAGGGAACGACGACTTAGGCCCCTTTCACACGGGCGAGTTTTCCGCACGGGTGCAATGATTGACGTGAACGCATTGCACCTGCACTGAATCCTGACCCATTCATTTCAATGGGTCTGTGTACATGAGCGTTTTTTTTCACACATCACTTGTGCGTTGCATGAAAATCGCAGCATGTTCTATATTCTGCGTTTTTCACACAGCTCTGGCCCCATAGAAGTGAATGGGGCTGCGTGAAAAACGCATTGCATCCGCAAGCAAGTGCGGGTGCGTTGCGTTTTTCACTGAAGGTTGCTAGGAGATGTTGTTTGTAAACCTTCAGTTTTTTATCACGCGAGTAAAAAACGCATCAAAACGCATTGCACCCGCGCGGAAAAAACTGAACAACTGAACGCAATCGCAGGCAAAACTGAATGGTTTTGCCTGTGAAATCGCACAGTTTTCACTGAACGCATCCGCAACGCATCCGGACCTAATCCGGACACGCTCGTGTGAAAGAGGCCTTAGCCGTCTGCCAGCCAAAAAGGGATAGGCAGTTACAGCTTTCTCTTCTTCGCCAATCTTCAAAAAAACTTTATTTGTGTAATTTCATCCTTTATTTCCAGGTTTAGCGTTTCCCAGCAGACTCTCTATTTGCCATGCTTGCCCTAATGCAGCACAAGTTTGTCACATTGTATTAGGGTCCATTCACACGACCGTATCCGTTTTTGCAAATCAGCAAAACACGGATACCGGCTGTGTGCCTTCTTCATTTTGCGGATCGGAAGGTCCTGCCCTAGGTGAGAAATGCCTATTCTTGTCCACAAAACGGACAAGAATAGGACGTGTTCTATATTTTTTGCGGTGCCACGGAACAGAGGTACAGCACTAATGACATGTACGTGGATAATCTCCTGCACGGGTGTGCTGTCCGCAACTTTTGCAGCCCCATTGAAATCAATGCAGATTGGATGCGGAAAGAATGATACGGTTGTGTGAATGGGCCCTTGGTGTAGGAGGCCTCTGGGACCGGGGAGAAGTTGGTTCTGCTGTGTTGTTCACAGAAGACTTAGCAGGCTGCGGCTTCTCATCACTTTCTCCTGCGGTCGGCCTAGACGCCAAAAGAGGGATGTGAAAATGGGCCTTATTAAGTGCTTAGGTCCTCCATTGCCTTGATAACAGTGTTAACCACAATACCCCCTGTGCCAGGCACAGTGCTCCAGAGAAAGCCACACTGCCGAGCATAACTACATTTCCATGCTCTTCAGCTGCTGCACACATCTTCCTGTTCTGGTCTACAGAGGAAAATGAAGTCCCACATGAAGCAATCTGTGAGTCATGTCCTGCCGAGCAACACTGCCCTACATTTCTAGGGCTGGCCATGCACATTCAACAGCTGTTGGGCAAACACTTGGCGGTCTGCTAACCCTCCCATAGAATGTGTCCAGACACCTCTAGCTGCAGCTTATCTCTACCTTAGAAGGAAGAAGATCGGGCATGTTGAAAACCCCTCGTATTTACAGAGCAAACATTGGACAAGTATCTAATACGCAATAGATGCTTGGTCAGTGCTGCTAAACTCAGCAGGTTTGGCGCACATTAAAAGGATTTTCCGGGATACTGATAAACTATCCTTTGGTATCTCATCGGTGGGGGTCCGACACCTGGGACCACCGCTGATCAGCTGTTTGATATGGCACCAGCGCTTGTGTAAGCGCCATAGTCTCCTCTCTGCTCACCAAGTACAGCGCCGTACATTGTATTGTGGCTGTGCTTAGTAGTGCAGCTCAGCCCCCTTGACTTCTATGGAACTGAGCTGCTCCTAGGCCACGTGAGTGATGAACGCGTGGCCCAGGCAAAGCTGTGAGAAGGCCGCAGCACTACTGCGAGCGCCAGTGCCTTCTCAAACAGTTGATCGTTGGGGATCCCGAGTGTCAGTCCCCCAGCGATCGGATAGGTCAGGTATGAGCAAACTGCGGCTCCTCAGCGGTTGTAAAACTACAATTCCCACCATGCCCTGCTGTAGGCTGATAGCTGTAAGCAGTCTTTGCATGCTGGGAGTTGTAGTTTGGCAACAGCTGGAGAAAGGTCATCAGAATTTAAGTCTCGGAAAACCCCTTTAATGTCTGAGCTATGTGAGCAGGGCTGAAGGAGCCCATAAACTTCCAAGAGCTGCTGGTCAAACACTCAGACAGCTGATAGCTATCTCCTCCATACACATGCAAGCTCAGCTTAGCTGAGGGTGCATGTGTTTTCAGTGGGGAGAGAGCAGAAACACCTCTCACAGCAACTTATCTCCCCAGAGAAAGGATCAGCTTGGAAAAATTACAGTGCCTAATCCATCTCCCCTCCAACATAATCTGTTGGGGGAGAGTCAGAATACCCCCACATTGTCAGCCGGGCCCAGGTTCGGCCAATATTAGTAAAACGTGTATGGGTTTTCAACCTATGTACCTAAACAAGACAGTTCCTTTCACTGACAGCAAGAAGGGATCCTGAAATGGTGAGAAATGATGGTGCTAAAGCAAAGATGAGGGAAGAGGATAAATAGATAAAAACTGGTATAAAAGGTTCAAGCGGAATAGAAAAGTCAAAAATGAGAAGTGGCCCAACACCCGAAGGCGGTGGAAATGATGTGAAGTACCTTCCGCTGGGTTCATGACGGCATCGTGCAGCACTGTTGCCAGACTTCCTGCCACCCCTACAGACAAATAAAGGGTTAGTCATGCAGGACAATGTGACATATAACACAAAGCAAGAGCATGGCTGCAGACACAACCAGCTTACGGAGAAATGCAGGGGAACAGCCAATATTTTTTAACTAAAGAGTAATTATAATAATTAAAAATAATAATTAATAATAGTTCAAATGCTGATTAATTTCTGGTGCTCAGTTTTCCTTTTTCAGAGCTCAGCATAGAGAACGATCTTATTACCTGCAGCCGCCACTAGAGGGAGCTTACGAGCACAAATACACGTTATACAGCAAACTCCTGACTGCCCTCTAGAGGTTCCTGAGGAATGGGGCTGCGCTATCAGAAAAACAGTTCCTACAGCCATAGATATTCATCAGCACAGAATTTTGGATCTGAAAAGAACATGGCGACAGAAGATCCATATTCACTTTTAGGGTACAGGGACACACAGGAAGTTTGTTGCAGAAATGTTTGCTCCTTCCCAGTCATCTGAAGAGGCTTGCAAAAATCTAGGCTCATGCTGCAGAAACAAACCTATTCAGATGAATGGAACAGATTTTCAGAATCTACGGTGTGTGAATGTCCCCAAAAGGATGCAAAAGTGGTGCAACAAAAGAGGCATTACTCACCTCACTGTTTCACTACTGCAGCCAGCTCTTCCGATGCTCACGATTCCCCTGCTGGTCTCCACTTCCTAATCCAGGCTGCACACTTCACTGCCTGCAGCGGTGGCCTGCCTCAGCCAGTGATTGGATGAGTGGACTGCCATTTCCGGAGCGTCAAGCCCGGACAAGTAAGCAGAGAAGCTTAAAGCAGGGGTGTGGAAATGTAAAAAAAAACTACTTGTCCAAGGACTAAAGCAGGGGCTCAATCTACCTGTCCTGAACTTATACTGTATGGGGGCGGGGGCCACAAGGAGACGTTATACTGTATGGGGGCTACAAGGAGACGTTATACTGTATGAGGGCCACAAGGAGACGTTATACTGTATGAGGGCCACAAGGAGACGTTATACTGTATGAGGGCCACAAGGAGATGTTATACTGTATGAGGGCCACAAGGAGATGTTATACTGTATGGTGGCAGCCACAAGGAGACGTTATACTGTATGGGGGCGGGGGCCACAAGGAGACGTTATACTGTATGGGGGCAGCCACAAGGAGATATTATACTGTATGGGACAACAATTTGTAACCCCTCCACCATCAGTATAATAATGTCTTGTGGCCCCCATACAGTAATGTCTTCTTGTTGCTCCTGCATGGGGGCCACAGGGAGACATTATAATTTATCAAGTGATCACCACGTGCAGTGCAGATTGTCTTCTGCGGCCCTGGCCCTGCATGCTGACAGTACAACCTGTATTTCTGACACCCGGAGCCTGTCAACAGAGCTCCCGGCCTGACCTGCAAGCGCTGACTGGGTCACATAGCATTATACTGATTTATGATGCTATGCAACCCTTACAGTTCTGGAATGTATTGTATAATGCAGGCATAATGCTGTCAGTGTTATACAATACATTCCAGAACTGTAAGGGTTACATAGCATCATAAATCAGTATAATGCTATGTGACCCCAGTCAGCGCTTGCAGGTCAGGCGGAGAGCTGTGATGTGGACAGGCTCCATGAGGAACGCTCATCTGCAAGGGGCCTTTTCTCTCACTCCACTTCTCCCAGTCACTCAGTCTCTGGACACGGACTGCTGACTTACTGTGCCCGCCTCACTCCTGTGCTGGCAGGTGCTCGGAGACTTCGATATGGGAGCCGGGGGCGGCCTGCAAGAAGTACGGTAGGCAGATGCAGGGTCCGGCGGACAGATTTAGGATCGGGCAGCACGCATATGACCGCTCCTATTACGGCCCAACCACTCAGCCCTGATACTTGCCCTCAGCAGGGCTAAACAACTGTACAAACTACCTGCCCGGAACTGCATGTCACAGGCGTCGGGCGATAAGAATTCCACCCCCCTGTTAAAGGGGTGGTCTCATCTGAGACATTGGTGGCGTATTGTTAATATATGGTGCCATATCAGAAAGAAGAGGTGCCTGCCCGAAAGAGCGTACAGCGCATGTGGGGCATGGTCTCCATTCCTTTCTATGGGACTGCCAGAAATAGAGCGCTGGCTCAGCTATCTTCAGCAGACAAACAGAGGTGAGTGGAGCGTTGGCTGTGCTGGCGTGATGTGGCCGCCATTTATTTCTATGGGACTTCCGAAAATAGCCAAGCGTGCTCAATTGGCTATTTTTTGGAACGCACTTAAAAAGGAATGGAGAGCACATCACGCATACACCGTGCGCTCTCCAGCAGTTTTGGAAGTCCCATTCTGGAGATAGGTGTTTGTCCCACCTCTGTGACCTTCTAGCGATATGCCACCAATGTCTCAGATGAGACAACCCCAATGGCTCAAAAACATGTGGATCAGATGGATGACTGGCAGCGTAGACAAGCTTTTACTATTCGCTAAGTTACCAGTGGTGGAAATTCCCATCTGGTCCCATACTCTGATCTTCTCCAAGGGATATTAGGCAAATCGCCATCCTCATCAATGTCCACCCATATCCTGGTCATCTTTATAAGGAGGACTTCTTGCCCGGCCCTTTTAGGTTTGCGCTGGTTATAATAAGGCTATTCTAATATCTATAGAGGCTACACGTAGGATAGGACCAGGACTTTACCATTCGCCACGTGACTGTTGCCGACATGATTGATTAGGCCCCCTATAGTGGTCTTCATTTTCTCGTAGCACGCGAAGTACATGGCATGTGCTGGGCCCGCTCCCAGCATGGTCACATTGATTCCTCGCAAGGGGGTCATCAGCCCTTCAGAGCGGATCATCCTTTTCAAAGCCTCCATGACTCCTCGGTACTGGGCCTTGGGGTCCGGCTGCAAGCTTTGCATTCTGGTCTGAAAAAAAATAAAAATAATTATAATATATATATAAGAAAAATGGCGGCACTGACTCTTCAGTGGAGGGTTGGGTGCACGTTCTTGAGGGAATAGACTTCTTACCCCAGTAATAGTCCAGAAAATGAACAGCACTCCGGTAGAAAGTGAACAAAAAACTCCTTTATTCACCCGTACAGTGCAACGTTTCGGCTCAGTGCTAGAGCCTTTTTCTACCGGAGTGCTGTTCATTTTCTGGACTAATATATATAAAATTTAATAATCTCCAATTATCTAAATAAAAACAATGCTGGAAAACTGAGATAATTTGGTGCCATAATGGCGGTATTTTTCCACCACAGATCTTACCGCAAGTCCGCAGCAACTCCACCGCTAAATCTGCATCTGCCTGACTGTAGTTGACAGAAGCCAGAAATTTTAACACCATCTTATCTATGGTGCTGACAGGAAAAAAAAAAAAAAAAAAAGGATCCTCTCTATTGTTTCCCACGGAGATCAGCAGCACCACGGCCACCTGACTGCTGCTTATCCCACTCCATTAAAACAGCGTGTGTGCAGATTACAGCTGCTGGCCGCCATCCAACTAATGAATAATAGGATAATGTGCCCGTAAAGCAGAGCCAATAAAGTTCTCTGAACTTTGTGCGTTGCACAAACCAGATTACACAACCCCCATGTAACAATGAACACACGGGCTCGTCCGCGCCACCATCATACATGTAGAGTGACAGGGTCACCGTGGCAGCTTCTCGCCCCCGGGCTCGTACATACTTGACTGGGTTCTTAGAAGCGTCCTCCACAGAGCGGTACAGAATGTGACAGCCGACAGCAAAACAAGCTGGGCGTGCCAGGCAATCCCTGCAGCACCGGTGGCACCTCCTCTGGCACACTACACAACATGATGCTGGCCTGGAAAGTATCTCCAATTCTCCGCCGCTTCCCTAATAGCTGTTTTAGGACAGCCTGCGTCTACTGCTCCATAAGCAGAATGAAGGCTGCTGTTCACGGATCTTCAGGGAAAAGGTGGAGATGCCATCAATATCCAAGACACTCTAGGTCAGGGATGGCCAACCTGCAGCTCTCCAGCTATTGCAAAACCACAACTCCCAGCATGCCCAGACTGTCTACAACTATCAGCCTACAGCAGGGCATGGTGGGAGTCGTAGTTTTACAACACCTGGAGAGCCGCAGGTTTCCCATCCCTACTATAGGTCATAAGGGCAGAGACACTGATCCCCCGATCCTTTCATGGGACTGCCGAGTACGAGGCTCGACTATCTCCAGCAGCCCCATAGAGGTGAACAGAGGGGAGGTCACGCATGTGCACTACTACTCCAATCATACAGGGGAGGCAGGTGATAAATGTTTGTAGGCCAACCTGAATGGAACATTGTAGTCAAGGGAAGGCATATGGCATCATAGAGGCCCCCAACTGACTCCAAGAACGCATGGGGTTCTTGGGGACAGTAGTGGCACTGTGCAAGAGTCAGGAGTTAAAGGGGTTGTCCGGATCCAGCAGAAAGTCAGAAAACCCCTTGGGGGTGACCCTGCAATATAGAACTGATAAGTACTTAGGCTACTTTCACACTAGCGCTGGTGCGGATCCGTCTGTTTATTTGCACAGACGGATCCGCACCTATAATGCAAATGTTTGTATCCGTTCAGAACGGATCCGTTTGCATTAAGTTTAAAGAAAAATGACAAAGTCCAAAATGGATCCGTTTTGAATTACATTGAAAGTCAATGGGGAACGGATCTGTTTTCAAATGCACCATGTTGTGTCATTGACAACGGATCCGTCCCTATTGACTTACATTGTAAAAAAAAAAACGGATCCGTTAGGCTCCGCCTCTTCAGACGGACACCAAAATGCTGCATGCTGCGTTTTGGTGTCCGCCTCCAAAACGGAATAGAGGCGGAATGGAGCCGAACTGATGCATTCTGAACGGATCCTTATCCATTCAGAATGCATTGGGGCTTAACTGATCCGTTTTGGACCGCTTGTGAGAGCCCTGAAACGGATTTCACAAACGGAATCCAAAACGCTAGTGTGAAAGTAGCCTTACCTGGCAGATCCCACAATGGACAAGTTGACAACACGTGACTACTGCAGCCATTTAACGGCCTCAGCAATCATGGCTGCAATGTGTAAATTGTACTGGCTCTGCAGAGAATTTCAGGTTTTTAATTATCTTAGACAACCCCTTTAAGTAATTCTCTTAAATAGGCGACTGCACTTGGGATAGTGTTAAGGAGTCAGCAAATGAAGATTCTCCTGACGCTGGGTCAACGGACGACCTGGACTCCAATACGCCCTGGACTCTCCCGACGCTGGGTCAATGGACGACCTGGACTCCAATACGCCCTGGACCCTCCTGACTCACCTTATCCACTTGATCGCGTAGTTGCCGATCTCTCCTCTCCTCTTCAATCATTAGCTGCTGGCTAAAGGACCTGTGATGATGTCACTGAGCTCATCACATGGTCCATCACCCTGGTGATGGACCATGTGATGTGACGTCACCACAGGTCCTTTAGCTGGCAGCTAATGCTTGAAGAAGAGAGAACAGATCGGCAACTACACGATCAAGTGGATAAGGCGAGTTTATTTTTTTTTATTTTTAACCCCTTAATCCACATTTTACTAAGCATTCTGTAGTGAAAATACTATTATTTTCCCTTATAACCATGTTATAAGGGAAAATAATAAAGATCAGGGCCCCTCTTTTAGCAACCTTGCTGGAAAATCGCACTGCATCCGCACCTGATTGCGGATGCTTGCGATTTTCACGCAGCGCCATTCACTTTTATGGGGCCTGCGTTGCGTGAAAAACGCAGAATATAGAGCATGCTGCGATTTTCACGCAACGCAGAGGTGATGTGTGAAAATCACCACTCGTGTGCATAGCCCCATAGAAATTAATGGGTCCGGATTCAGTGCGGGTGCAATGCATTTACGTCACGCGTGCGGAAAACTAGCCTGTGTGAAAGGAGCCTTAGTGTTTGCTTGTTCATTGGGTGGAAGCATCAATGTAGTGGACACCAAATTCATCATCTCTGGGCAGCAGATTGTGCTGTGTAAGGGATCTGCTTCCAGAAACAATAGGGGTCATTTTTCCGGGGGGCTGTTTTCGGCATAAAAAAAAAAGTTGCAAAACCCTGTTTTGCATTTTTTTTTTTGTCACATGGGCATTTTAACTTTATCCTCACCAAATTGGAGTAGCGGGGGCCAGGACTGCTCTATCGGCAGGAGGATGCACCGAATTAATGACACGGCTTCTCGTAACTTAGGCACATCCTCTGCCAGCGCAAAGAGGAAACAAAGATCGGTGTAAAAAGAGGGCCTTTGTAAATGAGCCCCAATGATCCTCTAAGGGGATGAACAGCCCAGCAGCGATCACTCATCCCCATACAGCGGAAGCGATTGCTGCATGTAAAGCGAGTTCTCACCTTCTCTGACGAGCAGGCAATTATTGGGAATGTACAGTTCATTGCTGATAATTGCCTTATCAGACGGCCTCTGTCAATGACCCCCAATAATTCACCCCAGCAGCAATCACTCATCGCCATACAGCGGAGGCGATTGGTGCATGTAAAGAGAGTTTTGTGACGAGCAGGAAATTATTGGGAATGAACATTTCATTGCTGATAATTGCCTCATCGGACGGCTTGGTCTTACTTAGGAGAAGCTGCTGTCAGACGCATCTGGGGGCTGCTCATCTGCCATGAGAACAAAAGGATCAGGCCTGCTGACATCCAGCATGTCTAGCTTTTCTTTCCCCACTCGTCATGGGCCGTCAGTAAAGTCACAGCACCCCAATAGATGGTCCGCTGGCTGGTCCCCAGCAGAAATCGGACAGAATTCATGCAATGTGCATGGTCTACATGTGCTGTACACAGCGTAGTTCTACGAGAGGAGAGTTGAGTAACGCATCCTGGTGTAGTAACTAGATCTTCTTATGTAAACAGCCTATCAGCGCTTGATAAGATTGCACCAGCTCCTTCCTCATTCTTCCCTCCTAAGAAACCTCCTAGATATAGTGTCATTGACAAGCAAACCTGAAGGAACACATTGCAGAAACCTGCCGAGTGCAAGATGATTGGCGATAAACAGGTTTCCAATGATCGGCCAGATCTACCACCATCACCGGGGTTTCACATGTAAACATGGCTGCTGCATTCCAGCATGGCACACGTGTAGGATAATTCTAATCATGGCGATCTGCATAGCCAATGGGTATTCCAGCCTACAGTATTGATCGCCTAGCCACCGCATGGGTAATACAAGACAGACCAGTGGGGGTGCGCTCGCCGAGACCTCCACCGATTGCTAAATCGGGGGTCCTCTGATCTTCCTCACCACCACCCCCCCCAGCTACAAAACCGCTGTTAAAAGTTTCAGTGGCGTGATGGCCGAGCATTCACGGTTTCTTCCTCTGCTACTAAAGAGGTTGGACGATCGCTCGAATATGCCACCAATGTCAGATAGGTGCGGGTCCCACCTATCTCTGGGACAAAGTTAACGAGGAAACACAGCACAAGCGCAGCCATCCTCCGGGAAACATAGCCAAGCTGGCCCTCTGGAGCTCTCATAGAAGTGAAAGGAAAGGGTAATGCTCTTGTATAGCGCTCTCCATTCATGGAAGTTGTGGAAATAGCTGAGCGCGCTCACTCGGCTCTTTTCGGGACCCTTATAGAAGCGAATGGAGAGCACAACCCTCTTGAGTGGTGCGCTCTCCTTCACTTTGGAGTCCCCAGTCTAGATAGGTCCGAGATTGGTGGCAATGTGTTGGAAGGACAACTCCCTTAAAGGCCCCTTGCAGACGAGCGTCACGGATTAGGTCCAGATGCGTTAAGTTAAAAATGAGTAATTTCGCAAGCAAGTTCATTCAGTTTTGTCTGCGATTGCATTCAGTTGTTCAGTTTTTTTTCACGCGGGTGCAATGTGTTTTGATGCTTTTTTCACGCGAGTGATAAAAAAAACCTGAAGGTTTACAAACAACATCTCTTAGCAACCATCAGTGAAAAACGCATCGCATCTGCACTTGCTTGCGGATGCGATTTTCACGCAGCCCCTATTCACTTCTGAGGGGCTTGCGTTGCGTGAAAAACGCAGAATAAAGAACATGCGATTTTTACGCCACGTACAAGTGAGACATGAAAAACAACGCTCATGTACACAGACCCATTGGAATGAATGGGTCCGGATTCAGTGCGTTCGCATCACGCATTGCACCCGCGCGGAAAACTCACTCTTCTGCAAGGGGCCTAACTGCACACTCTCCATTCCCTTCTATGCGAGTTCTAATAAGTTCCCTCGGAAATTTTTGTCAGTCCAGTAGAAGTGAATGGAGAGCGCTGTACACGCCTCCTCTCCGTTTACACCAGTGCAAGACAGGGGTCCTGCTTCCAAGATGGGAGTACCCCTTTAAAACATGGTCTAAAACATGGTCTACCACTTTAAAAACTTTTCCCCATCCCATTTATGGCCTATCCATTCCTAGGACTTCCACCAGTCAGACGAGAGGAGGTCGCTGCGCCCCAGTTCTGACAGACGAGGCAGCCCTGTCCAGCCAAAGACATGAATGGAGAGGTGGATATTCTGTGGGTGTGCCATAAAACTCGATCAATGTGGCCCACAGTGAGCACTTAAAGGGATCTTCTTGGATTGAGTCCAGCCGGGTTATGGACAGGGTCACATGCACCGATGCAGCTAATGTACGTGCCCCCCAGAGCGGTTAGCTTAGAGGACACCTGGGGGCAATGACACTAATGTTAGGGTATATATTCTTGTAGTTCTGTTCTGTTTTTCCACCCCTTTTTTTTGTTTCCGGCTCTTTCTTTGACAGGATTTTTACTTCAGAAATGATGTACTTCAATCAGCTGGTTTATTCCGGTTTACCCGAGTGAAGGCCAAGCTGACAGCTGATTGGTGGATCCGTTGCTGAGGGAGATTTCTGAGCTCCTGGTTGGTGGTTGTTCCTGCAGTGGGAAGCTCAGGTCCTTAAATTGAGGGTTCGACGGCGCTTCTGGGCCAGTGTTAAGAAGACCGGATCGGATCCCCAATTTTTTTTTTATTATGTCGCTTTGCTTTTTTAGAGGGGCTGTGTCACTCAGCTATTGCTGAGTGGATTTAGGTCATTATGGGAGTTTATATTGGTTATTGATTAATGAATTTAATTACTTATTAAATATAATTATTTATTGGTATACCCTTATTAAAGCATTGCGGCCATTTTATTACATATTGCCGTATTTTTCACTTTATAAGACACACTTTTTTCCCCTCAAAAGTGTGTGTGGGGGGGGGGAATGGTAGTGCGTCTTATAAAGCGATGGTTGACTTTCTACGTGACACTGACACTGTATCTCCGGCCGCTATGCTGCATGGCGCGGCCAGCGATACATCAGTTGCAGTGCGGGGAGGGAGGAGGGGCTGGTGGAAAGTCGTTATTTTAATGAACACATGTTCTTCTATCTATTTTATTTATCTGTTCTGTGCAGCGCTATTAAGAAAATGGCAAGTTTTGTATCTTGTACTTTTGCAGTAATGCAAATATGTATTTTATTTTGAAAAACACTGTGCATTTCAGTTCTTGAGTTCAGCATAACTACATTTCACATTATCAGTCATCTGTGTGTGCTTTTACCTTGAAAATCC
The DNA here is from genome assembly GCA_033119425.1 of Bufotes viridis. NCBI lineage: Eukaryota > Metazoa > Chordata > Amphibia > Anura > Bufonidae > Bufotes > Bufotes viridis. Next base: position 56,650,347 of record CM065590.1, on the reverse strand, counting down.
AAGCAGATAGACCTCTAGCACAATTCCCTTAAAATATCGCATCACATATCGTTATCGCAATTTTTAGGGCCCTAATCGCAATCGCACAAAATTCCCATATCGTGCAGCCCTATTACAAATGGTGTCATTTGCATCCATGACTGGCCTCAGTGGTTGGGGACATGTCACTGCTGAGGGCAGGTCACCAAACTGAGCCAGGACACGGGACTGGAGCGGCGGGGAGCATTCAAATATGATTCTTTCCTTAGGTCGGACACACTACGAGGCTTACTTTAAAGTCCCGGAATACCCCTTTAAGTCAATGGCGGCTACAAATCTATTAGACAAAATACCCTTTGATAAATCGGCCCCAATATCTTTACCTCTCTATACATTATATGGTAGAGTGCTTCATATCCAGGACAACGATATATAGGTGGGAATTTTACTAATGCACAAGTCACACGTGACAATATCATTTACATAGGACTGCAGGTATTTATATAAGCAGCCGCGAAGAGTCCAATTCATCAGTACGCAGTTGACTATTGGCAGTTCCTACCCTTGGGCTGCGTCCCTGCCCCTCTCCGATATCATTGCACAACGCTCATCAGCGCAGCGCAGGAATGACATGGCACTTTTACCTCAGCCAAACAGACTGGGCGGGGGAGTTAAATAAGCATTAAGTAAGATCATGATCTGAGGCACTTGTGAGGTGAAGTTTAGCCCTGGCACCGCTGCTGTGTAAGCTTCTCGTTTTATGAACTGGCTGTAAATGTAACCGATAAATGGCAGACGCCTGCCAGAGCTTTATCCGGCCCCCCGTGCCCGCCACATGATGGATGCCTTCCCTGATCAGCAGCCTAATCTCCGCTGTAATTCTGGAAATCCTCGGCATTACACGACACGAGCCCCTCACCACAGGACTTCCAAGGAAGTTTTAGGATTTCAAAAGAGCTGATGACTTCTTCCTGCTGCCGGAATGGTTCACACTTAAAGGGGACGCGACACTAGATTTCGGACCAGCATGTGGTTATACTACTGAATATGTCTCTCGAAGCTCTACGTTATAGCATTCAGCATGTAAAGAAGTTATAACACAGCGCTGTATGTAAGGAGAGTAGTCCGGAAGTATCTGGTACAGATGAAACCAGGGTCAGCACCATGCTACAAAGCACAAACCAGGTACTGCCGGACTTTTCCCATGACTCTTCCCATACATACAGCCCACAATGCATTATATAATGGTCGACACCGAGCGAGCGGGCACAGAACCCACGGCCGACACCGAGCGAGCGGGCACAGAACCCACGGCCGACACCGAGCGAGCGGGCACAGAACCCACGGCCGACACCGAGCGAGCGGGCACAGAACCCACGGCCGACACCGAGTGGGCACAGAACCCACGGCCAACACCGAGCGGGCACAGAACCCACGGCCAACACCGAGCGGGCACAGAACCCACGGCCAACACCGAGCGAGCGGGCACAGAACCCACGGCCAACACCGAGCGAGCGGGCACAGAACCCACGGTCAACACCGAGCGAGCGGGCACAGAACCCACGGTCAACACCATGATACAATGCACAAGCCAGGTACTGCCGGACTCTTCCCATGACTCTTCCCATACATACAGCCCACTCTGCATTATAGAGCGGGCACAGAGCCCTCAGCCGACACCAAGCGAGCGGGCACAGAACCCACGGCCGACACCATGCTACAATGCAGAAGCCAGGTACTGCCGGACTCTTCCCATACATACAGCGCAGACTACGTTATATGACGTCCGGCACCGAGCACACAGCCCACGGCCGACACTAAGCAAGCAGGCACACAGCCCGCCACTGACACAAAGCGACCGGGAACAGAGCCAATAACTGTCCCTGAACGTGCCACACAGAGCTGACAACTGACACAGAGGGCTGCATCAGCAACCATAGTGGTTGTCACCCAGTTTTCCCCTAGTTTTTATACCTGAACCAGTGTCTCAGACAATCATGGTTTACAGAGGAGACACATAACAGATGGCACACAAGGAAGTCGGGGGTTATAAGAGCAGATTAGTCAGCGGGAGCCGGAAGATCCGGTCACCATACCGGCTGGAAGCAGGGACCCCTCCCTCAAATAAGTAAATGTGGAATTGTCTTCTATAAAGCTGTTAATTGTTTTCAGTCTTTTCGGTTTTTGGGGCGGATGTGTTACAAGTGATGAGGCTGCTATTAGAGCTCCCCTGGTGCTGCCCCCAACACAGGGGTATTCTGGCCACAGTAAGCCTCACAGGGAGGTCTGACTACACTCAAACGCCTCCTTGCTGCAGTCGTAAGGTTTTAGAGGATTGAGATCGGGGTCACTGGGTGCCCGAGCAGTTGGACCAGCACCGATCTAATATTTATCACCTATCCAGTGGATGTTTATGGCAGACACACCCCTGGTTAACGTATGCCAATATGGTCACCCGAGGCCCCATTGATGTGTCCATAATCAAAGCATCCCCTTTTACGGGACTGTATGAGATTTGAAGAGGGTCTGCTTGCAAAATTTTGGGGACAAGAAAGTAATTGTCCTCTGGATAGGTCATCAATATCAGATCAGCGGGATTATGACTGATCAGCTGTTAGAAGAGGCTGGCGCTGCAGGCCAGTGACATCACCGTACATCAGTCACATGGCCGAGTTACAGCTCAGCAACTAGTGAACGGGGCTGAGCTGCAATACCAAGCACAGCCACTATACAACATACGGCGCTGTGCTGGGAGAAGGCTGCTCTCACCAGAGCTCCGTGGAGCGCAGCAGCTCCCTGAAACAGCTGACCGGCGAGGATCGAGACCCAGTACCTCCACCAATCAGCTGTTTTTAGAGGCCTCCTCGCACAGCGCTGTACATTGTCTAGTGGCCGTGCTTGGTATTGCATCTCAGGTCCATTCAGGTAATAGCAGCTGCATTACGTGTAACACTTCCTTCCCAGAAACGGAAACAAACGAATAGAATTAACAACTTTACGCGTCTAGGCCAAGTGACCGATGAAAGTGATCAAGAGGCCGCTGCGCTCTCTTCAAACAGCTGTACGGCGGGGTCCCGGACCCCGACCAATCAGACACTGATGACCCGTCCTGAGGACAGGCCAGCAATATTCCAGCTTCGACAACAGGACTTTACCTCCCGCTTTTCCAGGCTTCTGAATGGCCGGTCGTCCTAGTTATGCAGCCATTCCTCTGAATTTCTGTAAAAGCCAACACAGCAAATAACATTCCAAAGCCATGAATGCTGGAGCTCTGGATACAAGATTAATTTTGCCGTTCACTGACAGGAAGCAGAGGGAAAAAAAACAAAACAAACATACTTCTCATAGCTAAAAGATTGCTCCAACTGTATCCTGCTGAAGCAGATCGCTGTGAGCTTCGGCTCCGTTCACACTACCCTATGTCGGAAACCCCCAGAGTCCAACTGACTTAGTCTACATTCACACGACCGTGCCGTGTTTTGCGGAAGGCGAATTGCGGATCCGAAAAACACGGATGCCGGCTGTGTGCGGTCTGCAATTTGCAGAACAGGACGCCATTAATAGAAATGCCTATTCTTGTCCGCAAAACGGACAAGAATAGGACTTTTTTTTTTTGCTGGGCCATGGATGAGCCCGCATCCGAGCCACATTTTTTCAAACAACAGTCGTGTGCATAAGGCCTTATGTAGGGGCTCAACTGGCGCATGTTGAGAATGTGGCACATTTTTACACAAATAGGACATAAGCCATCTTTTGCGACTTTTGTACATGAAAAATCTACTAATAACCCCCCCCGTCTGAAGGCAAACGGTGAGAAAAGATTCTCCAGAACCGAAATTTCGATGGGAATGCGAGTATTTATTAAGATGGCCGTGACAGGAGAGTAGACTGGTCCTCTTTAAAGCCACCAATACCAAAGTCCCTGCTGCAGCCAGGCTAGGGCTACACAACGACATTTGTCGCACCAATGTCGCGCGTCAATTTTTTTAAGTGATAGTCTATGGTGTCGCACTGCGCCTGCGACACGACAGTCGCAAAAAACACATCCAAAATGGATTTTTCCGCGACTGTCACCGCTCGGCAGGATAGACTATCATTATAAAAATTGTCGCGCAACACATGTCGTCATGTAGCCCTAGCCTAATACCGAGAAGCAGTATCCTGCCCAGGAACCTGCATGGAGAATGCTCTGTGACTGCAGATGGCTCAAGGCAAGGGCACAGCTAGTATTAAAGAAGTGGGGGTCTCCCTTAAGGTATAATGGGGGGCGGTCTGCTGATAATGAGAAGATGCCCCCCCTTGCCAGCACACGACTAATATGCCACTGAACATGTATTACTAAAGCTTTAGCTGCTCTACACGTGTAGCCCTGAACCTGTATAAGTGACACTGAGGGCAGAAGAGGACAGCCAAGGACAAAGATCATGAATGAGAGGGAGCGGGCACAGCCGTGACCTATTACATACAAAGCAGACTTCACATCAGCCCTAATAATACCGACACATGGTGGACAGCGCGGCGCAGACAGTCACCCTATAAAAAGAAAAGGATATGCAGAAAGGTTATTAATACACGGAGATCTACGAGCTGTGGGGGACGTGTAAGAGCGCCTTCACACACCGCAGAATCAGTTCCATTCACATTGTAGAAATCCACGCGCTTCCCACTAGGGATGAGCGAATCGACTTCGAATGAAAGATCCAAAGTCGATTTGCATTAAACTTCGTTCCAATACTGTATGGAGCAGGAGCTCCTCCGGACAGTATTAGAATGTATTGGCTCCGATGAGCCGAAGTTATTGCTTCGTGAAGTCTCACGAGACTTCGGGTAATAACTTCATAAATTAATTTGTACTGAACTCTGGTTCGGGAAATGTTTTTTTTTTTACAGTACAAATTAATTTATGAAGTTATTACGCAAAATAACTTTGGCTCATCAGAGCCAATACATTGTAATACTGTACAGTATTGGAACGAAGTTTTATGCGAATCACTCATCCCTACTTTCCACCAAAACATGTGAAATTTCTGCAAGAAAATCTATCACGTGTGAAGGCGTCCTAAGGCCTCATGCACCCGACGTATGTATTTTGCGGTCTGCAAAAAAACGATCTGCAAAAAATACGGATGACATCCGTGTGCATTCCATATTTTACGGAACGGAACAGCTGGCCCCTAATAGAACAGTCTTATCCTTGTCCGTAGTGCGGACAATAATAGGACATGTTCTATTTGTTTGCGGAATGGACATACTAAAACGAAATGCACACAGTCATTTCCGTTTTTTGCGGCGCCATTGAATGGTTCCGCATACGGGTTGCAAAAAAACAAACAAAAACGAACTGACACGGAAACAAAATACGTTTGTGGGAAGAAGGTTCTACCACCATGGACGGGATTCTTTACTGTATGAGCAGCGACTCTATGCCGCTCTCTGTCCCCTGCTGTGATGGTTGATTTACTGTAAGATATAATACCAACAGTTATATGTATTAGGGCTCACGTACACAAACGCATTTTTTGTCCTGGTCCGTTTCCGTTTTTTTGCGAACCATTCATTTCAATGGGGCCACAAAAATAAAACGGAAATGACTCAGTGGGCACTCGGTTTCGCAAAAAAAAATAAAAAAATAGACGTCATATTCTTGTCCGTTTTACGGACAAGGATAGGCATTGTTACGATGGATCCAAAAAAGAAAAAAAAAAAACGTAAAAAAAAAAATGGATGCAATACAGATGTCACATGCAAAATAAATACGGCCGTGTGCATGAGCCCTTAGATTTCTGGAAATTGGACGCTGATCCGGGGAATTCTTCCAATTGACATATCGGGCCAGGAAGGAAACCTTCCCTTAATATGTGGAAACCACCTGGTAGGGTTTTTTCCTTCCGCCGTAGAGCTCCAGGGTGGATTCGATGGACCCGCGCCTTCTTCGTTAACTGCATATAACGCTATATGCCCTCACACGTGGCGGAGCTTTCCGCCAGAAAATCCCCAACATCAAGACTGGGGCTGATAATTCTCTATGTCCACGTTAAATTTCCATTCTGCGGCTTATTATATCGTGTTACGGATTTCCTGTACGAGAATCTCTCCATTCAGGAAACCAGTTCTGCGGTGGAAAACGACAAACAGAATCCACGTGGATTTTGTTGTAGATTTTTCCGTAGTGTTTTCCACTGCACAATCAGTTTCCCGCTGAATTGAATGGCCCCAATAAGCATAAGGCCCCATTCACACGACCGTATTTTTGATCTGTTTCTGATCCTTATTTCTCACAGATTGGGTGGAATCTCCTTCATTTCCATGGGTCTGCACCGCACTTTGTTCGCATCCGTATGTCTGTTCCGCAGTCCCGCAAAAAATAAAAATAAAGAACAAGAATAGGCATTGTTACAATGGGTCTTCAAAAAAACGGGTGCAACACGGAAATCACGTGTATTTTTTTGCGGATCCGCATTTTGCAGATTGCAAAATAAATATGGTCCTGCACAAGGCCTTATCTATTTTGGGGGTCTGCAAATTGCGGATCCGCAAAAAACGGATACCAGCCGAAAGCCTGCCACTATTTTTTTTTATTCCTTCAAAAATGTCCTATCCTTGTCCGGGGGCTGCGGAACGGACATACGGATGCAGACTGCACACGGTATTCTTTACTCACCTTTTATGGCCCCATTGACGTCAACGGGTCCGCACCCATTCCGTGAGAAATGCGGAACGTATGCGGACCAAAACCACAGCCATGTGCATTCTGCACCTGCCGAATTTCTGGCGGGCTCCCCTAAGGTCCAGAAGTCCCAATCCCCAGCTCTTGGCTCTACCTGCAAAGTACGAAGCGGCTGCCACAGGATGCCGGGGAATTCTTCATTAGAGACAATGATTCCACTGTGCCGACGGGCGAGAGCTCCGCGCGTTTACTACGCATTCGGCTACCAAGTCATGCCATCCCTACCAGTCACAAATCAGACACTTCCACAAAAGAAAAGGGATGACAAGTTACAGGACAGGGATCAGCAACCTCCGGCACTTCAGGTGTCGTGAAACTACAACTCCCAGCATGCCCTATTCCCTTCTATGGAAGTCCCAAGAACAGCCTGGAAAGTTTGCATGCTGGGAGTTGTAGTTTCACAACACATGGAGCGCCGGAGGCGGTCGATCCCTGCACTAGGATAAGCCGTCACCTTCTGTTTGGTCCACAGTCCTGAGAATCAAGGACCGGAACAATCTTTGTTGGGGGGGGGGGGGTCCAGAACGCCTGCGATCAGAAAGTGACGGCTCATCCGAGCGATCACTTTCTATGATGCAACGTGAGTGATCTATGACATAGCTGGACCGGTCGTACATTATATTGAGGAATTGCTATTCAAGCATTAGTCCTAAGATAGAAGTGGCACAACCTCTGCGATCTGCTGGAAAATTCTGATCGCTGGGGTTGGATCCTGAGAATGGGGCTGCAAAGGAGCGTGGGGACATGCACGCACTCCCCATTATACCCTATGGAAGATGCAACTTAGTCGGCGTCTCTCCAGGTGTTGTGGAACTACAACTGACAGCATGCCCTGGCAGCTTGAGGCTTTCATGGCATGCTGAGAGTTGTAGTTTTTACAGCAGCTGGAGATTTGTACTGATCTGATCACTGGTTATGGGTGGGCGCCCCTAGTCCAATGCACTGGCAACTGTTAGAGCAAAGTACAGGTAGGTAACCTGCTGCCCCACATTAGACCCTGCCATGCCATGCTCCATGCACAGCGCCATGACACCTGTCACGCGGGCCCGCCCACTCCCGGGCTCTCACCTTGACAGAGTCCACCGGATACATGACCGTATGCTCCAGGATTCCTGCCACAGCTCCCGCCATCATGTGCGTCAGCGGAGAGGCTCCCTCCGGTAAGCTCTCGTATTCGTCAGCCTCCCCAGGCAAGGCGGGAACTCCGTCCCTTGCTTCCATTGAGAGACCAGGGCTTCGTAGCTCCATGGAGCTGACAGTTACACGAGAACAGCCCCCTCCCCCTGGTGTGTAGCGAGCAGGCCAAGCTCTGCCCGCTAACTGAAGCCAAAACTCTACTCTCCAGCCTGCTATACCCGGGTGACGTCACTGAGAAGGCGGGGCTACCTGACAGCCCGCGGCCACCGTCTGCGGCGTCTCTCTACCTTGGAGACCAAAGCGAGGGGTCGGTCGTCGATTGGCTCTTAGAAAGTTACAACTTTTGCTGCTGCCACGCCCACTTTGGTTATGGAACTAGGGTGTCACGTGGGAGCGCTGATATGGGATGGAATGCGGGAGAGTTCAGAATACTTGTGTTCGCTTTCCGCGAAACACAGCAGGGCTCAGGGGAGTGCTCAGGGGTCAGTGTCAGGGGAGTGCTCAGGGGTCAGTGTCAGGGGAGTGCTCAGGGGAGTCTCGGGGGTCAGTGTCAGGGGAGTGCTCAGGGGTCACAGTCAGTGCCAAGGGAGTACTCTGTGGTCAGGGGAGTGCTCGGGGGTCACAGTTAGTGTCAGGTGAGTGCTCAGGGGTCACTGTCAGAGGAGTGCTCAGTGGGTTACAGTCAGTGTCAGGGGAATGCTAAGGGATCACAGTCAGTGTCAGGGGGTGCTCAGGGGTCAGAGGAGTGTTCAGGGGTCACAGTCAGTGTCAGTGGAGTGCTCGGGGGTCACAGTCAGTGTCAGTGGAGTGCTCGGGGCTCACAGTTAGTGTCAGAGGAGTGCTTGGGGTCACAGTCTGTCAGGGGAGTGCTCTGGGGTGAGTGTCAGGGGAGTGTTCAGGGGTCACAGTCAGTGCTAAGGGAGTACTCTGTGGAGTCAGGGGAGTGCTCAGGGATCACTGTCAGGGGAGTGCTAAGGGATTACAGTCAGTGTCAGGGGAGTGCTCGGGTCAGGGAGTGTTCAGGGGTCACAGTCAGTGTCAGGGCAGTGCTCAGGTGTCACAGTTAGTGTCAGGGGAGTGCTCAGGGGTCACAGTCTGTCAGGTGAGTGCTCTGGGGTCAGTGTCAGGGGTCACAATCAGTGCTAAGGGAGTACTCTGTGGTCAGAGTCAGGGGAGTGCTCAGGGGTTAGTGTCAGGGCAGTGCTTGGGGGTTACAGTCAGTGTCAGGGGAGTGCTCAGGGATCACAGTCAGTGTTAGGGGAGTGCTTGGGGGTCACTGTCAGGGCAAGGCTCGGGGGTCACAGTCAGTGTTAGGGGAGTGCTTGGGGGTCACTGTCAGGGCAAGGCTCGGGGGTCAGTGTCAGGGGAGTGCTCGGGGATCACATTCTCAGGAAAGTGCTCTGGGATCACAGTCAGTGTCAGCTGAGTGCTCTGGGGTCAATGTCAGGGGAGTGCTCTGGGGTCAATGTCAGGAGTGCTCAGGGTCACAGTCAGCGGAGTGCTCAGGGGTCACAGTCAGTGTCAGGGGAGTGTTCAGGGGTCATAGTCAGTGTCAGGTGAGTGTTTAGGGGTCACAGTCAGTATCAGGGGAGTACTCGGGGTCACAGTTAGTGTCAAGGGAGTGCTCTGTGGTCACAGTCAGTGTCAGGGGAGTGTTCAGGGGTTGCAGTTAGTGTCAGGGGAGTGTTCAAGGGTCGCAGTCAGTGTCAGGGGCGTGCTCGGGGGTCTCAGTCAGTGTCAGGGTAGTGCTCAGGGTCACAGTGTCATGGTAGTGCTCAGGGGTCACAGTGTCAGGGGAATGCTCGGGGATCACAGTCAGTGTCAGGGGAGTGCTCGGGGGTCACAGTCAGTGTCAGGGGAGTGCTCTAGGGTCAGCACACATTGACTTCAACGGGAGCAGCATTGCAGTAACCAAAGTTGGGCAGTTCTGGCCCCGAGGCTAGTACAGAACAGCTGATCGGCGGGGGGTGCGGGGTGTCAAATGGCTGCCAATCAGATATTGGTGGCCTATCCTGAAGATAGCCCATCAATTTTAAAGGCGTGGACGACCCCTTATGTACACGGCCGTATTTTCGGTCCGCTTTCGTGGACCCATTCTTTTCTATCGGGTGGCAAAAAATGAGGACAGCCACATGACATGGCGCACACTTGGTAGGTTTCCAAAAAGTAGGGACCAGATGGTTGGCCTATGACTGCAGAGTCAGACTACATAAGGTTTGTTTGTCGTCTGTTACCATGGAGACACTCAGCTCTGCACAGGGTCACAGGAGACTTTTCATCATTATTTGTTTGCTTCCGACTATATCCATTTTATCTGAGCATTGTTTTGTCGCGAGCGATGACCATGTGGTAACATCTTGTCCCGAACGGAGCGTTAGGAGCAGGAAATTTGGACTGAAAGCTCTGCATATGCAGAACGCACAGCTTCAGGTGCGATCATCTGCTCAGCTCTTACGATTCAGTAACAACGGGCACAGAGGTTTCGCTTTACTGGAAATACTGAAAGTGGAATTTCCCTACAATGTCCTCATCCGCATCTAATTTAGGAATCACCCAGTCCCGGCCTCTGGTGTCTTCGGGAATTTCACTGCTTTCACAGAGCTCACGGATAGCAGCTGACGTGTGCAGTGCGCCAGATCTGCACCGCTGCAGGATCTGTATGTGTAACACGGGTCTGCATACTACATTTTACAGTAGTTAAAGGGGTTGTCCATATTCCCATTTTCACCCCTCCGGCCCCTCTAACATGGGATTGGAGCATTTTATGCTCCAATGCTCTCCCTTGCCCTGCTCTGGATCGCTCTGGGCAGGGGCTTGTTTGCTCATATTTTCACACTGCTAGGAGGAGGCTTCTGCCTAGCAGTGTTGCCCGTGACATCACCGGCACTGATGGGTGGGCTTTAGTAGAACCCTAGCCGTTTTACAGGCTAGGGCAACGCTAAAAGTCACCAGGCTCACTGCTAGGCGGAAGCCTCTGCTTAGCTTACCCTATGGAGAGCCCAGTACGTCACCGGATCTCCATAAAAAGCCTTTGCCCTGCCCTGTATTGTGTTCCTATGCCAGAATTTAAAGGGGATCTGTCACCAGCGACCTTCCCATCCAGTTTCTTATGAAGACACATAGCTGTGGTTCACCTGATTAAAACCGTTTTTCTTTTGTTGATCCAAGGCTTCATTCCTGAAATATGATACTTTTTGTTATCATGCAAATTGGCCCTTTGGTGCAATAAGGGTGTTACCATTGCTCTTGTTGCACCCAAGCTCCCCTCCTTTCTGTGGCCGGCCCCTCTCTCGCTGCTTTGATTGACAGGGCCAGGCAGTGGCAAACCACAATGTGAACCTAGCCTGAGGCTGTTCATGCAGTACAACAAATGATCATTGGTGGAAATATCATGCGTCGCTTCACATTATTGTAAATGATAGGATCATAGCGTCCTATAGATGATACAGTCGTTTGGAGTTGTGAGCACTACTTTCATGGTCAGTGCTACTTAGCCTTTTGTGTATTTTTCGCAGGCTATGGCATATTTCAGGCTCGGTGTTTATGGGGCCTTACAATCCCTGGTAGCAGCAGAACTAAGAGACCGGCACCTGGAGATGGCGGCTCTGCTAATGTCTATTCAGATAAGACTGATAACGGGACCGCTCCAAATGAAGAATGTCACTGCATATTCCAACAACATCTTCTATGGAGCTTCCGTCACACACAAATGATATCTGGTGTTTTTATTGCAAAAGACGCACACAAAAAAAAAGCCAAATAACACTGTAAAAACTAAAAAGGTGCAGAAAAACACCGATAAAACCTATGTTTGAAAGTACCCTTAAAGTTGTGATTGACAGGAGACCAATCATGGTGAAGTTGTTATACTGAAGGCCAAGGAAGCTGGGATATGTGGAGTTAGGGTACTTTCACACTAGCGTTTTTCTTTTCCGGAATTGAGTTCCGTCCTCGGGGCTCAATACCGGAAAAGAACTGATCAGTTATATCCTAATGCATTCTGAATGGAGAGAAATCCGTTCAGGATGCATCAGGATGTCTTCAGTTCAGTCACTGAACGGCGTTTTGGATGGAGATAATACCGCAGCATGCTGCGGTATTATCGCCGTCCAAAATGCCGGATCAGTTGACGGCATTAATTTACATTGAAATGTATTAGTGCCGGATCCGGTATTAGAAATACCTGAAGGACAGATCCGTCAAGACGGATCCGTCTATCCGCATGACAAGCAGAGAGACGGATCCGTTCTTGCAATGCATTTGTGAGACAGATCCGAATCCGTCTACAAATGCATTCAGTTTACATCTAGATCGACGGATCCGGCAGGCAGTTTTGACGACGGAACTGCTTGCCGGATCACTCTGCCGCAAGTGTGAAAGTACTCTTTTTTGATCCTCACAGCTGTATTTGCCTTCCTGGACACTTTCTGACATAGAAGTAGAGTTAAAGGGATTGTCCAGGATTATAAAAAAAAAAAAAGAGGTCATCTAATTTTTTTGATATAACACTTTGCCCAATCATAGTAGCTCAGCCCGGTTCAAGTGAATACTTGCAATACCAGGCTCCACCAATAGACAAGAGTGGCGCTGTTAATATTAAAAATATATGCCAGCCCAGTGATCATCTGGTGGCCAGTGGTCTGGCTTCTCTTAGTAGCGGGGATCAGCTATCACCAGGGCAGCTGCGCCTGACCATTAAAGGGGTTGTCCCATCTTGAACTGAGTTATGGAAACAGCAGAATGCTGGTTGCCACCCCATGTCAGCACTTGCTGTGGTTATTCCCATTTTGGCCACGAAAGGTCGAGATGGGACAACCCCTCTTAATACCCCTTCATGGCTCTCTGCAGGTGAAATGTACAGTCGTGGCCAAAAGTTTTGAAACAGACACAAATTTTGGTTTTCACAAAGTTTGCTGCCTCAGTCTTGCATTATTCTAGATTGTTATGAAGAGTAATGAGATGAATTGCAATTCATTGCAGAGTCATTCCTTCCCATGAAAATTAACTTAATCACAAAAACCTAATTTCCACTGCATTTCAGCCCTGCCACAAAATGACCTACTAATAGAATTTCAGCGATCTTCTCGTTAGCTCAGGAGAAAGTGTTAATGGGGCAGCTGATATCACTCTGCCGCGCTCATTGAATTAGAATTGATCCCCTGTGTGTCGGAGTGAGATGGGCCATTTTATTGAGAGGTAGATGCCACTCCGTGTGTCAGAAACTGAAGTCTACACCAGCTAAAGCCAGAAACAGGCCAGATCCCATTATAGTCAACAGGCTCCGGCTTTGCCAGATACGATTAACTCCGGCACACAGTTCCTCTACCGAAACAGCTTGACAGCATTGTTTAGTGCTAGTGTGAAACTAGCCTAAGCTGCACCCCATTTAGAAGAATTGTGAGAACCTCTAAAATTATGGAGCAAATATGGAGTGTGTCATAATCTGCTACTTTTTTGCGCTACCGTTGTGGCGTAAAGGTAAAGACATTGATAAACGTCTGTTTACTATGGCTACCTCCAAGGAAACACGTGCAGCCACCACTGCTTTGCATCAAAAGGGCTTCACAGGCAAGGACATTGATGCTTGTAAGATTGCACCTAAATCAACCACTTATTGAGCGCTGGACTGGTCGGCACTGCTCTGGAAATGTTCGCGGTGCACGTGTCAATGGGTCGGCGTCCCCGGAATACTTCAAAAATGGAGACCGGCACCCGCTTCAGTTGATCTTTGGAAATGCTTTAATTTGTCACATACTATACAAGTGACGCGTTTCGGCACCTTATTGTGCCTTCATCAGACCTTGAATGAAGGCACAATAAAGTGCCGAAACGCGTCACTTGTATAGTATGTGACAAATTAAAGCATTTCCAAAGATCAACTGAAGCGGGTGCCTGTCTCCATTTTTAAATCAACCATTTATTATCAGAGGTTCAGTTGCTGTGAAGGACGGCAAGTGCCAGGACCATCTCCTAAAGACAGTTCAGGTATGGGATCAAGTTACCACCAGTGCAGAACTTGCTCAGGCTGGTGTGAGTGCATCTGCAAGGTCAGCGAGGCAAAGGCTTTTGGAGGATGGCCTGGTGTCAAGAAGGGCAGCAAACAAGCCAGTTCTCAATCAAGGACTGACTTTCTGCAGGAAGTAAAAGGATGGCATATGGCATACCCTACTGATAGGCCATAAATATCCAGATGAGAATACCCCTTTAAGCCCTCCACCTAATATCACTGTGCGCACAAAAGCACAGAAGAGAGAGGAAGAGGTTATTGGAACCTGCTAGTAAAAGGAGATTTCTGGTATTGTGGGTTTAAAAAATAAATAAAAGTATGGGGACTTTTATCAACCCCTCCATAAAGACCTGACTCAAAAAAAAAAACACAAACTGTTGATCAAACTTTTACGACTTTTTAAAGTTTTACACACTGCTTGCCTCTATGTGGAGAGTGGAGAGAGGTCAGTGGTGGGCTGGGCCGGAGCTGCAGGGTGGCATATGCCCTCTGAGCTGTTTCCCAGTGGCCTATAGAGGCAGACCAGACAGGTGCTATGGGGCCCTTGAGGTTGGGGGGCCCGGGTGACTTCCCTGGCTGCCTCTGAGGGGGTGGCAGTTTAGGGCGGGGCATGGGAGCCTATGGCTCCCGTTCCAGTTGTTCAGCCTTATAGACCTCAGGCCACTGGGCCTGAAGCCTATGAGGAAGTAGAACAGCGCAGGAGATCACGATGACATCATCGCTACCTCCTGCTCTGAATCTCGCAGGTTAAAATCATCGCGTAAGACCTGGTGAGGTGATGTCATCGTGACCACCTGTGCCAGGACGAGGAAGAGCAGGGCGAAAGCAGACAGCGGCGGAGAGCGGAACACAGGTGTGTATGTATATTTTTTTAATGTATATGTGCTGGCCATACTGGGGGAGGGTATAGCATTATATTTACTACAGAGGGGGGCCACTCTACAGCGGGGGTTATTCTACAGAAGGGGGCATTCTGTATTCTACAGATGGGGGTTATTCTACAGAAGAGGGCATTCCACAGATGGGGGCCATACTAGGGAAGGGGGCATTCTCTATACTACAGAGGGTTGTTATTCTACAGAAGGGGGCATTTCACAGATGGGACCATTCCACAGGGGGGGGGGTTATTCTACAGATGGGGGACATTCTACAGAGGGGGGCGTTCTATATACTAAAGAGGGGACCATTATAAATGCTATCAATACAGAGGGGGCATTATATTACATCAATCTGAAAGGGGCATTATACATATGGGCACTACAGAGGTGCATTATATGGAGTGGCACTACTGGGGGCATTATAATACAGTACATTATAATATAATCCAGAAAACTGGCATAGATTATAGCGGAGATCTACACCAGCTCCCTTGCTGGTCTTGATCTCCGTATTGTCACACAAACCTGCACGGACGCGTCCCGTATATTAAGAGGCATGCTCCTCTTAATAATGACGATGCGTCTAAAGCAAGCAGGGGAGAGATTAAGACTGGCGTGTAAAACTCCAGTCTTGATAAATGCCACCATATGTTTTTATAAAATTAATAAAATTTCAAAAAAACTTGCATGACAATCACTTTTTGCTATCATATGATGATATGACCAAACATGGTTGAAACAAATAGTACTAAGTGAATCTGATCCCAAGTCCACCTACATTTCTATAGATTTAAAATAGCATAACCGTGCTCTAAAACCTGTTCTGCTGCACTGTGTGTAGAATTTCCTTCCACCTCACTTGTTTTGTTATCCTGTTTCTTCCAGGTAACGCCAGTCCTATGTACGCTGCACTACACGTGACATTGCGGCACAACTGTAAACCTTCTGTCATTGGCCAAAACTGTCAAATGTGCAACACTGAATTTGGAACAAGCAATATAAGTTGATGTACATCAATTGCAAAAAAGGGCAGCAGTAGCAAAAGGACTAAATATATGTGACAGTGAGGGCACATGACAGTGGCCTGTTTTGCAGTACGAAAATTCCAAATCCGCAAAAACGGATACATCAGGATGTCAGACGTGTGCGTTTTGCATTTTATGGAACATCCTAGCCTCTATAGAACAGTCCTGTCCTTGTCTGTAAAATGGACAAGAATAGGACATGTTCTATTGGACATATGGATGCAGACAGCACACGCTGTGCTGTCCGCATCTTTTGTAGCCCCACTGAAGTCCCACCCGCACAAAATGTGGATCGGATGCAGAAAAAAATATGTTGGTGTACATAACTGTGACAGATACTGTGAGATATTCAACACAAGTGAAAGTCCACGCATGGATCTTCACAGATCTCTGCTCTGCTCCAATATGCTTCACTACACAAGTGCAGGACTATATTATCCAATGTACAACCTAGAATCGTGAGCCAACAATAACCACTCACAGACCATCCAGTACATAACGTGCCTTCTTACTTTTATTGCAATCTCCGCACGAGTAAGGTGGCGTGCCTCCCAAAAGGCCACGTGGGATAAGGAAACAGCGTTCTCATCATGAGCTGTTGTATATGGAGACTTAGCAGATGGACTGTAAGCAGTTAAAGGGGTTGTCCAACGAAAAATATTCTACAGTTTTCAAACCAGCACCTAGACCTGAATACTTTTCTAATTGCATGCAATTAAAAATGTAGCATAGCCACTGAGTTATGCAATATAATGTATCTATAGAGTTGGCCGCACATGCGGTCATCCTTTAACTGCACTCTTGTGAGCTGAGAAATTATGCAAGATTCCTGCATGCAGCTAGCTAGCAGTGGAGGTAAGTGGCATTAGCGGAGGCACTAGTAGAGGCTAGAGAGCAGGGCACAGGGGTAGTAAGAAGCTACCTAGTCCATGCATCCTGATAGCAGCCAAGGCCGATACAGAAGACAGTGCTTTGACCAAGACCAGCCAGTCTGCCACCCAGTACACCATGCAGAGGTGAATAACTGTGCAATACTGTGTGTCATAAGAAGAAGGATAGCATGATTATGGAGAGACACTGAGAAGCCTGTGATTTATTGCTAAGTGATCTGTTCCACTGTCATCTCGTTGAGGTCGAGTTTTCATGTGCACCACCCTATTCCAGAACGGGTCAATGCTTACTTACTCATCTTCCACATTTCCATTCATTGCAGGAGAGAATGGTGGTGTAAACCTTGTTTGGTCATATTACAATGGCTGTGGAGAGGTATTCGTACCACCCATAGGTAAGGGCATGGAGCCAACATGAGCTACAGCTCTGACAGCACAGCTACAGTTGTAAAAGCAAACACAATGCAACAGCACTCTGCAAAGATAGAATATATGAACAAATGCTATTATAACTCTATAAAATAAATATGATGTACTTAGCAAATATATTTTGATCAAAATCGTTTGTGCCCATCCACCACGGCAAGGTGACCTCATTCTGGATAGGAACTTACTCTACACTAGTAGAAGGTAGCATATACAGCAGATTCAGTATATATATGGAAACTGCTGTCCCTGAATTAATTTGAGGCTGATTGGCACAGAGAGAGATATCATATAGAGTAAGTTCCTCATTCTGGATAGGAACTTACTCTATATATCTCTCTCTGTGCCAATCAGCCTCAAATTAATTCAGGGACAGCAGTTTCCATATGTATACTGAATCTGCTGTATATGCTGCCTTCTACTAGTTCTACCACTGTGGTGTGTATGCCCTTACTTTCCCCATATAGAACAATGATCTCCACAATTAGCTGTGTTCATATGTCTGCCACTTCAGCTAGACGCCAGCACACAATGCCTGGTCTGAGGCAAACAAATGATAATCAGTCCAGAAAGTGTCTTAATTAATTACACTTGGCTCATTTACTAAGTGCTTGGAATGTGGAAGCGAGCCAGGCCTGGAGATTTAGGACTAGAATATCTGCTCTCTTAACAAAACATCAGCTCTTCAATATGCAAGATGTGCATTGTTTAAAGGGGGTTTCCAGTATTTTGATATTGATGACTTATCCTCAGGTCATCAATATCAGATCAACGAGGGACTGACATCCCACAGCGCCGCCAAAGTTAATGGGACCTGTGCACTTCTGACGTCGGCGCAACAGCTGATTGAAATGTGTGTGTGGGGTATCAGACCCCCACCAATTAACACCGGAAATCCCCTTTAATTGTTCTTTTGCTATAATTTAATGATGTTAAAGGGGTTATCCAATCTTTGAAAAAAACAAACAAATAAAAAAACAGCAGCAAATGTTATAAAGTAAAAGAAAACAATACTTTTCCAATCGCTCTCCGATCCAGCAAAAAAGCTCCAGTAATCTGGTCTTCATTTGCAGGCCTACCAGCACATGATCGCTGCAGCCAAGGAGTGGCCTCCATGTCTACTACACGCATCATGGCTCCCAGCGATAGGCTGCCTTCACACCTGTGGATTATGTACTCTTCTTCTTCTGTGTGGATTTTCGTGTGGAAAAACCGCAGCGTAATACAGTACCAGCAAAGCGAATGAGATTTAACAGATGCCATGTAGACTTGTTTTTTTTTTCAGGGCGTGCAGATTTTAAAATACGCAGCATGTCAATTATTTGTGTGGATTTTAGTGAGGATTTCATCCTTTGCAGTGCAAAAGGTGAGATCGGGGCGTACAGCATCAAAATCCGCAACGCAATTATTGCGGATTTGGTGCAGAAATGCAAAAAATTATTGAAAACTTGCACCGAAACCCGCCAACCCGTGCCCTTGTGCAAGCAGCCTTATGCAGTGATAGGTGGTAATGGAAATCTTTCCTGATCGTGTGACGGTCACACAGAAGTATGATCAAGTAGATCACTTTCAGTATACTGGGTTTGATACATAGGGAGGGGGGTCTTATATGAAAGCAGTATAAGCGAACCATTAGGGGACACGCATATAGCATGTTGATTTTTCAAGATGATTTTCGCTTCGTTTTTTCTTTTTTTTTTTTATTGCAGGATTCACTATTGGTCTTTGTAATCCCTAATTACGGCCCAGGTCAGACTCTATATTACTATGGTGGGACAGAACCATTCTACAGAGAGAGATATGGGGCGCTTCTCGTCTCTATGGTTCACATGGTACCCAGATATGAATTTTTTTTTTCTGACTGGCATTACCCTTTTTTTATCTGGACAGTCCATTGCGTGTTACAGGATATCATCTGTCCCATATACTGTGATCCTCGCCCCGTCTTAGCTGTGTCGGTAGAAAATGATCTGCATCAGCAGGCTTATACAAGGAAGCAGTGAAGGTGTGGGGTCTCTGTGCACACAGATACCGCCTGGGTATAACCGCTCCCATGTCTCTTATCTGACCTTACACAGCCTATGGGAGAACATTCAGTACAGTCCTGTGTGCACAGATAACAGGGGTGGAGAGCGCTAAAACTGCTTCACATGAATGAATAAGGCTGCCAGAAAACTCCCATTATAGTAAATGCCATATGAAGAATAGGTGCTGTGGTCACCTACAGGTACGCAGCAATATCGAACGTATGTGCTCTGTTCCGTGCATTGGGGCCGCAATTTGCGGTTCCCAATGCACGGAGAACGTTCGTGAGGCGTCCAGGACGGACGCATCCCTCCGTTCCGCAAAAAGATAGATCATATTCTATCTTCTTGCGGTACGGAAGCACAGAATGGAACCCCAAAGAAGCACTCCCTAGTGCTTCCCTAGGGTTCCGTTCCGTGCTTCCGTTCTGCACCGCTCCGCATCTCCTGATTTGAAGACCCATTGAAGTGAATGGATCCGCATCCGTGATGCGGAATGCACACAAAACGGTGTCAGTTTATTGCGGATCCGCATATGTGGTCCACAGTACGGAAACAGAGCCCATACGTTCGTGTGAATGAGCCCCTAAGAGAATAAATGGTCCAGCAGAAAATAATTACAAAGGTCCAGCGGAAGATAATTCCACGGTGGAACTGAAATTTGGAGCCAGTCACTTGTCACTAGCCTCTATTTCTTATAGGGCGATTTACAAATGGTCTTTTAGGCCTTATTGGTGACATGACCTGTGAGTGCAGAATAAAATAGATTACGACGGAAAAGAAAGTGGATGACAGCATGTTCTATACCAGGGGTGCACAACCTTTTCTGGTTGGGGGCCACCTTGTTAGATTGAACCATTTCCAAGGGCCAAAAATAAAAGTTAAAGTGGTATTACCAGCTGAAATACAATGTTTATGGCATATTGAACATACAGTATATATCAGAAATCTCTAGTTACAAATCTAGGATTCCCATCTAATGGAAGAATACATAAAAGATACATGTGAGCAGCCACAAGACCTAGGCATACATTTCTGTTACCAGAGGGTTGGGGGCCGCACACAATAGTATTGCGGGCCGCAGGTTGTGCATCCCTGTTCTATACAGATGGAGGGAAGATCCTCAGAACCATATCCTCTGGTGGGCCCAAGGAGCCCGATGGATCGTTCAATAAGTGGGAGATATTTAGGTTAAACCATACTTGCCAACTCTCTCAAAATGCCTCCCTGTGGGCATTATAGGGACTTTATTTCTACTGGAGGCACTGTAGGAGGAAAAATTACTACTAGGGCACTATAGGGACTTTATTATTACTGAAGGAACTCAGGGGCTTTATTTCTACTGGGGGCACTATAAGAGGCATTATCACTAATAGGGGGATCTGAGTGGACCCAATTAAATTTAATTATCCAAAATTAACTGGTGACAAAAAGAACATGACCCACATTTATAGCCCCATTTGGATTTGATCTTTCCAACCACATATTACACTCTGAAGTAAACCGACTCCTTAGGGTACTTCCACACTTGCGTTGGTGCGGATCCGTCTGTTTATTTGCACAGACGGATCCGCACCTATAATGCAAACGTTTGTATTCGTTCAGAACGGATCCGTTTGCATTAGTTTTAAAGAAAAATGACAAAGTCCAAAACAGATCCGTTTTGATTTGCATTGAAAGTCAATGGGGAACGGATCCGTTTTCAAATGCACCACATTGTGTCATTGAAAACGGATCCGTCCCCATTGACTTACATTGTAATTCAAAACTGATCCGTTAGGCTCGGCCTCTTCAGACGGACACCAAAATGCTGCAAGCTGCGTTTTGGTGTCCGTCTCCAAAACGGAATAGAGGCGGAACGGAGCCGATCTGATGCATTCTGAACGGATCCTTATCCATTCAGAATGCATTGGGGCTAAACTGATCCGTTTTGGACCGTTTGTGAGAGCCCTGAAACGGATCTCACAAACGGAATCCAAAACGCCAGTGTGAAAGTACCCTTACTAATTCATCCCCTAACTTCTTACTACGTCTAAATGAAATAATAGGTCTCCCGCTCGCCTACCTTATACAAACATCTTTATGTCTCCGGCATAGCATTAAAGGGGTTGTCCCACAAAAATATTCTACAGTTTTTAAACCAGCACCTGGATCTGAATACTTTTCTAATTTCATGTAATAAAAAATATAGCATAGCGGCTGAGTTATTCAATAAAATGTATCTGTATATTGTAATCGCAATTTTAGTTCATCAGCTTGTTTAATGTAATCCTTATTAGTACTGTTAATAAAAAGTAGTCTCAAAAATTGACCATAAGACCCGCTTTAGTGAGTTTTATCAACAACTCTATAACATAAGGGGAAAAGAGGAGTCCCAGACGATAGCTAATAGGACTAAAGATATTGACACATGGCTACAATCTATTCACCTGCCTCGCTTGACCACTGAACAGGCTGCTTCCATATCACGCCCTTTTACCGTAGAAGAACGTAACACTGCGGTCCGTCTGACCCCCTTGCATAAAAGCCCAGGCCCGGACGGACTACCCCTACTTTATTAAAAAACCTTTCGGTCTCTCTTACCTCCCAAGCTTTTGAGAGTTTGCAATGACGCACTTCAGGCAGGGGTGGATTGGCCATAGACCTTACAGGGAAATTTTCCGATGCCCAGGGGGCTGCCTGGACCCTCATCACAGCTGACCAGCGGAAGTTTTTGAGGATGTAGTTTGTGCTGCTGGCAGTATTTTGTGATGGGCTGTGGTATTTGGCTCTGTTGGGGTGGTATAATGTGCCACAATATTGTATTGCTGGCCCTGCCTTCCATCATTTTGGACCCAACTTCAATACGGGGCCACTTTTAGTATTTTTTTCAGGGCCATTTTGTGTTCCCAGTCCACCCCTGCTTCAGGGAGTTTTGCCTCTGCATATGTTGCATGGGACAGTCACACTCATTCCTAAAGAAGGGAAGGACCCCACTTCATGTGCAAGTTATCGCCCTATTTCATTATAAAATACAAGCCTGAAGCATTATGCTAAGATGTTAGCAGTATGACTCTGCAACGGACGGACTCCCCACAAGAGGGGGGCACCAGGGGTCCTTTAAAGGTGTAATACGTTTTTGTTGTGACGCCAGTTGCATTTCAGCAACAAGGGACGAAGTCACCCTAAGTAGATGGTGTTGGCGGTACCCAGGTGTAGGAATACCATAATGGTATAAGGGTAGCCTATGGTGTCCCTTTAGGTGTTGTGGCTGGGCATGTGTCATGGTACTCCTACCTGAATATCCTGAAACCAGGCGCTGTCGTACGAAGCAGTGCAAATAAGGTAAACAATTGGGGGGTTGATAGAATAAATTGAGTCCAGACTCTTGTTGAAGTTGATAACAGCTTTACTTGAATAAACTTGCATCAGGAAATAATTTTTTTTTCGAGGGCCTGCTTTTTTCCCCAAGCAGGGGATCCTCTAGACTGACCTTTGCAGGGCTCGTCCAAGAGAGACGAGGGCCGGCTTCCTACCCCTTAGAGGGGGTAAGCTAGACTGACGCACTAACTACAACTCCTCCCTCTCTAGACCGTAGAAGATAGTAGAGGGGTGCAAAAGGTGGTAATGCCACTCTGGGGCGTTACAACTCCAACTCATTCTCTCTCAGCTAATAAATGTGGAACAGGTTGAAGTAGTTGCGGGCAGAGAACTTAATCTTCACTAGGAACTTTCTTCCACATTTGGTGGGAGTGTTCTATTAGAAATAGCTTTTGGCAGGCGATATGTAAAACTATCTCTGGGATATGTGGACAAAACATTCCCCACTCTCCACAACTATGTCTTCTGAACCTACTGAGACACGGAGTAGGTACAACGTATACTAAAACACGGACAACGATTTTGTTGGCATCAGCTACAATCTTAGTAGCTACATATTGGAAAAATACAGCTGTACCCCCGATGGCCCTTTGGGTACAAAAATGTGGTAACATCTATTGCATGGAATAAATTGCCGGTTGGGAGACGGGGACTTCACAGAGGTTTTCCAGGATATGGAAACTTTGGGAACAATACAGAGGTTTCTCCCCTCTTTGAACCTCATATGCTGTAAACTGCATATTAAAGTTAGCAATAACCTACTTAGCGAGGTACTATCTTAATCCGCAAATCTTTGCCTACCTTTATATCCTCATTTATCTATGTGATTTCTTTTACTCCTAGGTAGTTGCAGGTGATTAGGTACTTCTGAAATCGGGTGTCTGTATTCCTTTCAGGAGCGTGCTCCGATTCCCCTATGCTCACGCTCCATGCAGGAGCGACTATGAGACAATGGGGGCACATCCTTGCGATATGCCCCCATTGTCAGAGATTGGACAACCCCTTTAAACACAAATGCATTGTGAGAAAGAATAAACAATAAGGCATCACCAATAAAGTCCACACATACACAGTCGAGTCACATTATTCTGCCCACCATGTAATATCCAGAGTAACCGCCGCGTGCAGCCCAGACAGCAGCTAGACGGTCTAGGAGTGACTCAGTAAGGTCCTGGTGGGTTGTCACAGGTATCTGGAGCCATGCTGACTGCAGAGCATCCCACAGCTGCTGGAGGATCCATAGAGCGAACACAATGATCAAGGTGGTGCCACAGGTGCTCAATTGGGTTCAAGTCTCAGCAATTAGGGGGCAAGGTAGTATTTGAAAGTCTTGGTCATGCTCTTCCAACCAATGTCGGACATTTCTAGCTGTGTGACATGTCGCATTGTCTTACTGGAAGATCCCATCCACCCCAGGGTAGACAATCAGCATGTATGGGTGTATGTGATCTGCAAGGATGGATTCATACCCAAATTGGTTGAGATTGCTTTCAACATGGATGAGTGGACCCAGAGAATGCCACGAAAACATTCCCCAGACCATAACGCTGCCACCACCAGCTTGTGTTCTTCCAGCAATGGCTGCAGGGTGCTTGTTCTCTGATGTTTCTCACCTGACACGTCAACGTCCGTTTGATGAAGTGGATAAAATGTGACTCATTGGAGAAGACAACTCTTTACCAATCAGCGGAGGTCCAATTCCTATACTGCCTAGAAAGCTTAAACCTTTTGGACTGGTGTTCTTCGGAGCCCCATATGCAGTAGGGTTTGCTGAACTGTTGTTTTAGACACACGTCTGGTAGCCTCCTCCCAATGAAAATCTTCCACTCATGGTAAAAACGATACAAACAGTGTGTAATGCAATGGAAAAATTAATCCAGCCAGCAAAGGAGGCAATATGGACAATCACAATACATTAGTAAGTGCATGGTAATAACTTTCTCTACATGATAACTACCACTTACTGAAGGGAGACAGCCCCTTTAAGGACAATAACATTACAGAGCTCTATAAATAATTTGGCTGGAAGAGATGTTCGCTTATTTTGGACTATTCATTCTTTAAAATTTTTGTTAGAGTGTAATAATCGCATCCCAAGAGGATTCCATATGTGCAAACAGGTGTGGCAATATGGTTTGGAGTTTGTAAAGGAATGGAAAGAGGCCCAGTTACAAAATTCTTTGAATTTAAAGGGGATATACCATGATTGATGTAAAAATGATCAGACATCATATAGTAGATGAAAATACCTTTCTAAAAAAGCTAGAACCAGCCCTGTACCTCACATGGGTCCACAGCTCTCCCCATTAATTGTTTCATTTGTTCTGCTAGATTTGTTTCAGACTATCAGCTCAGGGGGCGTGTCCTTTTATTGTAGCTCTTTCCCTATAATTGCCACAGCTCCTAACAAAAGATATGGCAGGTGACAGTTGAAGATTTAAAAGGAGCGCGTGCGACCACTCAGTGAGCTGGACAAGAAGTAAGGAAAAGAACAAACAGCCGGTGGAGCTACACAGATACATTTTATTAAATAGCTCAGTAGATGTAGTAAATCTTTAATTATATGCAAATACAAACGTGTTGAGATCCAGATGCTGGTTTGTAGAATGTAGAATATTTTTCGTATTGAAGGGTATTGAAGCGATCTGAGAAGAAATATGAGATTGTAACAGCTGAATTAAATAAACAAAAGAATGAATTAAAATCCTGATACATAGAATCTCAGTATCAAGGTTTTGTAAAAAAAAAAAATATATTGAAAATAAAATTGCTATCATCTCAAAATGAAATCAAAGAACAGAAGAGGGTTAAAGGGTTTCTGTCATCAAGTTTTGACATTATAAGCTGTCTGACATTAGCTATGTGCTAATGTCAGAGCAGCTTGATAATGTCTTTTTATAATAATCCGATTTATATTTTGGCTGAAAAATGTACTTTTATAATATGTAAATTAGCCTCTAGGAGCAGGGGGGGCGTTGCCCTGCTCCTAGAGGCTCCGTGCGGCAACCTGCTGGCACGCCCCTTCTTACTTTGAGTGACAGTGCCTCAGTGACAGACCTCCGGCACTGTCTCCTTCTGAAATCCCGCGCCTGCGCCGCCGCTCTGTATTCAGCGCAGGCGCGGTGAGCTGAGGACAGCAGGCACCAGCGTCCTCTGCTCACCGCGCCTGCGCCGAATACAGGGCGGCGGCGCAGGCGCGGGATTTCAGAAGGAGACAGTGCCGGAGGATTGTTGCCCGGCACTGTCACTCAAAGTAAGAAGGGGCGTGCCAGCAGGTTGCCGCACGGAGCCTCTAGGAGCAGGGCAACGCCCCCCCTGCTCCTAGAGGGTAATTTACATATTATAAAAGTACGTTTTTCAGCCAAAATATAAATCGGATTTTTATAAAAAAGACATTATCAAGCTGCTCTGACATTAGCACGTAGCTAATGTCAGACAGCTTATAATGTCAAAACTTGATGACAGAAACCCTTTAAGTTTATGAGAGATAAAACTGACACGGACAAAATATTTCATCATATGATCAGACGGACAAGGACATCAGCGAGTTAATAAAAATCCCGATTAGTGGATCGGATTCAAGCCCTGCAGAGGATACTGGTTCCTGGATGGTGAATAATGACTACTACCGGCATTGAGTTCCATCCTCAGGGCTCAATATCGGAAAAGAACTGATCAGGATTATCCCAATGCTTTCTGAATGGAGAGAAATCTGTTCAGGATGCATCAGTATGTCTTCAGTTCAGTCACTGAACGTTTTTTAGATGGAGAAACTACCGCAGCATGCTGCGGTATTATCTCCGTCCAAAATTCCGAAACACTTACCGGAATGCATTAAAATGTATTAGTGCTGGATCCGGCATTACAAATACCGCATTGACGGATCCGTTCTTCCGGTCTGCGCATGGGCAGACCTTTAAAAATGTAAAAAAAAAAAAATATTTTGTGACACAGAATTACATTTTGTGACATAGAATTCTACAAATTTAATTTTGCCTATACAAAATGCATTTTGTGTCATGAAATACACTGTGAACAAATGGTGTCCCAGCCCCATGGTTACACAGAATTCATTTTGTGACACAACATTTTGTCGCGCAGAATGGTATTTTGATACAGAATGGAATTTTGTCACACAAAATACAGTTTGTTGCACAATATGTTATTTTGTCACTTATCAAAATTTGTGACAGAATTCTACAAAATTAATTTTGTCTATACACAAAATGCGGCACAAAATGCATGGTGATCGGCATATCTGGCATTTCTCTCCCATAGGATTGCATTAATCTATTATGTAGGGGTTTGAATGACTGTATTACTAATAGATTTGATCAGCTGCGTTGTGAAGCTGATTTATATGCGTCTTTATGTAAGTTAGGCCTCTTGCACACGACCGTATGGCTTTTTCAGTATTTTGCAGTCCGCAAAGAACGGATCTGCAAAAAATACGGATGACGTCTATGTGCATTCAGTTTTTTGCGTAACGGAACAGCTGGCCCCTGATAGAACAGTACTATCCTTGTCCGTTATGTGGACAATAATAGGACATGTTCTATCTTTGAACGGAACGGGAAAAGGGAAATACGGAAACGGAAGGCATACGGAGTACTTTTCTTTTTTTTTTGTGGATCCATTGAAATGAATAGTTCCATATACGGTCCGTATACGGAGCGCAAAAAAAAACAGAACGTAAACGGAAAAGTGTTCGTGTGCAAAAGGCCTTAGAATTGAGATTCGGGAAGTAACGTACAGTAGCGAGATGTGTTGGAAGGTGATTTTCCTGCTTATTTCAGTCCCTTAGGATTGAGTTTGAATGAGAACTTTAATCGTGTAGAGTCATCGGCTACATGTGATTTAATGAGCCTGTTGGGAGCAGAAGATGATCCCGATAAGTGTGTGGAGCTTGAGGCATTTAAAGGTCGTGTGAGGTCCTCAAATCAGATTCCTATTACACTGGGTAGTGCTATTGATATTTTTTCAAAACAAGTATAGCGAGCCCCTGAGGAGCCAGTGCAGAGGATGGGAGTGGTAGTGGACCTGATGGGGTGTTGTGTCACAGTGTACTCCCTCAGGCCATCGCTCCCTGGGGATCGGTGCAGTGGAAAGGTAGTTTGAAGAATCAGGCCAGAAGTAAACGTATAGAAGTCTCTTTTACTAAGTGCAACATATAACCTGTGGCACATCCAGCAGTAGTAGGTCTTAAACGCCGGTCTTAATAAATGTGCCCCATGGTGTTACACTCAAATCAGGTAATCAAGACTTGACACCTGCAAAGGTTCTCTGAGCCTTTAAATGGTCCCTCTGGTCCTGGTCTGGTTTAGTAGGCTACACAATTATGGGGAAGACTGCTGACTTGACAGTTGTCCAGAAGACAGTTGTCCACATGGAGGGTAAGCCACAAGCGGTCATTGCTTAAGAAGCTGTCTGTTCACAGAGTGCTGTATCCAAGAATATTAATGGAAAGTTGAATGGAAGGAAAAAGTGTGGTAGAAAAGGTGCACAAGTTAACAAGGATAACCGCAGCCTGGAAAGGATTGTTAAGAAAAGACCATTGAAGAATTTGGGGAGATTCACAAGGAGTGGACTTCAGCTGGAGTCAGTGCTTCAAAAGCTACCATACACAGACATATCCAGGACATGGGCTACAACTGTTGTATTCCTTGTGTCAAGCCACTCATGACCCAGAGACAACGCCAGAAGCTTCTTACCTGGGCTAAGGAGAAAAAGGCTGGACTGTTGCTCAGTGGTCCAAAGTCCTGTTTTCAGATGAAAGTAAATTTTGCATTTCATTTGGAAATCAAGGTCCCAGAGTCTGGAGGAAGAGGAGGCACAATACATCCAAGCTGCTTGAGGTCCACTGTGAAGTTACCACAGTCAGTGATGGTTTGGGGAGCCATGTCATCTGCTGGTGTTGGTCCACTGTGTTATATCACGTCCAAAGTCAGCGCAGCCGTCTACCTTCATGCTTCCTTCTAATGACAAGAATTGTGGTTCTTGGCACCTGCCCACATGGCCAAAAGTACCAATACCTGGGTTAATAACCACAGTATAACTGTGCTTGATTGGCCTGCAAACTCACCTGACCTAAACCCCATAGATAGAGAATCTGTGAGTATTGTCAAGAGGAAGATGAGAGACACCAGACCCATCAATGCAGACGAGCTGAAGGCCTCTATCAAAGCAACCTGGGCTTCCATAACATCTCAGCAGTGCCACAGGCTGATCACCTCCATGCCACGCTACATTGATGCAGTAATTCACTCACAAGGAGCCCCGACCAAGTATTGAGTGCATATACTGGACAGTCTTTTCAGCAGGCCAGCATTTTTGTATTAAAGGGATATTATGGTTGTTAGAAGTTATCCCCTATCCACAAGATAGGGGATAACTATCAGACCAGTGGGGGTCCTACCGCTGGGAACTCCACAGATCACAAGAGCAGGGGCCCTGTGCCCCCCTGAAATAAACTGAGCAGCCGGTTGGGCATGTGTGCGGTCGCTCCATTCATTTCTAGGGGAGTAGAGATTGTCGAGGTGTAAAGTACAGGTAGAAACCAGACAGGTTGTTTCTGGAGCAGTTTAGTAAGTTTATTAATGTATATTTATTGCCCAGGTCGAAAAGAGGGACATTTAAGAAGCAAGGAGGAACAGGGGGACTTGGGTCAAAAAGAGGGGCTGTCCCTCTTAGGATAGTATATAGGTAGATAGTATATAGGTAGATAGAGGTAGTGAGGGCAGCAGAAGTCAGTGTGGAGCGTGTATATGTAGGTATATATATATATATATATATATATATAAATAGGTAGATAGAGGCAGTGAGGGCAGCAGAAGTCAGTGTGGAGCGTGTATATGTAGTGTGGCAATGTGAATAGTGTTATGGGCAGTGAAGTCCAAAGGAAGCATTTAAAAGCAGGGTTTTGTCACCAAGGAACGTGTCACCAAGGTTCCCGGCCTTGGTGGAGTAAAGGCCCTAGTTTGGGTGTCCACTAAAGTAGTTAGCGGACACCATAATACATAGCATAGCTGGTTTCAGCTAGTTCAGGGCGGGCTTTTACTGGGAACAGGCAATGTGCTGGGTGGGTGCCTGTTCCCCATGTTCCAGTCCGGGACTTGCTCACTGCCAGAAATTCAATTTAGTCTGCTTGCTGGACTTGGGTGGTGCTCACTCTGGGGAGAGAGTCTTTGGTGACACAGGGGCCTAGAGCAGAGGCTCTGTGTGAAGTGGTCTCAGTCAGGTGGACTGTGTGACCACAAGGCTATGCAAAGCCTGATCTCTCTGCGGTATGGACTGTCGCTGATGAGCGAAACCTGCTAAGGCTTGGAGCCTGAGACACTGACCGGTACTAAGCCCTACTTAGAGGTGAGGTAGGGAACCGTAAATGTTTAGGCATAGCCCAGACAGGCAAGGTGTTTTTTGTTTATGTTTATTTTATTCTGCCGTGTGCCAAAATAAATCACACTGTTTAGACCGGAAATCAAGTGGTGATGAAGATCTTTGTGTGAATGATCCTCGAGACCAGAGTTAATCCCTTACAGTAGATATATATATATATACATATAGGTAGATAGAGGCAGTGTGGGCAGCAGAAGTCAGTGTGGAGCGTGTGTATGTATGTATATATAAAGGTAGATGGAGGCAGTGAGGGCAGCAGCAGTCAGTGTGGAGCGTGTATATGTATATATATATATATATATATATATATATATATAGAGGTAGTGTGGACAGCAGAAGTCAGTGTGGAGCGTGTATATGTATGTATATATAAAGGTAGATGGAAGCAGTGAGGGCAGCAGCAGTCAGTGTGGAGCATGTGTATATATATATATATATATATATTTATATATGTAGATAGAGGCAGTGAGGGCAGCAGAAGTCAGTGTGGAGCGTGTGTATGTATGTATATATAAAGGTAGATGGAGGCAGTGAGGACAGCAGCAGTCAGTGTGGAGCATGTATATGTATATATATATATATATATAGAGAGAGAGAGAGAGAGAGGTAGTGTGGGCAGCAGAAGTCAGTGTGGAGCGTGTGTATGTATGTATATATAAAGGTAGATGGAGGCAGTGAGGGCAGCAGCAGTCAGTGTGGAGCGTGTATATGTATGTATATATAAAGGTAGATGGAGGCAGTGAGGGCAGCAGCAGTCAGTGTGAAGCGTGTATATGTATGTATATATAAAGGTAGATGGAGGCAGTGAGGGCAGCAGCAGTCAGTGTGAAGCGTGTATATGTATGTATATATAAAGGTAGATGGAGGCAGTGAGGGCAGCAGCAGTCAGTGTGAAGCGTGTATATGTATGTATATATAAAGGTAGATAGAGGCAGTGAGGGCAGCAGCAGTCAGTGTGAAGCGTGTATATGTATGTATAAAGGTAGATGGAGGCAGTGAGGGCAGCAGCAGTCAGTGTGAAGATTGTCTCCACAGTTAAAGGGGTTCTGCAGTTTGTTACCACTGATGATCTATCCTCAGGATAGATCATCAGCATGTGATCGGCCGGGGTCCGACCCCCGGGACCCCCGCCGATCAGCTGTTTGAGAAGGCCGCGGCGCTGCGGCCTTCTCACTGTTTACTGCTGCTAGCGCCCCGCCCAGTGACGTCACGACTTGTATCAAGTGGCGTGGGCGGGGCAAGTCGTGACGTCACTGGGCGGGCGCTAGCAGCAGTAAACAGTGAGAAGGCGCGGCGCTCCTGCAGCGCCGCGGCCTTCTCAAACAGCTGATCGGCGGGGGTCCCGGGGGTCGGACCCCGGCCGATCACATGCTGATGATCTATCCTGAGGATAGATCATCAGTGGTAACAAACTGCAGAACCCCTTTAAGTAAACAGAAGACAGAGGAGTGTTGCTATGGCACAAAATGGGCCACTTTAGCACAATTTTTGTAACAGAAATGTACAATTTCAGTAATTAAAGTATATTACAAAAATGGTCAGTATCACTGCCCCTACACATTACAAATAAAAAAAAAGAGCGACAGTTACACTTTTAGTTGTTTTTACAGGAGAAGAATATCTGGTTCCAGAGTTTCCCTTCTTTTGGGTATAGGGCGTAGCATCCCCACATGCAACCAGCTACCAAGGCCTGTTAACCCTTTGACAGCCTATAGAAAGGAAGTCAACGTATGCAAACATATCCTAAATCCCACACATTTTAACCCTCTTATGCAGTGGGCGACCAGCTCACTGCATTTGCATGTAAAGATCCCTTTTCACATGCATTAATAGGGAACACAGAAGTAAGGATGCCCCATATATTAGCCAGGGCTGAAAGCCCCTAATCACCCTTACCTATGAACTCCCGTTTATTACAGTGGGTTACATTCCTTCAAATACATTTTTCTGATCCACACAGCCTAGAAAATAGGTAATTTTAGTGCAATTTTGCAGGTGTTTCTATATTACAATAATACTCCATACTAATAGTCATGTGTACTTGATATGTACACACAGTAGATCTCCTCTATATACTTATCAGCTTGTGTCTTAGAGTTTTGGGTTTTTTTTCAATGGTATGTGCTGCGCAACCATGTGTCGGCAGTTTTGGCTCTGTCATATGAAGTGGGTGTCAGGGCGGGTCTGTTGGTTTTGATCCAGACTGAGCTCCGGCTCCTGCAGATAAATGTATACGGTCCTGCAAAATAGACTGACACAGCTATAAGATAAGCAGCACATGTTGTCAGGATAGATGGTCACGTCTGCTGGATAGTAAACTGTCCGCTGTGCTATATTCTGTATTACTGTGAGGGTTATTCTAGCAGTATATTGCATTGTGCATGTTTGTTCCATTTTTAGGGCACCACAGATGGTATAAGACGGAATGTTTCATGACATGTATTTTCCACGGAAGAAAGTCCGTTCTTGCATATACTGAATTATACTGTCAGCATCATGCCAGTATAATTCTGTATAAGCAAGGACAGGCAGAGACACACAGCATTATAAATCATCATAACGCCTGTAAAATGAGCAGTGTCCATAATGGCAAATTACGCTTCCGCATGGAGCATGTTTTCCGCACTGGACATGCTCATCTGAAAGAGGCCTAAGGGAATAATTTTGGCTCTACTTATACTATTTAGGGCCCATGCACATTGGTGCTCCCACAGACCCTGCATGAAGCATGGACTCTGTGGGTCTGTATTATAGACTTGTAGGCACTCCATGTGCCACCATAATGCTACTAGGGGAGAATTCTTTCTTATTAAAGGGATTCTCCAGCTTTTTACCAAATGTTGGCTCCCCCCTTCCTCGCTGGACCTGTAGAAGGAAGCATGCTTACCTGCTCTCTGCTGTTCAGTTCTGGTTCCTTCAGTCCACTGCTGTGTTTGCCACGCTCTACCCCCAGTTTGTAAACTTCCTGTATGGACGGGGGTCATGTCTACTGCTGCAACCAAGCAGCATGTGACCCAGCAGCATGTCACCTCTGCAGCCAGTTATTGGCTGCAGCTGCACATCTGACTCCTGTCCATGGCAGAAACCCAAAGCAGAGAATACCACAGTAGATTAAAGGATCTGAAACCAAGTGGTGGGGAGCAGGTAAGTATTCTTTCCTTTACAGGTCAAGCGAGGAGTCGGGGGAGCCAAAATGTTTTGACCCCTTTTAAAGTATGTTTTTTTTCTCCCACTAATACAGTATAAGGTAGTGAGCGGATGGGCCCATAGCTGTGTGCATGAGGCCTTTTAATGTCTGCATCAGATCTACAGATGGTCCTTCAAACAAAAAGTTTCAAAGAGTAATATGTGTTAGAGACAGAATAATTTTTATAAATGTGCCTCATAGTGCTAAAGCATGCCCATATGAAGGTTTATAGTATAAACTGGTATCCCATGAGGCGAAAACACGGCCCTAAGTGCCAGCTCACTGAGCTGACGCTGTGTACTTCAGTTGCTTGTGGCGTGCCCAGCACATGATCGTCCTGCCACCACATAGCAGCTGTTCATGGCCTGGGGCTGGACGCAGAACTTCTCTACTACGGCTATTTATTTGCTTGCCATGTGATTCCTGCAAACTCATTCTTTTCTAAACATCAGTGATCTTCATGGAAAATAATTTACTTTAGCAACTCATTAAAGGGCAACAGGCACCGCCTATAAAACCCAGTGTTTCACCCCTTTGTATTTTAAATTGCACATGGAGATCGGGACGCACCTTTTAATCATTTATACCGGTTGTTTCATTCAGTACCATTGCCGCAGGTGTATAAAATCCAGTCCCAAGTCATGC
Organism: Bufotes viridis; assembly: GCA_033119425.1. Taxonomy (NCBI): domain Eukaryota; kingdom Metazoa; phylum Chordata; class Amphibia; order Anura; family Bufonidae; genus Bufotes; species Bufotes viridis. The sequence goes on along the minus strand of CM065590.1, from coordinate 56,616,667 downwards.
AGTCTGTTTTTACAAACATTTGTGAAGGAAAGGGTCTTTCTAAAGAGCTCACTGAATTGCTGCTGGTACTGAGATAGGATGCCACCATTTCAACAAGTCGGTTCTTAAAATTTCTCCCCCCCTTCAAAGCCTTTAGAAAGTCTTCAGACACTTTTACTTTTTCAGAGTTTGTTACGTTGCAGCCTTGTGCTAAAATACCAAAATTCTGGGGGACAAATACCAATCTATTTGGGTTCAAGTCAGGGCTCTGGGCCACTCAAGGACATTCACATAATTGTCCCTCAGCCACTCCTGGGTTGCCTTGGGTGTGTGCTTAGGGTCATTGTCTTGTTGGAAGGTGAACCTTCGGCCCAGTTTGAGGTCCGGAGCAGGTTTTCATTAAGAATATCTCTGTACTTTGTTCTACTCAGATTTCCCTTAACCTTGACCAGTCTTGGTGTCCCAGCCGGAGAAAAACACCCCCATGATGCTGTTACCACCATGCTTCCCTGTAGGGATGGTATTGAGCAGGTTATGAGCAGTGACTGGTTTAATCCAAACATGACATTTAGGCTTGTTTCACGCTTGCATGAAACAGACCCGTCAGGCTGTTCTGGCTGGGAACAGCCTGTTGGATCCGTTCCTGCCAGGCGCAGCTGTGCGCTGCTGGCGTTCCGTCCAGCATGCAGCGGTATTTATCAGGCCGCTCCTTGGCATATTTGCCAGGTTGAGGCTGGATCTCTGCCGACCCCCATTATAGTGAATAGGGCTGTACAGAATGTGGGTAGTGCCGGCTACGCCTGGCAGGGACAGCCTGCCATATCTGTGTCACACAAGTGTGAAACAAACCTTAGAATTGCGGCCAAAATGTTCAGTCTTGGTTTCATCAGACCAGAGAATCTTGTTTCTCACAGTCTGAGAGTCCTTTAGATGCTTTTTTGCAAACGCCAGGTGGGTTTTTATGTCTCTTTTATTGTGGAGAGGCTTCTTTCTGGCCAGATGGGTGGAGTGCTGCAGTGATGGTTGACCCATGGTTTCGCCCACCTGCACACAAGATCTTTAGAGCTCTGCCAGAGTGACCATTGGGTTCTTGGTTACCTCTCCTACCAAGACCGGTTTCCCCCGATTACTTAGTTTGGTGGGGTGGCCAGCTCTAGGAAGAGTTTTGGTTGTTCCATACTTCCTCCATTTAATGATGGAAGTCACTGTGCTTATGGGAGCTTTCAGTGCGGCAGAATTTTTTTTTGTCCCCTTCTCCAGATCTGTGCCTCCACAGAATCCTATCTCTGTTCTCTACAGGCAGTTTTTTCCCTCCTCATGGCTTGGTTTTTGCTTTGATATGCATTGTCAGCTATGAGACTTTACATAGACCGGGGTTTGTCTTTCCAAATCATGTCCAATCCACTGAATTTAGCACAGGTGGACTCCAATCGAGGTGCAGAAAGATCTCAAAGATGAGCAAGAGAAATGGGAGGCCCCCAGAGCTAAATGTCAAGTGTCATAGCAAAGGGTCTGAATACTTATGTCCAAGCAAATGTTTTTGTCTTTCCTTTTTAGTAAATTTGCACTTGTTTTCACTTTCTCATTATAGGGTACTGAATGCAAATTGACGGAGGAAAGTTTTTTTCTATTTTAGCACAAGGCCGCAACATAACAAAATGTGATAAAACTGAAAGGGTCTGGACTACAGTGCATAAAAGTCACCAACGCTCTGCTGACTCAAACTGCAGAACTTCGAACTTGGTCTTGCATTGACATCAGCACAAAAAGTGTTTGCCAGGAGCATTACAACGTGGGTTTCCATGTCCAAGCAGCTGCATGCAAGCCTTACATCACCAGGCATCGGATGGAGTAGTGTAAAGCATGCCACCACTGGACTCTAGAGCAGTGGATGCATGTTCTGTGGAGTAATGAATCATACTTCTCTCTCTGGCAGTGTGATGATGGAGTCTGGGTTTGGGGAATGCCAGGAGAACTTTACCTGCCGGACTGCATCGTGCCAACTGTAAGGTTTGGTGGAGGAGGGATAATGTTATGGAGATGTTTTTTAGGGGTTTGGCCCCTTAGTTTGAACGAAGAAAAATCTTAATATTTAAGCATGCCAAGATGTTTTGGACAATTGTATGCTTCCAAATTTGTGGCAACTGTTTGGGGAAGGCCCTTTTCCAGCATAACTGTGCCCCAGGGCACAAAGCAAGATCCATAAAGGCATGGTTGGGTGAGTTTGGTGGGCACAGAGGCCTAACCACGACCCCATCAAACACCTTTGGGGGAAATAGAATGGAGACTGTAAGCAACGAGGCCCTCTCGCTCAACATCAGTGTCTGACCTCACAAATGCTCTTCTGGATGTATGGGCACAACTTCCCACAGGCACACACCAAACTCTTGAATAAAGCCTTCCCAGAAGATTGGAAGCTGTTTTAGACTGAGATATCATAAAAACTCCTGTAATATGTACAGTAGGTGCCCAATACTTTTGTCCACATAGTGTACTTCACCCAGAACATTGGTTACCCCATCTATAAATGAGGACAAAGCAATGCAGCTCTGATATTTTAGCCATACATTATTGCAGCTGACTGTTGGACCCCAATGCTACAGTATAGCCTTAATTTAAAGGGGATTTAAAGATTTATGGGAGTAAACCATCCAGGGGTTTTTGCTAGTAGTAACTGTGTGATCATTGTGGGTCCTATAACTAATAGCAGATATTAATGGCAAATCCTGTGAATCCTCTGCAGAAGCAGGTCAGAAATGGTGACAGTAATGGTGGACATAGTCCGTTTCCTCAATTCTAGGGCGCAGCCTAAAGCTGTCCTAGTGCAGCAACTTTCACAAGGCCTCTGGCCTACAGGCTTTACTCTGTGTGTACTAACAGTGTTTATTCACCGTCTTCAACCACTTTACTGTATGGAGCATCACGTGGTGAACAGCAGGGTGCGGCTCCAGCTCTGCAGCCATGCGGCTCTACACAAATAGCAAATGCATGGGGATTGATATATATGGTACACGCGTCATTACTAAACACTTTCCAACATGGCACGTGGATGACATTCATTTACTCTGATATTATCACCCCTGCTCAATATGGTGGCAGCAACAACAGTCTGATTCTGCAGAAACATGTGGACCTTTCTTCTTCATTGAAACCAGAAGTAGTAGAGATGTGTGTGTGTGTATATATATATATATATATATATATATATATATTTATTTATTGGGTGAGAACAAGTCTGGACACCACTAATATAATTTGTAGAAAATTGACTTCTAATGTGTGAACTTATCAACTGCAAGGGAGGCTGCATAATTTGGTGGAGGAAACATTTTGAAATCCGCCATATTAAATTCAGCTCAGGTTTTTCCAATGGGGAGGGAGCTTTGTGTGATATATCGATCTTGGCTACAATTTACTCAGAAACACACTGGAAGTGTCAGTTTTGAACTGTCTTTACCTGTTTTGGAGTTAAGTGAAATCAAAGTTTCCTATAGTGCTTTACTTTAGAAACACAATATGGCTCACCTGAAATAGAGATTCCTACAGAGGAAACCAGTGTCAGGCAGCTGCTGCCAGAGCCAATAAGATAATGGATTGCATCAAAAGGGGCATAGATGCCCGTGATGAGAACATAGTCCTACCACTTTACAAATCACTAGTCAGACCACACATGGAGGACTGTGTACAGTTCTGGGCTCCTGTGAACAAGGCAGACATAGCAGAGCTGGAGAGGGTTCAGAGGAGGGCAACTAAAGTAATAACTGGAATGGGGCAACTACAGTACTCTGAAAGATTATCAAAATTAGGGTTTTTTACTTTAGAAAAAAGACGACTGAGGGTCCCAGATCCGATGGACAATCAAGGATTTCAGCGGCTGCCGGGACAGCTGATGCACTGTATGTCCCGATTTACACTGAGCAGGACAGAGAACAGGCCGGGGTCATTTTCAGATGAGGAATCGGCATGTGTGCTCTTCCATTCAGCTCAACAGGAAGCATAACTACTGTGTGGGGCAGGGCACTATGGAGGCATAACTACTGTGTGGGGCAGGGCACTATGGAGGCATAACTACTGTGTGGGAGTACAATGGAGGCATAACTACTGTGTATGGGTACTATGGAGGCATAACTACTGTGTGGGGGTACTATGGAGGCATAACTACTGTGTGGGGATACTATGGAGGCATAACTACTTTGTGTGGGCACTATGGAGGCATAACTACTGTGTGGGGGCACTATGGAGGCATAACTACTGTGTGGGGGTACTATGGAGGCATAACTACTGTGTGGGGGTACTATGGAGGCATAACTACTGTGTGGGGCAGGGCACTATGGAGGCATAACTACTGTGTGGGGGCACTATGGAGGCATACCTACTGTGCACAGGCACTTTGTGGCCAAAACTACTGTATGGGGGCTCTATGGAGGCATAACTACTTGTGGAGGCACTAAGGTAACAAAACTTTTAGGTGGGGGCACTATGCGGACTGGGCATATAATATGTATAGACAGGCATTGGGTGGAGTTAGAGGCGCAGCTTCATGTAAATAAAATGTCCCTCCTTAGGCGACTTGGGAGTTATGTTTATGGCTCTGTATTGTGGCCTTGTTGGCATTCCACGTTCTGCCATATGGTATCTTGAAGAAGTAATGCTTCTAGAGATGAATACCTCCATAATACGGCATGAACCTGTGAGAAAAGGGTTAATAGCCGATCTTCTACAGTTACATCCAGCAGTAAACCACATAAGGTACCTGACCTGCACCCTGACAGAGCAGAGCAATGCAAAGCATAGACTGAATTCTTCTAGGTAATTCTGACACCTAGTGGACAACATGAGATACTGCATATTAAGCTGGCAGTGTTTGTCAGTCCTAATCCTGGGACCTCAGGGCAGACACATCATAATCATTCAGGAATTGACAGACAACACTGATGGCGGTTATGTTTTTTAATTAACCAGATAATTATTATTTCACAATGAACGCGACAAACAGCAAGAAGACTGATCTGTGTGTTTTCATATTCCATAGTCCGGTCTTCCTTCCAACTGTAGCAAGTGACAGCATATTGTATGAACGTGCTGAGCGATGGGTGTTTGACAGCTGGGACCCCCACTGATTGCTAGAATTAAGGGGTTTAATATGTGCCCATTCACCGTGCCTAAATATGCAGCGTCTGGGTCGGGTTAACCCTGTGTCAAGAAAATACAGAGAATGTGGCCCTTTGGTCCCTGCACCCTTGCAGGGACCAAAGGAATTAGACCCCCAAATTAGACCCCCAAAGTTCTGCAAGTAACGGCATCTCCTTGCTGTCAAGTACAATCATACATCCCAAGGACTGAAGATAGGAAAGAGGACAAATTAATTTGACACTTTGGGCTGATGCTGCAGGTCCCCTAGTAACACTGCAAACCAACCGTATCTGTTTTTGCGGTCCACAAATCATGGATTCACAAAACATGGATCCCGGCCGAGTGCTTGCCACCATGTTTTCTTATTCTGCCGCAGAAATGTACTATTCTGCAAAACGGACAAGAATAGAACGTCTTCTATTTTTTTGTGGGGTCGCGGAACGGACTTACGACACGGACAGCCAACGGATGTGCTGTCCTCATCTTTTGTGGCCCTATTGAGATGAAAGTGTCCGCATCCAATTAGCAAAAAAACACGGATCGGATGCAGACCAAAACTAGAGGGGTATATATAGTCAGCCATAGCACCCCTATAACAAATTCTACCAAAGCACCCCTATAACACAGGACTATATATAGTCAGCCACAGCACCCCTATACCCAGTGAGCTGCAGCACCACAACTACAGGGCCTTCAAAAAGTATTCATAGAACTTGAACTTTATCCTTGACCTGTCTGGTGTGTTCCTTGGTTTTCATGATGCTGTTTGATCACTAATGTTCACTAACAAACCTCTGAGGCCTTCACAAACAGCTGTAGTTATACTGAGAATAAATTACACAGAGGTAACTATAGTTACTAATTAGGTGACTTCTGATGGCAATTGGTCATACTGGCTTTTATTTAGGGGTGAATACAGGGGGCTGAATACAAATGCACACCACACGTATATGTTTCCTGAAGACACTGATACAGTTGAATGCAATGGTGAAGCGGGGAGCCGTCTGTTCACTGCTCCACCTTTCGCCAGCCCATTTGCTCCCCAGCAGTAAGTATATTAATAGTGATGAAGAAGATGTCACTGCACCTGCTTAGCTGACCAGGACAACACACAGCATGGGGATCATGATGTGCTCCATTCGTCAGGGGAATAGGACTAGATGACTATTACTTTTTTATTATATCAACAATAGAGGGGTAGTACTACTGTTGGGTTAACACTAAGGAGGTATTCTACTGTGTGGGGGCACTAAGGGGGCATAACTACTGTGTGGGGGCACTATGGGTGTAGCACTACTGTAATATGGGCACTAAGGGGGCATAACTTCTGTGTGGGGGCACTATGGGTGTAGCACTACTGTAAGATGGGCATAACTACTGTGTGGGGGCACTATGGGTGTAGCACTACTGTAAGATGGGCACTAAGGGGGCATAACTACTGTACTGGGGCACTTAGGGGAGCATTCTACTGTATGGGGGTGCAGCAAGCCCTTGTGGGAGCCTGTGTAGAGGATGGGAGTGGTAGTGGCACTGAGGTAGTGTTGTAGTGTCACAGTGTCCTACCCCAGGCCGTCACTCCCCGGGGTCCATTGCAGTAAAAGTTATAGTACTGAAGAATTAGGTCAGAGCTGAACACTTTTTACTAAGTGCAACACAGAACTTGAAATACATACAGTAGCAGCAGACTTTAGTGCAATTCTTTTCTGGCACAAGCTGAGAAGTTATGGTGTCATTGTTAATAGCTTTCTGTCCTGAATTCTTTATGGGGCCACTCTGACAATATTATTACCTTTTTACACAATTTCATGGAGTAGTTTGTCACCCTTAGGCTCGGGCTATACTGCGCTCATGGCTGTGGCACTTGTCATACGACCAATGATCACTGTGTAAGATAATACCACCAGCAGCATCCATTAAGAACGGATACGGTTGTATTATTGCTAAAATAGTCATGTCCGAGAAAACGAATCCGGCATATAATACAATGTAAATCAATGATGCCGGATCCGTTTTCTAGGACGCAAAAGAAAACGGATCCGTCCAACATTGACTTACAATGGTTTTAGTGTCGGATCCGCCATGGCTATTTTAGTGATAATACAACCGTATCTGTTCATAATGGATGCTGCCGGTTGTATTATCTTAACAGATCCATGACGGATCCAGAAAAAACGGAGATGTGAAAGTATCCTAAAACACTTTTTTTTCTACTTTCTATTTTAGTCCCAATCTGGGACTTCAACTTTTGAGGGTCTGATCCCTGTTTCAATGCAGTACATTACATGCTGTACATTACATGTCCGGCCTGGAGGTCTTTGTAAGGCTTCTTGGCACCCCACAATGACATTGCGGGGAGCAAATAGAGTTAAAAAGGGAGCTCCCTCCCTGTGTATACCCCTTAGATGTTGCTCTCAGCATTGACCACGGCATGTAAGGGGTTAATCCTCCAGCATAGTCAGGGGCCCGGCTGTCAGTAACAGTCAGGTGCCTGTACTAATTGAGCAGACACAGCTCCTGGATATGGGTTGGGGAAGGGCCCTCTCCCAGCACATAGACAATTGCTACACAAATTCTGTTAGGAATTGAACACTGGAGCTTCTGTACGGCAGGCAGCAGATGTACCACTACGATATAGACCAGCCTTTTACACCAGTCTTTGTCATAAATTAAGCACACCTCCAACAGTCTACTCCAGCCCCTGATTGTAAATTTGGCAGAGCCAAAGGCAAAATATTATCACATGGGCATTTTTTAAAATATTCACAAAAAGGGGTGTTGCAACTATTTTTACACAAAAAGCTGTAGTAGAGATGTTCATAAATGACCCCCACTGTTCTAAGGATAGGAATTTCTGTGCCTAAAAAGCTACTCAATAGAATTACTGTTTTCTTCAGTCATAATATTACACAAATATTATTACTGAAAGGAACGAAAAAACAATTGCACCATTTTTATATATATATGACCTATTTACAGATCACCATAAACAATGGGGGGACATTTATCGGCCAATTTACGCCATTATTGTAGCATAAATAAGTTGCTAATTATGGAGCACGTGGGGTTTAGCGGTGCATCACATGACCTGCTGGATTTACTATAACTTACGCCAGAAACTGGCTTTAGGTAGGCTGCTCTACCTGAGGCCTGCATTATTAAGTGGCTGCTTTCATAAGTGGAGTTAAAGAAACTGGAGTTTAGGAAAAGGAGCAAAAAACAGAGATTCATTAGATCATCCTTGTATACAGTTGGTTTGATTCTAGCTAGTCTTCCTACTGCTGTAAGGGACCACAGTAAGTAAGAATCTTGTTATCACTGCTCTATATTATATTTTTTTCCCTCTCTTTTCCTGCATAATCCCCATTTAGTATGACTTCCATTATTGACAGCGCCGTCCAGTGCACATCTTGTATGATGTATGCAGTCCTGGAACGGCCGTTCAAGGGTGTATATGTTTGTTCAAAATGTGAGCAAATTACCCGTTTGGAATCGCACATCGAGTCTCTAAACAGGCGAGTTGCAACACTGAAAGCCACCGACAATTTGGAAAAGAGTTTGCCGCTCACTGAGCAAGCACTCTATGGGGTAGATGTGGGGGAGGGTGGTAGCGAGGAGGCTGAGGAGAGTGAGGTAGTTTGCTGGGTAACAGTAAGAAAGCGGGTGAGGGAAGAGTGCCAGGGAGGCTAGCCCTGATCTTACACACCCCAACAAGTTTGCGCGGTTGGCAGATGAGGGGGATGTCCGTTCAGGGATGGCACCGCTGCAGCCGGACACTTCCTCTGCCGGTCAGGGGAATGTCAGCTCCAATAACCAGGGGACCAGGAGAGCAGGGCAGGCCAGACAGGTGCTGGTAGTGGGAGACTCAATTATTAGGGGTACAGATAGGGCGATCTGTCACAAAGATCGTGATCGCCGAACAGTGTGCTGTCTTCCTGGCGCTAGAGTTCGACACATCGCGGATCGGGTTGACAGATTACTGGGAGGGGCTGGAAAAGACCCAGCGGCCATGGTCCATATCGGAACCAATGACAAAGTTAGAGGAAGGTGGAGAGTCCTTAAAAATGATTTCAGGGTTTTAGGTCAAAAGCTTAGAGCAAGGACCTCAAAAGTAGTATTTTCTGAAATACTGCTGATACCACGAGCCACACAAGAAAGGCAGCGGGAGATTAGGGAGGTTAACAAGTGGCTCAAGAACTGGTGTAGGAAGGAGGGGTTCGGGTTCCTGGAGAACTGGGCCGACTTCTCTGTCGGCTACAGGCTCTATCGTAGGGACGGGCTGCACCTCAATGGGGAAAGGGGCAGCTGCGTTGGGGAGAAAGATGGCTAGAAGGTTGGAGGAGTGTTTAAACTAGGGACTGGGGGGGAGGGTAATTACATCATAGGAGGGGAAGATAGTGCAGATAGAGACCAGGGGCGAGGTAGTGTGACTGGGGGAGGAATGGAAGGGGGGACTAGAACAGCTCAGAATGAAAGATGTAGGGTAAAAAATACACATAAACCTGTCAAATATATGTACACTAATGCCAGAAGCCTGACTAACAAGACTGGTGAACTGGAATTAGTGATGTGTGAGGAGGATTATGACAGTGGGAATAACTGAGACATGGCTGGATGATAGCTATGACTGGGCAGTTAATATAAAAGGTTACAATCTGTTTAGAAAGGATCATCAAAACCGGAGAGGTGGAGGGGTCTGCCTCTATGTGAAGTCGTGTCTAAATCCCGTAATTCGAGAATACATCTCTGAGGGACATGAACATGTGGAGTCACTGTGGGTAGAAATACATGGAGCAAAAAACAATAATAAAATACTAATAGGAGTATATTATAAACCACGTAATATACCAGAGTCCACAGAAAATCTATTACTAAACGAGATAGACGAGGCGGCAAATCATAATGAAGTCGTCGGGACTTCAACTACCCAGATATAGACTGGGAAACTGAAAGCTGTACATCCCATAAAGGAAACAGGTTCTTGGCAATAGCCAAAGACAATTTCCTTTCCCAACTGGTTCGGGACCCCACTAGAAGGACGGCCATACTGGACTTAGTATTAACCAATAGACCTGATAGAACAACAGATGTGCAGGTTGGGGGACACCTGGGAAATAGTGACCATAAAGTAATAACCTTCCAATTATCCTTCAAACGAGAGTTTCTACAGGGAGGAACAAAAATACCAAACTTTAAAACAGCAAAACTTAGCCAACTAAGCGAAGCCATAGGCCTAACTAACTGGGACAAAGTCCTCAAAAATAAAAATACAACCATAAAATGGGAGTAAAAAATATAAATCTGAAGGAGTCGGCCCTCTACATAGCAATGAGGGGGGTGTTGCAGAGAGCAACGAGGATAAAGCAAAACTATTAAATAAACTGTCAGATGAAATGCAGAATGTAAAAGTAAATTCCCCATTAAAAGTGCCCTGTCTGACCCAGGAAGAAGTACAGCAGCGACTTAAAAAGATTAAAATAGACAAATCGCCAGGACCGGATGGCATACACCCCCGTATCATAAGGGAATTAAGTGATGTCATAGCCAGACCTTTATTTTTGATATTTACGGACTCTATAATAACAGGGAATGTTCCACAGGATTGGCGCATAGCAAATGTGGTGCCAATATTCAAAAAGGGTCCAAAAACAAAGCCTGGAAATTATAGGCCGGTAAGTTTAACATCTGTCGTGAGTAAACTGTTTGAAGGGTTTCTATTAGAGATGCTATTTTGGAGGATCTAAATGAAAATAAGCAAATAACGCCATATCAGCATGGCTTCATGAGGGATTGGTCATGCCAAACGAATTTAATTAGTTTCTATGAGGAGGTAAGTTCTAGACTTGACAGCGGCGAATCAATGGATGTCGTATATCTGGACTTCTCCAAAGCATTGAGCACTGTACTGCATGAAAGGTTAGTATATAAAATGAGAACACTCGGACTGGGAGAAAATGTCTGTATGTGGGTAAGTAACTGGCTGAGTAATAGAAAACAGAGGGTGGTTATTAACGGTAGATACTCAGATTGGGTCACTGTAACTAGTGGGGTACCTCAGGGGTCAGTACTGGGCCCTATTCTCTTCAATATATTTATCAATGATCTTGTAGAAGGCCTGCACAGTAAAATATTTATTTTTGCAGATGACACTAAACTGTGTAAAGTAATTGACACTGAAGAGGACAGTTTTCTGCTACAGAGGGATCTGGATAGATTGGAGGCTTGGGCAGAAAAATGGCAGATGAGGTTTAACACTGACAAATGTAAAGTTATGCACATGGGGAGGAATAATGCAAGTCACCCGTACATATTAAATGGTAAAACACTCGATAACACTGACATGGAAAAGGATCTAGGAATTTTAATAAACAGCAAATTAAGCTGCAAAAACCAGTGTCAGGCAGCTTCTGCCTAGGCCAATAAGATAATGGGTTGCATCAAAAGGAGTGTATTTCTGGAGTGTAATAATATTACAGGTTATAGCTACTAGAGAGGGGTCGTTGACCCAGGGAGTTATTCTGATTGCCTGATTGGAGTCGGGAAGGAATTTTTTTCCCTTTAAGTGAGGAAAATTGGCTTCTGCCTCACAGGGGTTTTTTGCCTTCCTCTGGATCAACTTGTAGGAAACAGGCCGAACTGGATGGACAAATGTCTTTTTTCGGTCTTACATACTATGTTACTATGTTACTAGGTATAGCTGAAGTCTATGCCAGCCCCTAGTTGGTGTAGACTTTAGTTTCTGGCACACGGAAGACCAGAGATGTTACTAATTTACTAAGAATCATCTGCTACAGTAGTGCAGCGGTTTTCGTCCGGCTAATTCTTTAAATATTTGCCGAGTTGTGTCAGGATCTCCGCCAGGTCACCATTTCAGTTACGCGTTAGCTTCCGTCAAGCCTGCCGGAGCAGCCTGTCGGGTACCAAGCACTATTGTGAAACTAGCTTTAGGCGCCAGTGGCGGATTATAATTGGGGCGTTCGGGTCGGTCGCCCCGGGCCCGGCATCGCTGGGGGGCCCAGCGCCGACCCGAACACCCACGTACTGCGGCGGGGCATGGGAGCGTATAGTTCCCTGCCCTGCCGCCTATCACCGCCATAGGCTTCAGGCCTAGTAGGCCTGAGGCCTGTGTGGTGGTAGAAGCCCTGCGTGCGCGATGACATCATCGTGCGGCGCGCGTGATGACGTCATCGCGCGCCTGTATGGTGGCGCTCGCGCACGCTCTGATGTACGCGCGCGCCTGCCACACCATTCAGCATACAGGTAAGTATTACCGTTTTTTTATGTGTATGTGCTAACTTGGGGGGAGATATTAAGGGACAGTGGGGCAAATTAGTTAATGGATGGCAGTTGTGGGGAAAATTAATGGATAGCATTATGGGGGCAAGTAAATTAATGGATGGCAGTGTGGGGGCAAATTAATGAATGGCAGTATGGGGGCAAATAAATTAATGGATGGCAGTGTGGGGGCAAATTATAGGATGGCAGTGTGGGGGCAAGTTATAGGATGGCAGTATGGGGCAAATTAATTAATGGATGGCAGTGTGGGGGCAAATTAATAGATGGCAGTGTGGGGGCAAATTAATGGATGAGAGTGTGGGGCAAACTAATTAATGGATGGCAGTTCTGGGGGCAAATTAATTAATGGATGGCAGTTGTGGGGAAATTAATAGATGGCAGTGTGGGGGCAAATTAATTAATGGATGGCAGTTGTGGGGGCAAATTAATAGATGGCAGTGTGGGGGCAAATTAATTATTGGATGGCAGTGTGGGGGCAAATTAATTAATGGATGGCAGTGTGGGGGAAATTACTATATGGGACAGTGTGGGGGAAATTACTATATGGGGGCAGTGTGAGGGTGATTACTATATGGGACAGTGTGGGGAAATTACTATATGGGGGCAGTGTGGGAGAAATTACTATATGGGGGCAGTGTGAGGGAAATTACTATATGGGGGCAGTGTGAGGGAAATTACTATATGGGGGCAGTGTGGGGAAATTACTATATGGGGGCAGTGTGGGGGAATTACTATATGGGCCAGTGTGAGGAAATTACTATATGGAGGAGTGTGAGGAAATTACTATATGGAGGAGTGTGAGGAAATTACTATATGGGGGCAGTGTGGGAGAAATTACTATATGGGGGCAGTGTGGGGAAATTACTATATGGGCCAGTGTGAGGGAAATTACTATATGGAGGAGTGTGGGGAGATTACTATATGGGGGCAGTGTGGGAAATTACTGTATGGGGCAGTGTGGGGAAATTACTATATGAGGGCAGTGTTGGGTATTGGGGACATTATTTTTGGGGACACTATACAGGTATTATTACCTGGAGCACAATATAGGGTGTTGTTGTTATTACTGGGGGCACTCTAGGGGACATTATAACTGCTGTAGACACTATAGGGACCTTTGGGATAATTTATAAAGCTGGTGTAAAGTAGAACTGGCTTAGTTGTCCATAGCTACAGAGTTCACCTTTCATTTTTAACAGCTCCTCTGGAAAAGGAAAGGTGGAATCTAATTGGTTGCTATGGGCAACTAAGCCAGTTCTAATTTACACCAGTTTGATAAATGACCCCAATTATGAGAAATCTAACGTGTCTGTGTAACAAACTCTGTAGAGACGAGATGCGGCTGAAAGAATTAGTCATGGCGGTCTGGGTCAGACGGAGGAGAAGAGGAAAGAGAAGATCTACATGACAGGAGAAGTCCCTGGATGTAAGAGGTATGTGGTGCTGTATCCTCACTGCTGTGACCTGCGTCTCATCTTCTCTTTCAAGTCTTTATCATAATCATATGTATTTTAAATTTGGCAACTTAAACTTTAATTTTTCACCTGCAGCCCTATGTAACAGCCCAGATACCAGTGATAACTCTCTGTGTGCAGATAATGTTGTACATAGTTCTCTGCAGTCCTATGTAACACCCCACATAACAGAATAAATCACTGTGTTATGTGGGGTGTTAAATAGGACTGCAGGTAACATCTATGACATCTGTACACAGAGAGTTATGAGATGGTGGGGGTCAGACTCCTGTTTGAGGAGACCGCGATGTTCCAGTGAGCGCCGCAGCCTCTTTGCTCCTTACCAAGCACAGCGCTGTCCATTTGACAGCACTGCGCTTGGTATTGCAGCTCAGCCCCAATCACTCAGATGGGAGAAAGCTGCACCTCGGCCACGTGAACGATGAATGTGACATCATATGGCCTAGGAAGAGACTGTGACGCTCACAAAGCACCGCAGCCTCTTCACACAGAAAAAAAACCTGAAACCTAAAATGGAGGGGGGGGGGCCAAGTTGGGTAGACAGCCCCGGGCCTATCATGCATTTAATCCGCCCCTGTTAGGCGCATCTCACTGCGGACCGCAGAGATCAAGACTGGCATATGCGTCCCTCAATATGTTCACCATATTCTATGGGTTATTATGATTACAGGGATACCAAATATTGTTTTTTGGTAGTTAATAGTAAATATGTTAAAAAATGTAATTATTGTACTTATATTTTTGCTCTACATTTTTTTTTTTATAACATTAACTTAGCTGGAAAATGTAACTTTTACCATAAAAGAAAAGCAGGAAAGTATATTTTGATGCCAAAATCAATACTAATGAATTTATTTTCCAGGTCTCCGCTGGGAATTGAACCCAAGACCTTGTGTATAGCAGGCAACATACTTACCACTATGCTATAGACCCACTTTGTTACCCTGGGTTCAGACCTGAGTGTTCTTGAAACGTGTGTTTTACGCGTGTTTTAGTCGCGTGTATTTCAGCGCGTTTTTGCAAATAGGAAACGCGCGTTCGTACGCACGTTCTTGTGATTGACTACTGTGGTGTCAATCACAAAACGCGCGACAAGCGCTACAAAAAAAGCTCAAGTACTTGTTTATGCGTCGGGCGTTTTACAGCGCGTTCAAACGCGCTGTAAAACGCTCAAGTGAGAACCAGGGCCATAGGAAAGCATTGGTTTTCATGTGTTGAGCTTTTTACAGCGCGTTTGAACGCGCTGTAAAACGCTCAGGTGTGAACTTAGGGTCAGGGTACCGGCACACAATGCGGATTATGTGCAGTTTTTCCGGATTTTGTACGGAAAAAACGCAAGTGTAATACAGCACCAGCAAAGTGAATAAGATTTTTTTTTTAGGTGTGGAAATTGACCTGCACTGTGGATTTTAAAATCTGCAGCATGTTAATTGTTTTGTGAGACTCCGCAACTTCTGTACAGTGGTTTTCTCTATAGACTTTAATGGAGTTGTTACCCTAAACAGAAAATCCGCACAAAAAGACGCACCGAAACCACAATAAATAGTGCGGATTTATGTGTGTTTTTACCTGTGGTTTTGGTGCAGACGTCATGCGGATTTTCTGCACCGTGTGCATGCACCCTAATAAGGATATAAGGATCTTCTGTGCCTAAAAAGCTTCTAAACATAATGCTAGTTTATACTTTTTAACACTATTCCTATGAAGAAAACTTTGACACTATTTAGTAGCTTTTTAAGCCTAAAAATCAATTTTTTATTAAAACAGAACAGTTCTAAAGTGTAGTGATAAATCTGCTGCCTATCATACAGAAGGCCTCGGGTTTAAAGGCCATGAAAACCTTTGTGGGCATATTTTATTTTATTTTTTTAGGATTGCATTCTACTAATTTTGGTCTACAAATAATTTTTGCCATTGGTCTTTATTAGGCTATTTTCACACTAGCGGCACGGACCTCCGTCAGGCTGTTCCGTCGGGTGAACATGTAGTAAAGGATGAAACCGCGCTGCTTTTTGCTCTTGCAGTCCAGTACAGAGGTAAAGTGTTTCAGGTGTTCGTGCTTGTCGTCCACTCCCAAAGGATACGATCCTTCTCAGACCGCCTCCTCTGCAGGATCAAGTAATCGACAATAGTGAAGCACCCTTTTAGTTGTTACGGTAAAAGGTTTTATTCTACTTACAAACAGAGGTTGTTAAAAGCATATCAAAATGTAAAATCCGATGTTTGCCCAACCCGGGTTTCGCTCTCTGGCTTCCTCAGGGGCGACAACTACGCATGTCCAAGCCAGGGCCCTTTTATAGCCCAAATCCCCACATTAAAAATGCAAAACGGGTGAACAGCCTGTCGGATCCGTCCTGCCGCTAGTTTACCTGTGCCCCCGGACTGCTGCTCTGTCCCCATTGACTATAATGGGGGGCGAGGGCAGAGTTCCGGTGGCAGCACGGCAGCGCATGGCGAGAGGCAGCCGGACTAAAAGTACTGCATGTCGTACTTTTAGTCCGGCGGCCTCTCGCCGTACGCTGCCATGCTGCCGCCGGAACTCCGCCCTTGCCCCCATTATAGTCAATTGGGATATAGCGGCAGTCCAGGGGCACACGTGAACTAGCGGCAGGACGGATCCGACAGGCTGTTCACCCGACGGAACAGCCTGACGGAGGTCCGTGCCGCTAGTGTGAAAATAGCCTTAAAAATGTTCAGCAGTTTATGAGCTACAAGGGTTAAATATCTTTCTGTTTACGCTCATGTACAGTTTTTATCTCTGATCTCCTGATCTCATAAGCACTAATTTGAGCCATATACCTATCAATTTGATAAGAATTTAGCTATAATGAGTGTGTAAGGCCTGTTTCACACAGTCGGCATAATTCTGGCAGACGGTTCTGGCAGAGAATAACCTGGCGGAGCTCTCTGGATCCGGAATTGCTGGACGTTACCGGAATCCCCACTGGCTCCATTGACTATAATGGGGTCGGCGGAGATCTGGCCACTACCTGGCAAATATGCCGGGATTCGGCTGGACAAATACCGCTACACCCGTGGTAAATGTCGTAGCCATTACAATAAATGTGATTTTGTAACAGACTATTAAATATCACAAAACAGTATTTGCCATTCCTGTATTCACAATAACCTGTAGAATATAGTGATTATATGGGGGGTCATTTATTAAAGGTCGTCTGGCATAAAAACAGTCGCAAAGGGCATTCTTGCGACTTTTTTTTACGTCCACGGGCGGTTTTGCGCCAAGTACAACAGATGGGCAGGATTGGGGACGTGGGTAGTTTGGGCAACCAGGGGCTTGCGTAGTTTTTCAGACAGGCGCACTCCTCGTGATAAATTAGCCGTATACTAAGGCAGCGCAGGGGGGACAACTAAGACTGGTGTGAAAAGCTGTCTTATTAAATGTCCCCCATTATTTATTGTAGAAATGGCACAATTGTTCCGTCATTTAACCCATAATAAAAATTTACTATTATGTGTATGTCAAAATGGCCTGAAGCAAAAAAAAAAGTTATGGCTATCAATGGTAGATTCCTGATGGCAGCACTGCTGATATTCATGGGGGCATCGCAGCATTTTTATTAGGGGCAGTTGGCTGGCACTGTTTATCGGGGGGGGGGGGGTCATCCTTAGCACTGTACATGGGGCACTCTAGGACTATTGACGGAAATACTACGGCCACAGCTCACTGTATCTCACGTCAATCATTAATGGGCAGACTGCCCACTTCAAAGATGGCGCATGGTGACCCGGAATTTCTCCTCAGCATGTAGTCTCGCGAGACGTAGACAGGTGTTCGGCGGTTGCTAGGGCCGCCTGGTTACCCGGCCTGTGGCAGGGAGGACGGCCTGTCGGCCGCGAATACACCTCCCCTCCCCTCACCCCTCCCCGGGGAACAGACGTCTACCTGACCACGTTGACGTGTCCTTCACCCTACGGTGGCGGCTGTCAGCTGTGGGGGAAACGGAGAAGGAACCGGTATGTGTGGTAATGGGGGAGAGGAGGGAGGTGTGTGACAGGGGAGCAGCCATGACGTCTGCTGTCACTTACCGGGAACCGCAGTATAGCAGCCCTGTCATGTGTGTACAGTCCTGTAATGTGTGTCATGTGTGTACAGTCCTGTAATGTCATGTATGTACAGTCCTGTAATGTGTGTACAGTCCTGTGTAGTTTGTCAGACGTGTGTACAATCCTGTGTAGTGTGTACAGTGCTGTATAGTGTGTACAGTGCTGTATAGTGTGTACAGTGCTGTGTAGTGCGTACAGTGCTGTGTAGTGCGTACAGTGCTGTGTAGTGCGTACAGTGCTGTGTAGTGCGTACAGTGCTGTGTAGTGTGTACAGTGCTGTGTAGTGTGTACAGTGCTGTGTAGTGGGTACAGTCCTGTGTAGTGGGTACAGTCCTGTGTAGTGCGTACAGTGCTGTGTAGTGCGTACAGTGCTGTGTAGTGCGTACAGTGCTGTGTAGTGCGTACAGTGCTGTGTAGTGCGTACAGTGCTGTGTAGTGCGTACAGTCCTGTGTAGTGCGTACAGTGCTGTGTAGTGCGTACAGTCCTGTGTAGTGTGTACAGTGCTGTGTAGTGTGTACAGTGCTGTGTAGTGTGTACAGTGCTGTGTAGTGTGTACAGTCCTGTGTAGTGGGTACAGTCCTGTGTAGTGGGTACAGTCCTGTGTAGTGCGTACAGTGCTGTGTAGTGTGTACAGTCCTGTGTAGTGCGTACAGTGCTGTATAGTGCGTACAGTGCTGTATAGTGCGTACAGTCCTGTGTAGTGCGTACAGTCCTGTGTAGTGCGTACAGTCCTGTGTAGTGCGTACAGTGCTGTGTAGTGCGTACAGTGCTGTGTAGTGCGTACAGTGCTGTGTAGTGCGTACAGTCCTGTATAGTGTGTAGTGCTGTATAGTGTGTAGTGCTGTGTAGTGTGTACAGTGCTGTGTAGTGTGTACAGTGCTGTGTAGTGTGTACAGTGCTGTGTAGTGTGTACAGTGCTGTGTAGTGTGTACAGTGCTGTGTAGTGTGTACAGTGCTGTGTAGTGTGTACAGTGCTGTGTAGTGTGTACAGTGCTGTGTAGTGTGTACAGTGCTGTGTAGTGTGTACAGTGCTGTGTAGTGTGTTGGTAATGGCCACAAAATGTTGCTGGTAATCAGCAGTTTTACCCATTACACTGTGCAGTCTATGGTAGGTCAACAATATCAGAATGGTGGGGGTCTGACACCCAGCACCCACGCCGATCAGCTGTTTGAAGAGTCTGTGGCACTCCGATGAGCGCTGCTCTTTCTAGACCGGTGACGTCACGTTCATCGGTCACATTTTCTAGGTGCAGCTTAGTCTCATTCAAGTGAATGGTCCTGAGCTGCAGTACCAAGCACAGCCACTATCCAATGCACGGCGCTGTAATGCTGCAGCCTCCTCAAACAGCTGATTGCGGGGGGTGCTGGGAGTCGGACCACCACCAATCTGATATTGATCCATATTAGAGTTGAGCGAACTTGTATTTTAAGTTCGGCGTCCAAAGTTCGGGTTCGGGTTATCGTAGCATCCCGTTATGGATTCCGCTACCACGGACCATAACGGAATTTGGAACACGGGGTGAAGGACCTGGGGTGACGTCACCGTCATGTGATCAGTGCAGGGGGCGTGGCTCAGTACTGGATTGGATAAGAGGTGATCCAGTACTAAGCCACGCCCCCGCACTGATCACATGACGGTGACGTCACCCCAGGTCCTTAGGGTTGTCCAAGGTTCGGGTTCATTGAAGAATCCCCTTATGGATTCCAAATGCCGTTATGGTCCGTGGTAGCGGAATCCATACGGGATGCTACGATAACCCGAACCCGAACTTTGGACGCCGAACTTAAAACACAAGTTCGCTCAACTCTAATCCATATTAAACACCTGGAAAACCCCTTTAAGGCTGGGTTGCCTTTGTGTTGATTTTTAAAGATGTGTTAGTACCGTGATGGCATTGCATGGGTGATTACCACACGTTTCACCTGTTAGGCCGCGCAGTCGCGGTAATAACACATGCACTTTTGGATGCATGTTCAAAAAGCAACGTGTAAACCCGGCCTAAGACCTGTCTAAGAAATGTCACCATTGTGTTCGCTGCACGGACCAGTCGGATCCTCATCATCTGTAAGTAGACAATGAAGGTTCCCATTCGATGACTTAAAGCAGAGATGTTGAAAACACCACGTGATAGATCGGGAATAATAGTAAATGCCACCGTTTTTCATTGTTTAATAAGCCGTTATACAAAAAAATATATGGTATTCTGACCACGGTGGATTACCCAGAAGCCCCTGTATAACAGCGCTGTCTGTGTTTCCTGTGCAGGTAGAGAAGATGGGGGACGCTTCAGTGGAAGAAATCCGGTAGCAAAGCAGCAAATATGGGGTGAATGTGGTTCCTGTTCTGCTGATCTTAACCGAAGTCCAAAATGGGAAGGTGAGTACTCCAACCTGAGGAACACAGTGTATAAGGGGCAAGAACCGAGGAACATATAGGGTCAGTGTATAAGGGGCAGGACCCGAGGAACATATAGGGTCAGTGTATAAGGGGCAGGACCCGAGGAACATATAGGGTCAGTGTATAAGGGGCAGGACCCGAGGAACATATAGGGTCAGTGTATAAGGGGCAGGAACCGAGGAACATATAGGGTCAGTGTATAAGTGGCAGGAACCGAGGAACATATAGGGTCAGTGTATAAGGGGCAGGAACCGAGGAATATATAGGGTCAGTGTATAAGGGGCAGGAACCGAGGAACATATAGGGTCAGTGTATAAGGGGCAGAAACCGAGGAACATATAGGGTCAGTGTATAAGGGCAGGAACCGAGGAACATATAGGGTCAGTGTATAAGGGCTCATTCACACGAATGTATGTGTTCTGTTCCGTGCATTGGGGCCGCAATTTGCAGTCCCCAATGCACGGAGAATGTTCGTGATGCCTGCGGGACGGATCCAGACCAATTCAACTTAAATGGCTCCGCATCCCTCCGTTCCGCAAAAAGATAGGACACGTTCTATCTTTTTACGGTACGAAACGGAACCCCAAAGAAGCACTCTGTAGGGCTTCCATAGGGTTACACACCGCTCCACATCTCCTGATTTGAGGACCCATTGAAATGAATGGGTCTGCATCCCTGATGCAGAATGCACACGGAACAGTGTACGTTTATTGCGGATCCGCATATGCGATCCGCAATACGGAAACTAAATCCATACGTTCGTGTGAATGAGCCCTAAGGAGCAGGAACTGAGGAACATATAAGCCCCTTTCAGACGGGCGGGTTCCACACTCCGGACTCGCAGCATGAGTATATAGCAGCTCCCGACCTGACCTCCCAGCACTGCCGGGGTCGCATAGCAGTATATTGATTTATAATGCTATCTAACCCTTACAGTTCTGAAATGTATTAGATAACACCAACAGCATTATGTCAGTGTTACATTCCAGAACTGTGTAAGGGTTACATAGCATCATAAATTAATATAATGCTATGCGACCCTGGCAGTGCTGGGAGGTCAGGACAGGAGCTACTGCATACTCACGCTGCGAGTCCGGAGTGTGGAATCTATGTATAAGGTGCAGGAACTGAGGCAAATCATAAAACGGGTGAGAGTACAGGTAATCACAAGATCACAGATCAAACTGGCAGAGAAAAAAGAATTAAAGTTTGTAGGAGGTGAAATCACAAGACATTTGCATGATGTCACATCCTGGTGGCATGTCCTACTTAGCATTAACCAGTTCAAGACCAGGCCATTTAAAAAAAAAAAAAAGAGGGGGAGGCCTATTTTTTTACATTTTTTAATAGCACCGAGTGCATCTAGGATACTTTTTTTATGCGGAATCTGTCACCACATCCTCCATAGTAATCCAAGTGAAGTGTCAGATGTGCGCAGGACACAGAGCCAGGGGGGAAATATGTAATCCCTCCTGCCTGTCCTTGTGCCTGCGCCGGTTCCTGAAATACAGTCCTGATGCTTGCCATGTCTGTGTAGCACCGAGGACTTCAGCCCAGACAAGCAGCAGGACTGCACTGGACTGCCGTCATACACTCGAGGACACAGGCAAAATTACATCTCCCCTGGCCCGGTCGCCCAAAGCTGGGGGGAGGGGGCAGGGCAGACAGAAATAAGGAGCAGTGCTTTCAGTGCAGTGAGGTGCAACAGAGACACCCTCATTGCACCAAACAGCTAATTTGCATGTGACGAAAGCAAGGATTTTTCAGGAATAAGGCAGTGATCGGAATAAGGGTCCATTCACACGTCTGCAACTTGGGTCTGGATCTGTTCTGCAATTTTGAGGAACGGGTGCGGACCGATTTCATTTTCAATGGGGCCGGAACGGATGCGGACAGCACACTTTGTGCTGTCCGCATCCGCAATTCTGTTCCCCAAAAAAATAGAACATGTCCTATTCTTGTCCGCAACTGCGGACAAGAAAAGGCATTTTCTATTATAGTGCCAGCGATGTGCAGCTCATGAAATGCAGAACGCGTTTTGCGGATCCGCAATTTGCGGACCGTAAAACACCTACGGACGTCTAAATGGACCCTTAGGGAAATAGCAGTTGAATCAGGAGACCTGCGCACATCTGACACCTCACTTGGATTACTATCGAGGTGTTTAGTGACAGTTTCTGAGGGTCCTGAGCTATGAGGACATATGGACCGGAGTGGTCCTGATGGTATAATGGAGCAGAATTTTTAAAAATTTTGCTTAGAGCAAAAGTGGAGCGGTTTACCCGTTGCAAACAATTTCTCTCATTTTTTAAAGAGACCTATGACATACAATATCATAATTTTTCCTTGTACTGGTCTTGGTGACTGTACCCAAAAAATCTCAGCCACATTATTCATTCCCCTCCACGTGTATTTTGTTTGCTTCCAGGCTTAGCATATCCTGCCTCGTTCCTGCCTCCTGGCACTTTAGCATATCCCCTGGTGGGTGCCCTCGTGCCCTGAATACCACTCTGCGGCAGCTGGTGATTATTGGTACTGTGGCGGGCATTCTCTTATTCCTGATCTACTCTCTGCTGCTGGTCAGGACGAAGTACAGTCGTTCTCAGCGAGACCGAAATTATCACAGGTAAGATACTGCCTTCAGCTGTAAGTGTGGGGGCGGGGGGATCCACACTGGCCTGAGAAGAGTTTCAGTGATGCTCTGGTCCAGGAATTCTCAACCTGCGGCCCTCCAGCTGTTGTAAAACTACAACTCCCACAATACTCTTCTGTAGGATGATAGCTGTAGGCTGTCAGGGAATGATGGGAGTTGTAGTTTTGCAACAGCTGGAGAGCTGCAGGTTGAGCATGTCTGCTCTGCTCTTTGCCTAGGGCTTATGGTTTCCACTCATACTACTTCTCAGCGTAGTAGCCTTCTTGTAATGGCGTCATGCCATCTCCGTGGGGCGTTATCTTCTACCTATGATACTTATCTACTTAAGGTAACTAAAAATTGACGTCTGCTATTACATCCCCTTCTACAGCGAGTGAGAGCAAAAAAAAAAAAAGTTGAATTCATACTACAGTAATTAATATTTAAAGAGCTTTCTAGGTTTAGAAAAAAAAACTGCCCCCCCCCCAAAAAAAAAAAAAATGCACCAATTTTGTCCACAGGCTGTATCTGGTATTGCAGCTTAGCCCCATTTGCTTTGATGGACCAAAACTGCAATACCATGCATATTTCATGAACAAGATGGTGCTGTTTTTTGTTTGTTTGCTTTTGAGGGGGGTTGTCAGAGTTTTCTTTTTTTCTCAAGCTGGACACTGCTTCATTAAATATAAAGAATATGGCTACTTTCACACTAGCGGCAGGACGGATCCAACAGGCTGTTCACCCGGAACAGCCTGTCGGATCCGTCCTGCCGCTAGTGAGCGTGTGCCCCCGGACTACCGCTCCGGCCCTATTGACTATAATGAGGGCGGGACGGAGTTCCGGCGGAGGCACGGCAGCACACAGCGAGAGGCTGCCGGAAAAAAAACTACGACATTAGCCTATGTCTGTAACGCTCATAAATACTGACCATAAATTTCTGTATGTGGACTGTACTTGACGTTTCCCTATGTCTACCGTTCAGGTATCTGGCTCGTGTTACTGATATGGAAGCCACTGACACAGGCAATCCCAACATTAACTATGGAGTGGTGGTGGACTGTGGAAGCAGCGGATCACGGATATTTGTATACTGCTGGCCCCGGCACAATGGCAATCCCCATGACCTGCTGGATATAAAGCAAATGAGAGACAAGAACAGAAAGACTGTGGTGATGAAGATCAAACCAGGTACTGACCGTAGTGGTAAGAGTGTGGGGCTACATGTAACTTGCCTTCATTATACTAGTGGAGACCATACACATTGGATAAAAAAATTCCTGCGTAATTAGCGGGTCTGTCAGAATTTACAATGTGTGGGGGCCCCCGACACCAGCTGAAAATGTCCAGGGCAGGAAGAATCAGACATGTTAGATTTCATGATGTCCATTCTCATAAGCTGCTGCAGGAGGGTCTGGCAGAGGATTATTCCTCCAAGGGCTCATTCACATGGCCGTATTTTTCTGCACGCATCTGTTCTGCAATTTTGCGGATCGGACGCAGACCCATTTTAATGGGGCTGCAAAAGATGCAACACGCTATGTGCTGTCCGCATCTGCACATCCGTTCCGCGGCCCCGCAAAAAAGATAGAACATGTCCTAATCTTGTCCTTTATGCACACAAGAATAAGCATTTCTGTAATAGAGCAGGAAGTTCCAAACCGCAAAATGCAGAGTGCACATGGCCGGTATCTGTGTTTTGTGGATCTGCTATTTGTGGTCCACAAAAACAGATATGGTTGTGTGAATGAGCCCTAAGTAAAGCAGGGTAGTTCTTGATCTGTAGGACAGTGAATTACCCGCAAAGTACTGATCCTCTGAGATTTAAATGGAAACCTACCAAAATTCAGAAGTCTTTTTGGTTTATGTAAAATTATCAATTCTGATCGGCAGGCCTTCTGTATTAAGACATTAATGACCATATTACACTGCCTGATTTTTTCGTCAGTATGAAAGCTCGTTAGCGATCATCTTGCAGTGTAAGGCTACGTTCACACAACGACATTTGTCGCGCGACAAAAAGTTGCACTATTGTCGCGCGACAATTTTTATAATGGGAGTCTATGGTGTCGCATTGCGACATGCGACATGCTGCGACTGCGACACGACAGTTGGAAAAAATCCATCCCTGGGTTTTTCTGCAACTGTCGTGTCGCAGTCGCAGCATGTCGCATGTCGCAATGCGACACCATAGACTCCCATTATAAAAATTGTCGCGCGACATTGTGTGCGACAAAATGTCGCGCGACAAATGTTGCAGTGAAGTTGTTCCCTATTTGTTGCGCGACTTTTGTCGTCGTGTGAACGTAGCCTAATACTGCCGCTTGTTGCCTGATAAACGAGCAAACGCTCAATGATCGGGCGATCAAGCTCTTTTGATCTGTTAAAACATTATTGTTTGCAGGCGGCAGATCATGGTGTCAAACCACTATACAGCATGGGGACGAGCGATGGCAAAAGCGTTCGCTCTTCCCCATACTGAGGAGGAGATCGCTGCATGTAATAGCAGTAGTCTCCTCCTCTAGCGAGCAGGCGATTGCCAGGAAGGAACATAGGGCTGTGTAAGTCTAGTTTCACACTTGCGGCAAACTTTTCCGGTGTTGAGTTCCATCGTCAGGGCTCAATACCAGAAAAGAACTGATCGGATATATCCCAATGCATTCTGAATCGATAGAAATTAGAAATCTGTTCAGGATGTCATCAGTTCAGTCACTATCAGTTGTTTTGGACGGAGGAAATACCGCAGCATGCTGCAGTTTTATCTACCGTCCAAAATGCCAGAACACATGCCGGAATGCTGGATCCGGCATTAATTTTCATAGGAATGTATTAGTGCCAGATCCGGCATTAAGAAATACCTGAAGGACGGATCCATCCTTCCGGTATTCGCATGCACAGACCCTTAAAACTGAAAAAAAAAAAAAAAACAAGATGGATCCGTCTATCCGCATGACAAGCGAAGAGACGGGTCAGTTCTTGCAATGCATTTGTGCGATGGATCCGTCTACAAATGCTTTCAGTTGTCATGCGGTTGGACTAATCCAGCGGGCAGTTCCGGCGACAGAACTGCCTGCCGGAATCCTCTGCCGCAAGTGTGAACGTACGCATAATACAGCCTTAAGAATCTACCTCCTCAGGTTTCGCTTAAACGGCCCCCTACCTGCCAGATCTCTCCTTGTTTTATTATATGTGCTATAAAAGTGGATTCTGATTGTCTACTATGAGGCCCAGTGTCCCTGCGATAACGCCAAGTTGTCAAACTACAAGGACAGGAAGTGTTATCATAGTGATACAGGCACACAAGCTCATCTCACAGATGTCTCATAAGAAACTGTACAAACACAGGTACACCGAAAATCCAATGAAAACCCAGCAAGGTGAAGCCCAATCTACATGAGACGTGAATCAGTGATAAGTTGTCTTTCTGGGACACCCACTTTAATATCCATAGGAGATGTACTGCATCTCTCCAGACAGTTCATCCCATGATTGGGTATGGGTGTCGTCTGACCACTTTATTACCTGAAGTGACCTCTTCAGTTATAGTATACCTGCTTGCTGTCTTGCTGCGTGAAGCTAGTAAGGTCCTGTCATTCTCCCATCACATGCAGATCATACTGCTTTATCTGGATACATATGCTTTGGGATTAGTGGCGTTAGGTATGTGGTTGGATCCCTGTGTGTAGCCTCCACCGCCGCCTGGGGATGGGCGACGTTATCAGCACTAGGGCGAATACCTGTACATCTGGTTTTACTTTGCTCACGTGTCCATTATAACGTATTATTGGCTTTGAATACCTTACATCAGGGGTGCACAACGTTTTTTGGTCTGAGGCTGGATTGTTTTATTTCAAGGGGCCGAAAAACAAAATTTCGAACAGCGCTCAGCGCTGAGTGATCACTATCACGGTCGTTCCTCCCACATTCAGCTCTAATGATTCTCAGCAGTACGCCCCTGATTATACAGAGATGTGCCGACTCTAACCGTACATCTTTCATCCTGAGCGATCGCTCATTTGTCGGCTGATCACGATTATATGGGCCAATAATTGGGAACGAGCATTTCCATGAACACTTGGGCTTAAGTGGCGACATTGCCTTCCATCCTGCCTCCTATTCATAAATGAGCGCTTTCCTTCACTGCAGAGGCGGCGCTCACTGGTTATTACCGCCTCCTGCCCCAGTTATATCTGTGTGACCGGTGCCGCGCAATACCCAGTAAGCGCTTTCCCTTGGTTAAAGGATGTATTCCCATCTCAACGATCACTGTTAAATCTGTTAATGATTGAACAGTGATCATTTTTCTAAATATGTTTAATTAACTAATTTCCTCCACCTTAGAAGAAAAAGAAGATATACTTACCTGACTGTTGTCTTCCGTCTCCCCTGGTTACGGCCACCGCTTTTCTCCGGAAACGCAGTGGCCGCACTTGCGCAGATGACTTCTTCTTTTCTCCCAGCCAGGCTGCGCGCAGTCCCGAAAGCGCACTCCAACGCCGCGCATGTACTATGGTGACTTCTTCCTGGCCAATATAGTATACTTGCCAGGAAGAAGTCACTAGGGCGCATGTGTGGCGGCGTGCGCGTTCAGTCCAGCGCGCGGCCCGGCCGGGAGAAGACGTCAATCAAGATGGAGCCCGCCCCCTGCCGAAACCAGGAAGTGGACGGCACGCCGGGGGCAGGTAGGTATGAAAGAGAGTGATGGGAATACCCCTTTAACCCTTTAAATACCTTAACCCCTTAAGGACCAGAGTTTATTATTATTATTATTATTATTATTATTTTTTTCTGCATTTTGCGCTCCAAGCCTTCCCAAGGCTATAACGTTTTTCTTTATCGGTTCTCATAGCCAGGCTTGTTTTTTGTGGGAGAATATCACGTAAATTATCCCCTACAGTGAACGCCATAAAAAAAAAAAATGACACAATTGCCAATTTATTGTTAGTTGCCAACAAAAAAACTTAATAACAAGCGATCAGAAAGCGTAATTAAATGATAACAATGAAAAATACAAGCTGTCCTGCAAAATCAAGCCCTCACACATTTTCATAGAAAGAAAAATCAAAAAGTTATGTGTCTTTGGAAGCAGCGATGCAGAAACATTTTTTTTCCTATTGCCAAAAAGTAGTAAAAAAAAACCTATATGTATTTGGTATCACTGTAATCGTACTAACCCAGAGAATAAAGATATTATGTTATTTATACCGAAAAATAAACGCCGCTTTATAAAGTAAAAATGCAGTGGCACAATTGCTGTTTTTCCCATCTCCCTCCCAGAAAGAGTTAATAAACATTAATCAGTAAGTTATGGGTACCCTAACATGGCACCATTAAAAACTACACCTTGTCCCGCAAAAAACAAGCCCTCATACAGCTATATAGATGGAAAAATAAAAAAGTTATAGCTCTTGGAACATGACGATGAAAAACGGAAGAGAAACGCTTGGTCAGTAGGGCCAAAAACAGGCTTGGTCACTAAGTGGTTAAAAAAATTTGGGGATCTTTTAATGGGTTCCTACAGTCACCAACCCCTTGTTTGGAGCATGCATTCTGCTGCATTGTGGCATTTACACAGAGCGGACATTTTCATTGCCAATTTCACCCCTCGCAAAAGCATGAAATAACTAGTGAAAATCTGCAAAATAAGCTGACCTGCTACGGATTTTAAAATCTCCACCGCATGTGCACACATGAGCAGTTTCCACAGGGCATGGATGGGTTAAAATCTCTTGTACTTTGCTGGTACTGTGTGAGCATGCAGCCAATATGCTTTTCTGTATGTGTTCAGTATGTACCGTACCCCTTCTCATTATGCAGCACCTCTGTTGTGGCACTAGGTGGCGCTGCTGTCACATTACCATTGTTAGACAAAACCACTCCGTTCAAGCCTCCTATTATATGTATAAGTGATAAGTGATCAGCAGCCTTCAGCACTCCAGCTGCAGTGAAACTACAACTCCCAGCATGCACTCTTACTCATCTGTTCTTACAACTCCCATACAAGTGAAAGGAGGATTCTGGGAGTTGTAGTTTCAGAACAGCTAGAGTGCTGGAGGTTGCTGATCCCTGGTATAGATGATGCAGGGGCCGGCACCTATGAAATGAGGGAAGGGGAAATACAAGACGAATACAGACGATTTGAATTCATCTCAAGCTTCATAGGATTTCTCAGTGACCAGAGCCTAGACATAAGACATCCATGGACTCATGGACACGGACTGCTCATCCTCGGACCGCCTGTTTGTACAGTAATCCATTCTTCAGTAGTTCCTTTGCCCTCTCGGGCCAGTGACGGTCACAACAACCGGTATTCGGATTTATATGAACTCTTTCAAGCTTTTTCATTCATTGAGGAGATTTTGAAGGAAAATTATGACGTCTGAGAGAAAATATTAGAAGGAACACACATTACAGTGCACAATGTATGTTGGTGACTAGGTGGTCCGCCATACGTAGAGATTGACTTGTGGACGTTAGAGGTAAGAAATCGCAGCAGGTCGTAGTCCCCTGGGAAGCTCCGTCCTTCTGCACATTCCGGACATACGCATGACTAGCAGTGAGGAATCCCAAACTGACAGGTGACCCTGGAGGCCCCATTACGTAGGCCTTTCCTCATTGCCGCGTCTAATGTTTCTTTAATGCTTGTTTCTGCTATGTCAGGAATGGGAATACAGCAGTAAAGAGGAATTTTCTTTTATCTAGGCAATAATAGGAAATGAGACCCATAACATGTAAAATATTTGTTCAGCAGGGGCATAGCTATAGTGGAAGCGGCTGCTATGGGGCCCAAATTCAGAAGGGGCCCTGCCCGGAGGAATACTGAAAGATTTTATTATCAGGGCCCCCTCAACAGTGTGATATAATGACATGGCATGCAGTATATACATGTAAGAAACAGCCTCTCGTCTGAGGGGTGATCTTGACTTCCCACAGGAGGAGGGGGTTGCTGTGAAGTTGCTGAGGGGCCCTGTTCAAAAACTTGCTGTGGGGCCCAGTCATTTTTAGTTACGCCGCTGTTCGCTGGGACATCTATAGCCTGACCAGTCAGAGGAAGGAGGGAACGTGTGTGAATTGGAAAAGACTTTAGTACAGTAATATATACAGATATAGGTAATGTAAACGGGCCGTAACAATTGGACTCCATATTCTAAATGCTAGACTGTTAGAATCCAAATCTGGAGCAGTAAAGCCACCACCGCAGGCTAAAGGCGATATTTTATAATTACAGCAGGCTCAGACACTATGACATTTCTCCACATCCCATCCTGTCATTTGTGGTGAAGGTGTGATAGATGCCATTGGTTTCCAGCACTGTGTGTTTTCTGTCCTTCCTCAGAGCTATAGTCTGCATTAGGCTGCTTCCCTGTGAGCTGCGTGCTGGACGGGTTCTCCAGCATTACATCTGTCTTCTCTCTGGAGGACCATAGTCAGGCTATAGGGGAAACATGGAAGAAGGTATGCAAATGAGCTCTTAGCAAGCTCTGCCTGTGATGCCACCAGATGTAAGGCAGCTATCCTATAAGTCAATGTTCGAACCTTTAAATAGGCTTTGAGACATGACTTGGATAATAAATAAGCCAGCACCTCATCTGCAGACAGCTGTTTCAGGGTGATTGCCCCTCATCAGTGCAGAGCAGAGAGTACTGGGTGAGAGGGGATTCGGGAAATACTATATCTCCTTATGGAGAGTACCTAGGCCCCTCACCCAGTTAAGCCAGTACTCTCTGCTCTGCACTGATGAGGGCACATCACCCCAAAACAGCAGTGTGCAGATGAGATCCTTGCTTAGTTAATATCCAAGTTATGTCTTAAGGCCTGTCTAAAAGGTTGAATGAACATTGACTTATAGGATCGCTGCCTTACATCTGGTGGCATCAGAGGCAGAGCTTGCTAAGAGCTCACTTGCATACCCTCTTCCCAGAATTCCAGAGGAGCATGTATCGCCTATAAGACTCCTCACGCCGATTAGGCACACTCCATAAGAAGATATAGTATTCCCTGGCTCTTTCTTGTCACCTTGAGCCTCTATCGCACTGTAGTAAACCCCCCTCACATAGATTTTATACTAGCTTTTTATCAGTCTCTTTTCTCCATTTCTAGTATAAATTTGTGTTGGTTACTTCATTTTTTTTAATCATTTGCATTTTAAAGGTTTGTTTGAAAATGACTTGAAATGCGTAAGCAGGGAACCGTATGTTGACATGGTTTTAATGTTGTACAGTAAAGGGATAGTTTTTAATGAGACGCTGGACCTGTGTGCCATGACCACCAATCTGTTTTGGTTCTGGTAGATTTCGTCAATGTCTGTAATGTCCAAGCAGTCACTTTGTGAACTAAAATGCAGAGGTTGAGCTTCCCTATATGTCCTGAATGGCGATCCAGGGGTTCACTCCCACCACATAGCTAGGCAGGTTTTCTGTTCAGAAGTCTGGCTGACTTTGGATATGTGCCGACAGACGTAGCCATATGGAAATGACAGATATCACAGGATTACTATAGGAATCCTTTAATGGTTGTAATTCCTATAAACTAGAAATAGGTTTATGTGCTTAAAGGGGTTGTTCAAAGATCTAAACATATACCCTATCTATAGTATAGAAAATAAGTATCTTATGAAGACTGGGACCCACACAAATCCTGAGAACTGCCTTTCCAGCTGAATGGAGCATGGTCGGGCATGCGTGCTGCTGCGCCTGCATCCATTCTGTATGGGATTGCTTTGTGCTGTACTTTACTCTCTCCTGCACTCCGCCACTCTATTCATTGGGGGAATTCAGGACCACTATTCGTATGATTGGTTCGGGTCCCAATGCTAGAACACTGATGAGATACTTCCTATCCTGTGGCGAACCACTTTAATGTTCCAGACTGCCTGAAATCAGGTACCAGACATGTCTCACCATCCAACTCTCTATTTCTAGGTATTTCAGAGCTTGCCACCACCCCAGAGAAAGCCAGCGACTACATCTCTCCTTTGCTGAACTTCGCCGCCAGCCATATTCCCAGGGAAAAGCACAAAGAGACCCCCCTATATATTCTGTGCACAGCAGGGCTCCGAATCCTGACTGAGAGGTGAGATGTCCCTCAGGGACAAACCTGCATCCTTTCTAACCTCGTGTCGTAACTAGTGTTGAGCGAACTTGTTTATTAAGTTCTGCGTCCAAAGTTCTGGTTATCGAAGAATTCCGTTATGGATTCCAAATTCCGTTATGGTCCGTGGTAGCGGAATCAATACCGGGATTCTTCGATAACCCGAACTTTGGACGCAGAGCTTAAAACACAAGTTCGCTCAACACTAGTCGTAACCCATTTCTCTGGCATCAGCCTTCACCTCAAACCACACATGGCTTGACATCTTGCATTGGTATGGAACTGGTCATTGGTGGTTCACCAGAAATCTGCTGGTAAAAATAGCATCACTCTGGCAGTGCTATGTACATCTGCAGACCTCTGCACTTGTGTGGTTTGGCGTCTGAAATGTTTCTGCCTACATTCGCGGACCCACATCCTTGTCCACAGCGTACGGACATGTACTTAGTGCACTTGTTTGTTTCAGCCAGCAGGAGGCCATACTTGAAGATCTCCGGACAGATATCCCAGTACACCATGACTTTCTCTTCTCTGACTCCCATGCAGAAGTCATCTCGGGAAAGCAGGAAGGTATGTCACATGACCCAGACGGTAGGGACCTCTAAAGAGGGGCCATTTTGGGCCATGCTGCCCTTTTTGTTTTTGTATAGCTTCAAGCACATGCAGTTATAGATATGCCTCACATGAATTTGTTGGATTTTGTAGGAGTGTACGCCTGGATTGGCATCAATTTTGTTCTCGGTCGCTTTGATCACATTGAAGATGGTGAGCACATTTCGTGTGGGGCGGATACCTCCTAGAGTCATTACTTTCTCTTTGCTTACCTGTCCCTTTTGGTCCCCACAGAGGATGAAGCAGTGGTGGAGGTGAATGTGCCCGGAAGTGATAAAAAGGATGCCATACTACGCAAACGCACAGCTGGCATTTTGGACATGGGTGGAGTCTCCACTCAGATTGCATATGAAGTACCTAAAAGTGTAAGCTTTGCCTCCTCTCAGCAGGTCATTATCAGTAATACTTTTACTTTTTAATTTGCTTTTATTTGGCTTCTTATTTAGTTGATATCGGCCTCACCTAATCCAAGTAGTGGTCACCATCTGGGACATTAATGTCTCACAAGTGGTAACCTAGTGGGTCCACATAGGATGGCCTCACAAGGGCTGACGTTTCTGAGTAAACGGTTCTCTGCATGCACTATCTGCCCCCCACACTATATCATCAAATGCATTCTTGCCTTTGTTTTTAAATACACATGTGAGTTTTTAAGAATGTATGTTATATAAAGTTGACACATCCCATACAAAGAGGGTACATAGGAAAAAATATTCCCTGTGACTAGTGGTTGTGTTGTGTGCAATCTGGCAAGCATGCACACGCCATTCAAAATGTATGGGATTGACCAAGTTAGCCGAATGCAGCGCTCCATTCAAAGTTAGCACTGCGACTGTGCAGCAAGGTGGACGGGGGCCCCCAGGGATCACACATTTTGTGGATAGGAGATAAATATTAATTGTGGGAAAAATCCTTTAAAGCCGCTCTGTCACCCAGATCAACCCTAACCCTATCAGACATATAGCTTGGTAGGGATAAAACTATACCGGTAGCTTGATAAAACTATACCGGTCTGGTAGGGGAGGGTTGATCATGGTAACAGAGCCGCATTAACCAAGCAAGGTATGTGTAGTGAATGGGGAGAGGGGCGTAAGCTGCTGCCAAACACCTTTGGAAGAGGCTAAGCTCCTGGGAGTAAAAGGATCGGGCAGTTGAAATACAGTGTGTCTGATCCTTATCTACCCTGACAGTGGGGAAGAGTCGGGAGCTTCCCATACACTTTAGATGGTTGGCCGAACCAACTGACTAACCAACTAGGTAGGCTTGGACAATATAGATCTAATGTGATGGACAGCTATACTTGGACGCCTGACAACTAGATTGCAAAGTCACATTGCTACATCTAAAGTAATGATTACAAATGTTGTCACATCACTGCGCATGAAATGTGAGCACTTAAGAAAAATCCAGATCTGCGGTATCCCATTTAGTGTGTAATAGGCATTGCAATTCCGACATTGCACACAACACTCAGGCAGGTCTCTTCCATATTGTAGAACCTCTGGCACAGCTGGTGTTTTAGGTTTTATGCCCCTTTGTGGTTGATCCGCTGGATCCACAGGTAGGCGTTACTTCCTCTATATTTTATTCCGTAGTGCTTCAGGCCCCTTCAGAGAACACTGTGTAATATCTAATTACAGAAACCGCAGTATTTCATGCTGGCAAACAATCAGCAGGTCAGTTTAGAAAATTAGAGGTCAATTTAGAAAACCAAGACTGAATGCATGACATTGCATCGTACACACTGTCATTATGTCTTCATGATAACTGCTCTGCCCTCTTACACGGGCTGAAGGAGCCAGGAATGAACTTTCAGTACGAACGTTTTTCCTGATCATTGCCTGTTAGCTGCATCCATGCGGCAATGTTGGGGCGGGGGGGGGGGTGGGATATATGAGAATGGATGATCGCAACTACGATCGTTCATCCCCATACAGATCCACTGTTTATCAGCAGCACAGTTAACTCTTTGTGGCAGAACTGCCCAATATGTTTAATGAACGCCAATTGAAAATATGATTTTTAGCCAAAAATGAGGAAAATGCAATCAGAAATTGCCTCCAAAGGTGTACATAGCCTTTAAGCTGTCTTTCAGACCTTTCCTATTAAAGAACACAATCGTCATCCTCTCCTCGGCCTCAAACAGCTGTCAACAGGGAGCAACAGATTGTAATGAATTGCACAATAAGCAGGGCGATGATGTGGAGGTCTGATCGCCCACTAAGTTATTTGATTCTTGTATGGACTATATACAGGAGCAGATGTCTGGCTGGGGAGGCTTTGTCTTAGGAAGCAAGTGGCTGATTTCATGGGACGATCGTTCAGTGGAATGACTACAGCTAACCTTGGCAGAGACTTTCCCCAATGTTGGTGTACTACTGACAATTACTTCTAGAAATGAGATCCTAATGATGTACATGTGGAAAAGCACTAAATCTTAAGCAAACAATTGGTTTAGTAATTAATACAAAGTCTTCACACACTTATCGCTGCTGCACTGTTTGCTCTTTATACCATATGACTCATTCATACCTACGTAAAGTATTCCACATATACTGCGTCACCCTGTTATGAGACATAATTTCAAATACTTATGTAGCTGGTCCCCGAACCCTCGTACTCTACTCTACGTACTCTAATCTTAATAACCTTTCATCTGTGTAAACCCCATGATGTTCAGGACTTGATCCACAAAGTGAAAGATTGCCCCCCAAGGTGTAAATTGTTGAGATGCAGCCACCTTTTTGTCTTCCACCAGCCATCCATATTACTGAAGGCACACTTTACCCTCGCAGTCAACAATTCTGAAACACCTCTCCAGCTTTGAGGAGGCTTATATACAACATGGCATTACGGATATTGCCTACCTTTATGGCAGCTTTGCCACTGCTAAAATACTGGACTTTTTTCTGTTTATCAGTCATTTGTATATTTGCTTCTTCAATTAAAGGCTATTTTACTAATTTTGGGCTAAAAATAATTTTTTCAAATTGGCCTTTATTAAAAAAACATTGAGCTGTTCTGTCACAAAAGGTAAACTGTTTGTCTAGCTGTGTGACTGGTATTTTTACTTTCACTCTTTGCCGATCATCTAATAACCCTGATCTCTAAATTACTAAAATGTCATAAACACTTATTTAAGCCACATTCATTATCAGTAAGATAAGAGCTGAGCCATAATGAGTGTTTAGAATAACGGAGAGCAGAGATAAAGAGCCCATCAGATTAGCTGGATTACAGAGCAGAGCGAAAATTCAGATCCCTCTATTAGAGCATCTCAACCCTGTACAGAGAAAAGGGTTCCATATTTGTAATAAAGACCAATCTAAAAAAAGATTTTTATCTCAAAATGAGTACAATGCAAAATTTAAAAAAATTGCCCCCAAAGGTGTACATAGCCTTTAAAGGGGTATTCTGGTTATATACACAGGATAGGGAATAACTATTAGATCGGGACCCCAGCCATTGGCAAAAACAGCAGTCCCAAACCCCGTGAAGCCCCTTGAAATGAACGGAGCGGGTGGCCGGAAATGTGCGCAGCTGCTCCATTCATTTTTATAGGAGTTCCAGGAGTAGCTGAGTGCAGCGCCCCCTTTTCCTACTGCAAGTGCTCAGATCTCAATGTTCAGGAGCTTCCTCAGTTCCCCAAAACTCCATCTAGTGTAAAACCACAGAAGATGGGGGACGCAGGTTCAGTATCTCTTCACCGGAGTATCTACTCCAGTAATCGTGGAGTGAGAACATTTACAAAAAACCACCTTCAGACATGGATCCCTACAGCATGCATGAACTCTACAGATGCATCAAAATTATCAGTCCCATAATACTTTGCAGGTCAGAAGGTTGACAAAACTACTGGCCTCTGCAGGATTTTACATTAACCCCAAGCTATTGGCCCCCGGAGTATCTAGGTAGCGTATCAGGCTGATGAATCTTCTTATGAGTGTGTCTTAAGGTGTTCAAGACGTTTCTGCCCATTAAAGGGGTTCTCCAGCAATTAAAAAAATTAAAATACTTAAATAGTATTTTTTAATAAATATATTCACAAATACCTGTCATTACTTAGAATGGCTTGTTTTGTCTAGGGAGCAATCGTTAGGAGAAATAAAATGGCCGTCGTCCTATCAGTACACACAGAACCTGTCCTAATCACACAGGAGGACAAGTTACTTCACCACAATGAGACATAGTGCTGCCTCATCCTCCTCTCTGCTTGTCAGGAATCATGATCCTGAATACAGGTGAATCTCTGTGGGAATGGAGATGATGAGGAGACATGAGAGGAGGGTGAGGTGTGGCTAATGAGCAGCAGCACTTGTTTACAGTCTCCATTACCACAGTCTGTCCTGTCCGTCTTCTCTGTACTTCATATTTCCTCATGAACTAAATTCCCCAGAGATTCAACTAAAGTTCTTATAATCTGTATTCAGGATCATAACCCCTGACAAGTAGAGAGGAGGCTGAGGCAGCTCTTTACCTCAGGGTTGTAAAGTAACTTGTCCTCGTGTGTGATCAGGACAGGTTTTGTGGGAACTCGTGGTACAGTGGCCATTTTGTTTCCCCTGATGATTGCTCCCCAGACAAAACGAGCCATTATAAATAATGAAAGGTATTTGAGAATTTATTTATAATAAAGTAATACTTAAGTATTTTCATTTTCTTAATTCCTGGAGAACCACTTTTAAGTGCTTGCTGTGTATCCTGTGTGCACTTTGCTGCCATTTGACATCTCTCCCACCTTTCCATCCGTCCCCAGGAAGAAATGGCTAAGAACCTGCTGGCAGAGTTCAACCTTGGCTGTGATGCCCACGAGACACAGCACGTGTACAGAGTTTACGTGGCCACTTTCCTAGGATTTGGGGGCAATGCTGCAAGACAGAGGTATGAGGAATACATCTTCTCCAGCACGATGGAAAAGAACAGGTCAGTGATAAATTCATATGTCTAAAGGCTGGTTATGGGTAGTAAGCAGTGTACTGATGGCTGTTACTTGTCCTAGACTTCTAGGGAAGAAGGTTGGGCTGACTCAAGATGTGCCATACCTTGACCCGTGCCTTCCTTTGGACATCCCAGATACAGTTAAGCAGGGAGGACAGACCATGTTTTTACGTGGCACCGGTGACTTCCATCTCTGCCGACGGATCATCCAGCCTCTAATGAATTTGTCCAACGAGACCCAGACAACCTTAAATGGCATTTACCAGCCACCCCTGCCCTATAACAACAGCGAGTTCTATGGCTTCTCAGAGTTCTACTACTGCACAGAAGATGTACTGAGGATGGGTGGTGACTACAACTCCGCTCGTTTCCTACGTGCAGCGAAGGTAAGGGAAGCGCAGTGATAAAGGGGTTGTCTCATTAAGGCAACTTGCTGACCAGCAAGGACCCAACCATGCGTGTCCACTGATCCATCCAGCGGTAGGATCCCCACTAGGGGCTGAGCGAACTTGTGTTTCAAGTTCGTCGTACAAGGTTCGGGTTATCTAAGAATTCCGTTATGGATTTCGCTACCACGGACCAT
This sequence comes from Bufotes viridis, assembly GCA_033119425.1. Taxonomy (NCBI): domain Eukaryota; kingdom Metazoa; phylum Chordata; class Amphibia; order Anura; family Bufonidae; genus Bufotes; species Bufotes viridis. The sequence goes on along the minus strand of CM065590.1, from coordinate 56,578,468 downwards.
AGGTTTGGTCCGTGGTAGCGGAATCCATAACGGAATTTTTAGATAACCCGAACCTTGTATGACGACCTTGAAACCACCAGTTTGCTCATCCCTAATCCCCACCAATAAGACACTGGATAGGGAATATGTTGTCTTAATTGGGACAACCCCCTAGATTTTTATATGGGCTCAGTAAAACCTTTCGACACTACATGCTATCAAGTTATAGCCTAAAAGAGCACCTGATCTTATTGCAGTGCCAAATTGGAATTAAAGGCTGCAGGTAAGAAGTGTCTATATACTGTATCAGTCTTTTTCCATGACAGGACTCTCATCCCTCTGTTCTTGTGATCTGGACTTGTCATATGGAGATCCAAGTCTCCAGCTGGGCAGCATAGAAGTATCGTTATATACCATGATATAGGCACATTCCAGTACAGCGGTACTTTGACCTTGTTGGCCCAGCTACCACTGCCTGAAAAAGTGCTCTGTACAGATCACCTCTGCTAGAATAAGTCTTCCTGGTAACACAGGAGGCGTGGGTTAACATAGATAAGAATTGTCATGGGACACAAGAAAAGAAGCTCTTCTCATAGATGGCACATCAGTTCTAATAATATAGCGCAAGAATAAATAGGGGGAAATTTATCATATTCCAGCGTTATACGCCAGTCTATGATATCCCCTTGCAGTGTCGGAGGCTGCACCTAATTTATTATGAGGCTCAGGCCTTGTCATAAATTAGGCGCAGCTTATGTAGTCCATGTGCCTAAACTGAAATCTACGCCACCCCCTAGTCGGCATAGATTTCACTCTTCTTTTACTCCAGAAAACTGATGTAAAAGAAGATAAATATGCCTGGGCGGCTGGCCCTGCCCTCACCACACCCGCTTTTTGAGAAAGTGACAAGGGCAGCAAAGAAGCGCTACTTACACAAAAATTTTTCCTTAAAAGGATTATGCCATGATTGATGTAAAAAATCGAAATCAGATAGTACATGACAATACCTTTCTAACAAAGCTAGAACTAGCCCTGTACCTCACATGGATCCAGACACCTCCACATTCACTGCTCCAATTGCTCTGCTAGATTATCTTCAACCTGGCAGCTCACGGGCATCTCCTTTCTGCTGCAGCTCTCTCCCTGCAACTGCCACACCTTCTAACAGAACATATGGCTGGTGGCAGTTGAAGAGTTAGGGCTCATTCAGATGGCGTATGCAGACAGTTCAGCATGTTTGCAAAAAAAAAAAAAAAAACGGATTGCATTCCGTTTTTTTGCTGACCTATACAGTTCAATAGGGCCATGTCCTGATTTTCACTGACAAGTATAAGAGATGTTTCATTTGTTTTGCTGAGCCGTGCAAAAGGAAAAAAAGGGCCCCATAGAAGTGAATGGGACAGCATCTAATCCGCAAAAAAAACGGATCTGCATTTTTGCACACAGCATACGGCAGTCGGAATGAGCCCTTAAACTGAGCATGCAAACTGATCAGCTAAGTGAGACGGACAAAAGAACAAACAGCAGGTGGCGCTATACAGATACAGTTTATTGAATAGCACTAATGGCTATAATACATTTTTAAAACCTCCAATTACAAATGCAGACCCAGGTGCTGGTTTGAAAAATGTAGACTATGCTTCGTGAGCCGGCCCCTTTAAGTGGCGTTAAAAAAATGCAACTTTTTTTACACAAGAAAACTGGTGTGGGGAGGAAGGATATATGCCCCCCATGTTTATTTATTTTGTTGTCACATTTTTAAAACATACTAAATGGACTTTTACTTAGAACTTGTCCGGGTTCTTGAAATTTCATTAGGCTTCTTCTGAGTTTCTATTACCACTTGTTTCCCAAATCTGCAGCCAGCTTCCAGGAAACTAGCCAAAGACTTATCCTGATGGCAGCCATGTCTGGGTGGGAAATCGCACCTGCTACAGTCATCCTTCTGCGACCACACATATAACTAACAGCGGGGTCGAATGAAGGGGACAGTCACGCAAGGGTTAAAGGGGTTATCTGAGACAAAAAAATGTCCCCCATATGCCTAAGCGCCGCGATTCTAGAGAAGCTCTTCCCCGACAACACCTGCCATCGGCTGCTCCCCCCCCGCCCCAACACCGGATGTTTTCATCCACGCACGGGGAGAAGCAGCAGTGCAGGGAGCCAGGTAAGTAGATTGTGTGACGGGCCTGGGCATATGGGGGACATTCTTTAGTCTCGGATAACCCCTTTAATTGGAGTGTTAATGAAATAATTTTTTTTTTTTTAATAATTTTTTTTTTATTATTTTTTTTTTTGTTTAACAATTTATACATATATGTTTTTTTTTTCTTCAGGATTACTGTGCCACCAAATGGTCCGTTCTAAGGGAGAGGTTTGATCGTGGCCTATACGCATCACATGCCGACTTGCACAGGCTTAAGTGAGTATCACAAAAATTACTCCTCGCCACTTAAGGGGTTTGTCCGATGAGAAACAACCCTTTTCATAATGCAGTCCCCGAGCCGATTGCACACGGTTCCGCTTTCCCCCAGCAAACAGCCGATTTTGTTGGAGGAAGCTGGGGCTGGCCGGGCCGACATGTAGTCTTATATGGTGACCATTCAGATGGTAGAGTTCCTACAGAGTGCCTCTCTGGCTCAAAAAGGGAGAGGGACCCAAGAAAGCTACTTATGTATCTGTATGTCATTCTTGAAGAGGGGACTGTGCCGATTTTTACATGGTAATCTATTCATTACAGGTACCAGTGCTTTAAATCTGCCTGGATGTATGAGGTTTTCCATACAGGCTTCTCGTTCCCTTCCAACTACAGCAACCTTAAAACTGTCCTTCAAGTGTATGATAAGGAGGTTCAATGGACGCTCGGCGCAATATTATACCGGACTAGGTTCTTGCCATTGAGGTAACAAGTACATTTCTTCTTCTTCTACTTTCCTGGCCTTCATATTCTGAAAATTAGGCACACTCCACTTACAAAGGAGTGTAAATGAATATTTGATTATTTTTTGGTGATAGTAGACAGAAATACAAGTATGAAATAGACAGATGAGACAAAGAATTCACCAGAAATATAAAGTATAGCCCAAACCCCCGCTGTCCACCAGCTCAGTGCCTGGGGATGAATTTATGCAGGGTGTGTACAGGGGGATTCATTTTTATATTTCTAGAATAAAGATCTGATTTGCTTTTATCACTTAAATAGTTGGGGGCACAATACTTTAGAGCAGGGATTCTCAACCTGCGGCCCTCCAGCTGTTGCAAAACTACAACTCCCAGCATGCTCGGACAGCCTACAGCAGGGTATAGTGGGAGTTTTACAACAGCTGGAGGGCAGCAGGTTGAGCATCCCTTCTCTAGAGTATGCCACCTGTTACCAAAAATGAGCAGTCCTTATTCCTGCCCAAAGAGTTTGGCGCGCTTGCACAGCAACTCTTGATAATAGAAAACCTTACCAAGCCCAATTTGACTCCGTATATGGGTGGCAGTCGCCTAATGGTAATATTTTTCTCACCGGTGGGGTTATTAATCTGTGCTTTATACACTCGATGACAAAAAATACTGCAGGAAATGTCAGATTGCTGCCAAACCCAGCACGTAGTTCTGTCTCAGGCAAATATGTAAATGATTACAGGTGTGGAGTGTTTCGAGACTGGGTCTTGCCACAAAAAGAGCGTTAAATTTCTTCCTCCACTGCTCTATAATAAAACTCTTAGGCCCCTTGCAGACGAGCGTTCCTCACGCAGCGAGTCCGCAACGGAGCTCCCGGCCCGACCTTCCTGCACTGACGGGATTCACATAGCATTATATTGATTTATGATGCTATGTAACCCTTACAGTTCTGGAATGTATTGGATAATGCAGGCATAATGCTGCCAGTGTTAACCAATACATTCCAGAACTGTAAGGGTTACATAGCATCATAAATCAATATAATGCTATGTGATCCCTGGCAGTGCTGGAAGGTCAGGCCGGAAGCTTCGTTGCGGACTCGCTCCGGGAGGAACGCTCGTCTGCAAGGGGCCTTAGAGGCTACTTTTGGGTAGTGTACCTTGTGGGGAGAGATCGCTGACTGCTAGACTGCCAGATAACAATACTTCCTTGGCCTGTCCAGTCGCCATATTTATCGCCAATAGAGCATTTATGGGACCAGCTGGGATGCGAATGTTCTGCAGGATACCATAGAGAACCTGTATGCCTCCATGCCCAACCGTATCTCATCTCGTATCCAGGCTAGAAGCCGTATCTCATTTTGTATCCAGGCTAAAAGCGTTTATCCATGCTGTGGTATACAGAGTATACCAGTTGTAGTTTTGCAACAGCTGGAGGGCCGCAGGTTGGGCACCCCACCCTTGAAGGATTAAGGGCTCCCATACACATTAGTGTATTGTTGGCCGAACCTGTCAAGAATGGTGGGTTCATGTGTGTGAGGACCTCCTGACCTTCCCCCGACAGATGATGTCGAGGGAGAGAAGGATTGGGGGAAGTGAATATTTTTGCCTGATCCTTTTCTTCTCCTAGGCCAGGGATGGGCAAACTGCGGCCCTCCAGCTGTTGCAAAACTACAACTCCTACCATGCCCTGCTGTAGGCTGATAGCTGTAAGCAGTCTTTGCATGCTGGGAGTTGTAGTTTTGCAACAGCTGGAGAGCCGCAGTTTGCCCATCCCTGTCCTAGGAGATAAGCCATCGCCAGAAGTGTCTGGCTGCGGCTTTCTCTCCATTAAAAATGCGTTCCCGTTTTGCCGGACCAAACATGTATGTAGGAGTCAGGAGAGATAGTTGTCGGCAGCCTTATTTAGGTGCTTTATGTGATTACATATTGTCATTATCTCTCGGCTTATCCCACATCTATCCTTGTGCTCTTCTCACCCACAGAGACATCCAGCAGGAGCAGTTCCGTGGCAGCCACCCTCACTGGCGGGGAGCATCATTTGTGTACAACCATTATCTGTTTTTGGTCTGTTTCCTCGTGGTCCTACTCTCCATCTTGTTATACCTGCTGAGGCTCCGCCGCATCCACCGCCGCATGCAGAGGAACACGTCGTCTTCTGCTCTGTGGGTGGAACAAGGGTTACAGCCATCTGGGCTTCCCAGCCCTTTGTAAAGTACTAGTAGCAATATCTTGCACATCTTCTTAGGCCTGCTGGATGGAAAGGCTTAAACTGCCTGTCACTGCTATCGGGACCAATGTGAACTGTCCATTGGATCCTTTCGATGTTGAGGGATTGGAACAAGTCTGGTGTTATGGGGGTAAACATGGCTCTGATCGTGAAGGAAGGCAACTAATAAAACGCCATGTTAGAAGTCTCAGGGTCTTATATCTGGTCAGTAATATTGGGGTGAGACTTGTGTTCCCCATTACTTGTGTGGAGCCTGTAAATAAGGACTCCTTGAACCCCCACCCCCACCAAGGAAACACAGCCTGCCCCAAAAATACCTACCTTTCATTTCTCCCAGCATCAAGATACAAAAGTCCTTATTTCAAAAATAAACCAGATGACTGGTGCAGGACATAATTGTGGCACTGATGATGAGAGCTGATCCAGGACTCTATTCACTGACTGTCTCTTCCCTCACCGATGTCGATGGTTTCTAGAAGATTGATAGGATAGCCATACGTTAATTACAATAAAATGGCTGCCGTCATCAGGTAAAAGTGGAAGTCTCAGCGAGTTTTCACTTCAGTCCTGTGTCTGTCTGCGTGTTTGCTACTTCCATGACAGCTTTGCCCCTCTCTCCCATACTGCATTATGGCATTGCCTGGCACAGCTGCTGCCAGCCGTAACTGGCTGCTCTATAGGGGATAAGTATGGGTTATCCATGTGTAAGTGCAAGCATCTTGTGTGGACACCTGCTCCCCGGAGCAAAAGGGTTGCTAAATCTGCAGATAAATGCTTGTAGATGCTGTATTTCTCCCAGAGACAGAATGGAGTTACACGTGCCAGTCCTCAGTTATATGGGGGTTGTCAGAGTTATTATAAAAAACTGGGAATTTAACAATGGAGCTGCCACCAGAGGCTTGATAACACATGCATGCTCGGCTAAACATGCATGTATATGGGGGAGTTGCTGTGGGCCAAATGATTGTTTGTATGGCCACGGTAAGTACATTATAAAGGAAGAAAGTCTTCTATTATGTGGGACAGTGGTCTCCAACCATATGGTTGTCAGTGCCTTCAGTGTGGCTCCAAATGCAGATGCTACTGTGCACTAATGTCACCAGAAGGCTCTATTCACAGGTCCCATTCTGAATGGGGACAGAATGGATGCGGAGAGTACACCGTATCCGCATTTCTGGAGCGCCGCCGAACTTCCGGTCCGCGGCTCCGGAAGAGAATAGAACATGTCCTATTCTTAGAATAAGGCTGTTCTATGGGGGTGCTGGCCGGTTTTGAGGCAGATCCGCCTGCAGGATTTTGGGTTGGATCTACCAGGAAGGAGAAGTAGTCCTTCCTTTCTATTTCTGATTCCCATCTACACCACTTCTGACTTTGGCAAACAATCCTTCAGGCAGATGTGCTTCAAACGTCGTCCAAAATACTCTGTCACTGTACCCTACCATTTCTGAATCTTGTCACTAGGAACAAAGCTACAGTATATCAATGCAGGTAACAGGGATTTTTATTTTTTGGTTGGTAGGATCTGACCCCACCCCCACCCCGATAAGCAGGGGCAGTTGTCACAGCAGCATCCATATATATATGGCAGTGTCTGGTACTGTGACTCGGGCGAGCAGGAGGAGCCATATCACTTGTCTCATCCAGGGCCGGTGCAAGGATTTTTGCCGCCCTAGGCAAAGATACATTTTGCCGCCCCCCCCGCCATGTTACTCACTCACTGACAGACGGACACGCACACACTGACAGACGGACACGCACACACTGACAGACGGACACGCACACACTGACAGACGGACACGCACACACTGACAGACGGACACGCACACACTGACAGACGGACACGCACACACTGACAGACGGACACGCACACACTGACAGACGGATACGCACACACTGACACGCACACACAGATGGACATGCACACACTCACTGAACGACACACACACTGACAGACATACAATCACTCAGACAGGCATACACACTCACTGACATACACACACTCACTCAATGACAGACACACATACACTCACTGACAGACAGACACACACAGTCAGACACTCACCTCCTCAGTGTGGTGCAGCTCCTCAGTCCTCCAGCGCGCCGTTTAGTATGCTGGGGCCGGAATAACGTCATATTCCGGCTCCCGGCATCACAGAGGGCGCGCGAGGGAGGAGTGGGGAGCTGCTAGACCAGCCTCCCTTGCTGCCCGCCTCCTCTGCACCGGTAATTTACTGGCAGAGCAGGCACCTGCCATCAGGGTAAGCAGGTGCCTGCTCTGCCATATTTAAGAAGAACCTCCACCTCCTGGCCCCCCTGTTATGGCGCTGGGGGTGGCTCAAGAGCCTCTGCCCAGCGCTGCAGCCCCAGACAGGGGGAGCCCACCAGGACGCCCCCAGCAGGCCAGCACCCTAGGCGAACGCCTAGTTCGCCTAACAGTAGCGCCGGCCCTGGTCTCATCAGACTTCATATACTATTTCTCAGTGTATACTGGTAGAGCGGTTTCTGGCCATGTATCACTCCAACAATTGCTCTTTGGATTAAATGTCCCCTTTAAGCGGACTGTTACAGAAAACTAGTAGCTAGTACGCCGTGTTTTTATGATGTCTCGCTGGAACTCAGAACGGTACATGTCCCATAAACAGCCTCATATTCTCTTTTAATAACTGCGCTTGGGACGCTGTCCATTCGCTGAGTGTTGACGTCAGCCAGAATCCAGCTGGAAAGACAGATTCCAGAATACTTCAGAATAATGCCAGCTCGGCCTGTGTTATCCTCTGCCCAGAGCGAGGTAGCTTCTCTCACTTGCCTCTTGTCCCCCTACGGCAGGGCTGGCACTGCCCTCCTGCCTTCTGCTTCCTCTCTCCAGGTCCATGGCAGGTTAACCTGTGAACGTGTGCTGTTTTTCTCTTTGTGTCGTCCCCTTTGTTAAGTTATTTTTATTTAAAGTAAGTGTTTCGTAATACTCGAGTTGTGTTTTCTTCTCAAGCTGTAGACTTTCACAGAAACATTCTTTGTTTCCAGCTGGACCTTTCATGCATTTATTAAATCAAGATGTCTCCTGCCTCAGCAACCACCGCCTCCCCCCATGGCCTTCTCTATAACGCGTCCCAGGTGTAGGAAATGCCGAGTGGTGTGTTGCGGCCTAAAATGTCTTTTATGTGTGTCACGGTGCTCCTACCTGGATACGACTGGACCCTAGTTTTTGGCTCCGAAGCAATGAATAGGGGGAATAATTGAGGGATTTGAAGAAATAACTTGAGTCCAGACCTTGAGATGAAGTTCAATGGCAGCTTTACTTTGAATAAACGTTTCTCCAAACAGTTTCAGGCTTTGTCTCGGTTCCAGCAGGCTTTAGCAGGAAAACTCAACTCTGCTATATCCTTCTCTCACTTTGCTGTACTGACAAGCTGACTTGGTAACTTGGCTTCTTCTTTATGCTGCACTTTACTTTTTAGTCGGACTTATCTTCAGCCAAGGAAGAGGTTAGAATCCTGGCAGCTCCAACATGGAGTCTCAACCAGCACAAACCAGAACTGCCTCACCTCCTTCTGGTAGCAAGCAGGACTGGCCCACTTCTGAGCAAAGGGGGGAAGAATGGAATAGTGAGTTCCATTCTATCTAACTATAGCTCTGCCGTGTTTGCTGCCACCTGCTGGTGAACCAGGCACATTACATGAACAGGTACGTAACATTATTTACTTTCAATAAGTCTTTATTGAATATGTCAAAGAAACAACAAAGAAAAATACAATACAAAAGTACATACTGTATTTTTCGCCCCATAAGACACACTTTTTCCCCCTCAAAAATGGGGGAAAAGTGCCCCTGCGTCTTATGGGGCGAATGCTGACATTTTTACATCGCCAGCTGCGATGTATGCGCGAGCAGGGAGGGACTGGGAGGAGGAGCTGGGGGCCGGCAATTGCGGGGGGGCCGGTGCAGTGACTGTACCCGGCTCCCCCGCTTCAGTGCTGCACTAATAAAATATAAGGTATCTTAATCAATTAAAAGTTCTGGTCCATGCCCCCCACCCCTAATATTACCTACACACGGCTTGTTCAGTTGATAGCAGGCATTCCGGGCGGCCGGCGCGTCACTCACTGACGTCGCGTGCCTGCGCCGCCTACTTTATGAATGAAGGGGGAGGGGATCTGTGGATGGCACTGTTATGGGGTGGGGAGGGTCTGTGGATGACACATATATAACAGTGCCATCCACAGATCCCCCATAACAGTATCCTTCACAGATCCCCCCCCCCCCCATAACAGTGTCAGTCACAGATCCCCTCATAACAGTGTAAGTCACAGATTCCCCCCAATAACAGTGCGTCATCCACAGATCCCCCCATAACAGTGCGTCATCCCCAGACCCCTCCATAAGTGTGTCATCCCCAGATCCCCCATATCAGTGCCATCCCCAGATCCCCCATAACAGTGTCCTTCACAGATCCCCCCCATAACAGTGACATCCACAGATCCCCCATAATAGTGCCATCCACAGACCACCATTAGTTCCAAAAGCACACCTTTTGGTTAAAAAAAATTTTTTCTTATTTTCCTCCCCAAAAACTCCAGGTGCGTCTTATGGGCCGGTGCGTCTTATAGGGCGAAAAATACGATATATCAAATCCTTGGATACAAAAGGATGCACTGGTGACACAGAAATACATATTTATAGGTACAAGAACACTAGCAGGGCGTAAAACCTCATAGCACGATAATCATAAAGCAAACGTGTAGAACAATAGCACATACAGTAGACATCGCCAGCCCCAACTCCTGCTCCCACTCCCCAGAACCATCAACCGGCGATACCACAGATTAGAGCATGAAACTCCGTCCCACAACCAACCTATTAAAGCCTATAATCACATAATGTAATGCGGTCGCAAACTTGCTAGATATCCATGCTAACCACTGATTGTGGGCTTTAATCCTCGGCGTAATATCGGGTGCGAACACCACCTCGCATTGCATGTGAAAATTCACCGAGTGCCCTAGATCTGACAGCGAAGGGCGAACCGCCTGCTTCCATTTCCTCACGATAATATTTCTTGCGGCACATAAGACATGCGATACCACCCACCTATGGTCACCCGGAATATCCACCAAATCTATGCCTAGAAGAGCCATCTCCGGCGAAATTGTTAAGTCACTAACTGTAACTAGAAGGGGTGTTACCTCGTCCCAGAAGGGCCTAACCACAGGGCAAGTCCACCACATATGATACGGAGTGCCCACCCGTCCACAGCTTCTCCAGCACAGAGGGGAGTAATGTGGAGCCATATGAGGGTACATAACATTATTATAAATGCACAGTGTTGAGGGACCTGGAAATAAATATATAGGTGACATACAGGTTAGACCATAAAAGATAGTAGCAAGGTGCAGAAGTGGTAACAGCACTCTGGGGTGTTACACCTCCAGCACCCTCCCTATACAGAAAACACGTGATCTCTGATGAGTATCTGTATAACAGGGATACGACAGGGTGCCGGATCAACCCTACCTGGCAGTCTACCCAGTGTAATAGAGTTGATCCTGCTACAGATGATTACTACAAGTGATTTTCTACCTTTTTTAGCACCATTATGTTTTTAGGGGCAGCAGTCTGTGCAGACTAATCTCTGAATTCATGTTTCAAAGCTCCATGCCCCCTGCATAGACATAACTCTAAAGGGGTTGTCCAGTTTAAGGAGAAAAATGTTGCCATCTTCTCTAATAAGATGATTACTCCTGCCCTGCGCTGGTTCCTTCTTTACCATTTCTCTGCACCAATCCCTGCCTATGATCAGGAGGAGCTGCGCCTACTTGACAGTTCCGTTTTTGTGATTTGCAGTATGATGAACATGGTCACAATACGACATGGCAGTATGTTCCTCCAGGCAAGCAGCTGCTTTCCTGTTCCATGTCTGGTCATGTACACACTTTGCCCACTGCATATACAGTGCATTTGGAAAGTCTTCAGACCCTTTCACTTTCTTCACATTTTGTTATGTTGCGGCCTTGTGGTAAAATTATAAAAAAAAGTTCTTATTTTTCCCCATCATTCTGCACTCAGTACCCAAGGTGACCAATGATGTTAACTCCTTATACCAACTGAATTTTCCGCCCATGTTAAATGAGATAGCCCAACAGTTAAAAAACCTGGATATTCCCTTTATGTCCTGGTCAGGACGTAAGAACTTGCTAAAAACGACCGCGATCATTAGCCGCGGGGGTCAGCTACAGGAAACAGCCGGACCCCCGCAGCGATCGCGCCCACAGAGGGCAGGAGCGGGCGCCATACTTAGGGATCGGACCCATGACGTACCCATACGTCATGGGTCCTTAAGGGGTTAAAGATAATACAAATGGATCCGTTCTGAACGGATGCATGCGGTTGTATTATCTGAACGGAGGCGTTTGTGCAGATCCATGACGGATCCGCACCAGACGCGAGTGTGAAAGTAGCCTTAGCTGAAGCCCCTTTTGCAGTGATTACAGCCTCCAGTCTTCTTGGGCATGATACCACAAGGCTTGAACACCTGAATTTGGGGATTTTCTGCCATTCTTCTCTGCAGATCCTCTCAAGCTCCGTCAGGTTGGATGAGGACTGTCGGTGGACAGCTATTTTTAGGTCTTTCCAGAGATGTTTAATTGGGTTTAAGTCAGGGCTCTGGCTGGGCCACTGAAGGACATTCACAGGGTTGTCCATAAGCCACTCCTGTGATGTCTCGGCTGTGTGCTTAGGATCATTGTTTTGTTGGAAGATGGACTTTCAGCCCAGTCTGAGGTCCAGAGCACTTTGGATCAGATTTTCATTAAGAATATCGCTGTACTTTGCTCCTTTCAGCTTTCCCTCAACCCTGACCAGTCTCCTGCCCCTTCCTTTGAGAAATACCCCACAGCATGAAGCTGCCACCACCATGCTTCACTGTAGGGATTGGGCAGGTGAAGAGCCGTGCCTGGTTCCCTCCAAACATAACGCTTATAACTGAGGCCAAGACGTTTAATCTTTGTTTCATCAGAATCTTGTTTTGCACAGTCTGAGTGTCCTTTAGGTGTTTTTATTTGTCAAACTTTCATGTGTCCATTTATGAGAAGCTTCTTTCTTCCATAAAGCCCAGATTAGTGGAGTAGTGATTCTTGACCATCTGGAAGTTTCTCCCATCTGCACACAGGATCTTTGGAGCTCAGCCAGAGTGACCATTGGTTTCTGGTTCATCTCTTTTACCAAGGCCCGTTTCCCCTGATTACTTAGTTTGGTGGGGTGGCCAGCTCTACGAAGAGTTTTTTTGCCCCCTTTTCCAGATCTGTGCCTCCATATAATCCTGTCTCTGAGCTCTACAGGCAGTTCTTTCCTCCTCATGGCTTGGTTTTTGCTCTGATATGCATTCTCAGCTGTGAGACCTTAGGCTAGGACTACACGACGACAAATCTGGGCTGAATAACGGAGTGGTCTTCTTGAGAGGTTCACGCCCAATGAGTTCTTAAAAAGAAAACCTGTCTTCTCTCCTTACGTGTCTGTATTAATAAATTCAAAAATTTCATGGAAAATATCCTGGTTCTTAAGGGCTTAAATACGTCTGATTCCTCTGTATTTCAAGTGCACATTGGTGTTGGCATCCGGTGTAGCATAAAGACTCCTGGGCCCATCTTTACCGGTGAGTGCCGGTAAAATAGAGGAGACTCATGATAATCCCTGCCGGTTCCTGTTCAGCTTCACACGTCCAGTCCTAGACGTCTATTATCTAGCCTTTTCTTTGTCCCCACCTGTCCTAGGCCCCGTATCACATGTATGTAATTTGTCATTGTCCCCTTGATGTACTGGCATGCCTTTGCAGTTGGCTTAGTCTCGGTCGCACCCTGTCCTTTCAGCTATGATGTCTGAGAGTGGTGATAGAGAAGATTTCATTAATCCCAATTTTCCTGACCCCATCCGGCCTCCTGGCCTAAATTACCTGTGTGAAAGCACACCCCTCAGCCAGCGACTGATCTGCACAAAGGCGCTGTTTGTTTGTTTGCCTTTATTTACCTGCCTGAACAAGGAACACAGAAGCTTCTTGAGACCATTAAGCAAGGAGGCATGAAGATCATACAATGCTAGGTGTCTTGATCTTTGACCCTTCACGTGAACCACTGGGACTCTTTGACATCCAAAATCTCTCCTCTTCATGGATACTTGAGTATGTCATTCATTCACTACCACTGGGTAACAAAGACAAGAGAAAAGGTGATAATACCACCTTGCCCCACCCTGTCACACCTATTACCAGTGGCTACAAGACCCTCAGACGTCATCTGATCCTTGGTAACCTTATATCCCAGGGTCTACATCCATGTTATGACTACATTATAGCTCTCCCATCACACCTCTGAGCATGACCTTGTGCTCTAAGTGTCAAAGTCTAACACGTCTTCCTTGTCTTGCTGCCGATACGCTTGAAGTATCTTGTATTTAACCACTCCATAAGTAGGAGGTTCGGGTACTTTTTTTTTTTTTAAAGCAAAAAAGCACCACTCTTGGCCATAAGCAGTATCTGGTATTGCAGCCCAGTCCCATTCATGTGAACGAGGCAATACAAGATGCAATCTCTGGGCAAAAGTTGTGCCTTTTTTTTCTAATCTTGTACGATCCCTGTTATCATTCTCCTTATTTCTTCACATATGTGTCTGTCCTTTACCCCATGTACGGCATTATGCGCACACAGTTGTATGGAGCGGGCTGCTGCAGTTCGGCGATTGTGCCGAACCCGTCGTTATTTAACCCCTCAGAGGCCAAGATATGTGAGGTAAGGCAGAGGGATGGGGCTCCCTCTGGCTTCAGATCGGAGCCCCTGCAGTGAGCCCCTAATTGGGCTAATAGTTACTAAGTAAAAAGTAAAAAAATATATATATATATTAGATCACCCCCTTTCCTAATTTTACATGTAAACAGTAAAAAAGTAAACATATTGGGTATTGCCGCATCCGAAAATGTCTGAACTACTAAAATATAAAAAGAATATCCTATGCGGTGAACACAGTAATGGAAAAAAATGAACACGATTCGCCATTTTTTAGTCATCGTGTCCCCCCCAAAAAAATCAATTAACAGTGATCCAAAAGTTGTACATATTACAAAAAGGGTACCATTAAAAACTACAGTTCGTTCCGCAGAAAAGAAGCCCTATACAGCTCTGTAGACGGAGATATAAAAAAGTTATAGCTATGCTGATGCAAAGAAAATTTTGATTTTATTTTTTAAAGGTTTTTATTTTTATAAAAGTAATAATACAAAATAAAAACTATACCCGTAATCGTATTGAGCTGCAGAATAAGGATATCATTTTTAATGCTCAGTGAACGCTCGGATGTCAAAACCCAAAAAACCTTGATGGAATAGTTTTTTTGTTTTTTCTTTCAATTTTATCCCATAAAGAATTTTTTTCCCACTTTCAAATACAAGGCATGGTATACATACATAAATGCTGACCTGCAAAAAAATAAGCCCTCATATGGTTATGTGAATGGAAAAATAAAAAAGTTATGGCTATTGGAACGTGGGAAGGAAAAATCAAAAATGAAAATTGACCCGATCCCCGCTGATGCTTCTCCCTGCACACGGATGAAAAGATGGGGACGGGGACGAGTCTCCCTAGCATCACGGATGACGCTAGACAGGCTCGTCCCCGCCTGCCATTGGCTGCTCCCTCCCGACACCAGATGTTTTCATCCGTGTACAGGAAGCAGCGGTGGTGCGGGGTAAGTATATTACCGGTGGGGGGGTTTTCTTGAAATTGGATAACGCCTCCCCTCCAGCAGGTTATGTTACAGCTTAACATGGGTGTGACAAGTTAAGACCATATTTGACCACAAGATTATTGGCAAATTATTGGAAACAAGCTATCATAGGAACGCTTGTTTGCAATAATTGGCTCATGTAGTAGAGCAAACGATTGGCTGCTGGGCATCTGGGCTATAAGCAGCACATCTCCCAGTGTAATCTCTGGGGCGAGATAAATTACTTTTATAGAGAAAATGTAATCCAGCACCAGATTTTGGAGTCATCAAGCAGGTCACTGCACGGATTCAAGGCTTATTCATGTCCTTAGCAATAAGGCAAGGGTTGCACCGCGACACCGGTCGCGTCCAGGATCTCTGAGCAGGGATGATCCCATAGAAATTAATGGGATCGCCGCAGCAGTCGCAAGAAATCCAGCCGTGTTGGATTTCTTCCGACTGCTGCAGCGATTCCATTCATTTCTAAGGAATCACTGCTACTCAGCGATCCTGGACGCGACCGGTGTCACCGTGTAGCCCTTGCCTAAGTGATATGAAGGTAGAAAAAGGAATCTAGTGTGTTGTAAATAAAAAAGAAAAAACAATCCTTTATTGTGATAAATTGCATTAAAAAAATGCACGCCCCCCCCCCGATGTGTTTCGACCCACAAGCGGTCTTAATCATAGACCAAATATACATACACATACCCTGCTAATATATGGGTAAGCCAGTCCACCATAGTGTGCACACAATTAGCACTGATATGGACTAAATAATAATTATTAAATAATGAATTGACCGCTTGTTGGTCGAAACGCGTCACAATAAAGGATTGTTTTCTTTTATTTACAACACTGTGGATTCCTTTTCTACCTTTAAATCCTGCAGGTCGTGACTTACATATCACTTTTGAGCCTATGACTGGAGGGATGCTTTATTAAGGAGGGGCTCAGCATAAACTGGCCAGCAATGTAGATAATAGCATTAGGTGGCCGTGTCAGAATATTGTTCCACACACACAGTAGCCACGTTTTTTTAATCCTGGAGGACCTCTTTAATGTCATGATACCCCTGAACAGATTCGCAATCCACTAATCAACAATCATCATCTGCCGTGCTGATGAAATGAATAGATTGAAAACATTTCATTCCATGAATATCTCTCCTGGGATAGGGAAGCCAAGTCCTTACAAACATTCAGTACTTGGAGGCCTGGATGAGGTTTGGGAAGCTCCCAGTTTGCATTCCACACATGATCCAACACTCGGAGAAAAATATCAGTTGTCCTAATGTGAAGGGGAACTGTACAACACACTAAGGAACAAGTATGTGAACTATACAGCATGACTGGTATATTCCCTCTGTACTATTCCCTAAACCACTTTAATGGGGTGTCTATCACCAGCAATAGGGGGTCATGTAGGTGAATGATAGGAGGTATTGCACAGGGTCATCTGCCTCCACTCCACTGTTTTTTAAAATACTCAATATGTCTACTTTTACATATGCGTTTTGGTTTAAGGTTTTTAGATCTGGCAGACCAGCGGCGTAACTACCATAGCGGCAGACCATGCTACTGCTATGGAGCCCAAGGCAAGAGGGGGCCCAGTTGGGTTTATACCCTCTTTTACTGGGGGTGAAAACTTGGTCAGGACTCTACCCTCTAAAGCATAGGCTTGCGCAGCCTATTGCATGAGGCTAGGTTCAGACTTGCGCGTATTTGATACGCGCGTAAAACGCACGTTTCTGTCGCGCGTATTACAGCGCGTTTTTGCAAATAGGAAACGCGCGTCGTACGCGCGTTCGTATGATTGACTACTGTGGCGTCAATCACAATACGCGCGACAAAACGCCCCAAAGAAGCTCAAGAACTTTTTTGAGCGTAGGGCGTTTTTCAGCGTGTAAAACGCTCAAGTGAGAACCAGGGCCATAGGGAAGCATTGGTTTTCATGTGTTGAGCGTTTTACAGCGTGTTTGATCGCGCTGAAAAACGCCCTACGCTCAAAAAAGGTCTTGAGCTTCTTTGGGGTGTTTTGTCGCGCGTATTGTGATTGACGCCACAGTAGTCGATCACAGGAACGCGCGTACGACGCGCCTTTACTATTTGCAAAAATGCGCTGTAATACGTGCGACAGAAACACGCGTTTTTTTTCGCGTATCAAATATGCGCAAGTCTGAACCCAGCCTCATGCAATAGGCTGCGCAAGCCTATGCTTTAGAGGGTAGAGTCCTACCATCACTGAAGTCCGGTTTCGGGTATTCTGGAGAATTTATTATTTTCCCTTATAACATGGTTATAAGGGGAAATAATAGCATTCTTAATAAAGAATGCATAGTAAAATGAAGTGGAAGGGGTTAAAAATATTAAAAGTTAACTTACCTTAGCCACTTGATCGCGTAGTTGCGATCTCTCCTCTCTTTCCCTGCATCAGCTAAGAACTAAAGGACCTGTGATGACGTCACATCACATGGTCCGATCACATGGTCCATCTTACCATGGTGACGTCATCACAGGTCCTTTAGTTCTTAGCTGATGCAGGGAAAGAGAGGAGAGATCGCAACTACGCGATCAAGTGGCTAAGGTAAGTTAACTTTTATTATTTTAACCCCTTCCTCTTCATTTTACTATGCATTCTTTATTAAGAATTCTATTATTTCCCCTTATAACCATGTTATAAGGGAAAATAATAAAGATCTGGTCCCGTTGCTAAGCAACCATGCGGGAAAATCGCAACGCATCCGCACTTGCTTGCGGATGCTTGCGATTTTCCCGCAGCCCCATTCACTTCTATGAGGCCTGCGTTGCGTGAAAAACGCACAATATAGAGTTTGCTGCGATTTCCACGCACCGCTCATGTGCACAGCCCTATAGAGATGAATGGGTCTGGATTCAGTGCGGGTGCAATGCGTCCTCCTCACGCATTGCACCCGCGCGGAAAACTCGCCCGTGTGAAAGGGGCCTTAGGCTTTTTAAAAGTTGGGTGGTATGTGTGTGTAGGGTATTTATGTATGTGTACTATGTATATGGTGTATTTATGTCTATGTGTGTTGCATATATATGGTGTATGTATAGGTAAACGTGTTGTGACACTGCGCCATTGAGTAGGGAACCTGATGTGGGGGGCCTAGTTTGATTCTTGCTATGGGGCTCTTACTTCTCTATGTACGCCACTGCGGCAGAGGATCTAAAAACCTGACCAAAATGGTTCAGTTTTGATTACACATCCATATGCCTCATCATCAGACACCTTAACAACATGTGGTTGTGTGAAATCGAAACTGCAGGGGGGCATGCTGCTCTGGTACACTGGTGGGACCAGAAGATGGAGAAAGTGGAGGCCACGAGAAGGACAATGCTGCGTTCACTTGCTTAAAAATGATTATTACCGGAAAATGCTATATATTTTTTTTTTACGGTAACCACTAACATATGTAAATAAATAAAAATCCACGTCAAAGATGCCAACCATAACGGCATAGAAGCATCCACATGGTGGTGGCCAGCAGCCACTTACCTATTTTTGTGACTCTGAGTGAGTGTCCCTCTATACAATCAAAATGGGATCTAATAGATGTGGATTATCAAATATTCTGAATTATCCAAATCTATATAAAATCAACACAAAATCTGCAACTAGGTTTTAAATTGGAGGACCTTGCTTCTTTCTGCCCAGTCTTCTGCTTCTGTCCTGCTAGGGTTGAGTGAATCGGGTTTAGAACGCAATTCTTTTAAAAACTAAGAATATCAGCTCCGTCCTACTGTAAAATGTATGGCCTCCGCGGCAGTCTTTCCGAAGTTTCAGCAAATATCGCGAGACTTACTTAATCTCATATCAATATACGAAGCTGAACTCTGCTTAGTTTATGAGGCACAATGCTGAGTTCCGCTTAGTATTTTGATACAGTAATTTATGCGAAGTAAGTCTCACGATATTTACTGAAACTTCGGAAAGACCTCTGCGGAGGACATACATTTTACAGTAGGACGGAGCCCATATTCTTAACATAGTTTTTTAAAAGGAGCGGGTTCAGATCAGGCATGGGATTCAGCCGGTTCCCTCAGATTCTCCAGATCCGGTTGTTAAAATTACAGCCAGATCGGAGAACCGTGTCACCGGCTGAATCACGATCAGGTGCTTTGGCGGCGACAGCTGGAGGTGAGCGCTTTCATTCCATAGGTTCGCTCCTTAGGCTTTTTAAAAGTTGGATGGTATGTGTGTGTAGGGTATTTATGTACATGTACCATGTATATGGTGTATTTATGTCTATGTGTGTTGCATATATGGTGTATGTATAGGTAAACGTGTTGTGACGCTGCGTGTCCGCCATTGAGTGGGGAACCTGATGTTAAAATTTGAATCCCACCCCTGGTTTAGATACAGTAATCCGAATCCGATTCGCCCAACCCTAATGGCTGTACCAGATTAACACTGGAGTAACACACCTTTTAGATGATGATTTAAAGGCATATCACTGTATTACTTTTTATGTCTGGAAACGAAGATTAATCACAAGGATGGACTTTTGCCTCATAGCACCACACGCATTTATAACTAGCTGTATTTACTGAAGACAAGATTTTTTATAATTTGGAGGTAAAACCACAAATTTTAGGAATTCTTCCTCGATGATATAACCAGTGTGAAAATATATAAAATAATCACTATAGTATTTTAAAGGGGTTTTCTGGTAATATGATTTTTAAGAAAATGCCCGCTGCCTGCCCCCTGTAATAGAAGATTTAGCATTCATTTTCCCCTTCTGAAGCATAGCCACCTGCTGGACAGACCTGGTACTACAAGATCTATCCATCCAAGGGTAGTTGAGGTTGGGGACATTGGGTTTTCCCTTGGTGCACTATGTACGAGACCAGAGTTAAATCCTATAAAACATATGAATACATTTAGGAATATAAGTGGGACGTTATATACTTGGGAAGTTTTCCTGTTATACTTTGGTATTTTTTATTTTGGATAATGGGCTCAAAGCAATGTCAGTGTCATTGACCACTTGAGAGATGCTGCATGTGTGTTCTTGACTGGAAGTGGCCAACCTTAACATTATCATACATAGATTACTATATGGCGAAGGGCAGATCGCCGCCTAGAGGTGATTCTGAGGCACTGCCGCCAAACATGCCAACTCTCCTGGACTGTCCAGGAGGCTTCTGGAAAAAGCGGAGATGTTCTTGGAGAATTGCTTTCTCTCAGAAACTGTATGTGGCATTGGGATACTGCGTGAACCTGCTGGGGGGGGGGGGTACATAGTGCATCATGTAAGGGATGGGGCATATGTGAGGGAGGTGAGGGGCCTTCAAAATGGGGCATGTCAACTTGTTAAAAACATTGATTGGTGGTTATATTTAAAAATGTACCTGCACCTATCAGCAGGCTAAACCCAATTAAACTAGTTATGCTACCATGTAGGGCAGGGGCGTTTCTAGGGCTTTTTATCCGGGGCCAGGGCCCCGAATCAAACTACCACTGCCCCGAACCTCGCCAGGGCAATCTTTAACACAGGGCAAAAGGGGCAACTGCCCCGGGCCCAGTTGCTCCTGGGGGGCCCAAGGCAGCTGCCTCTTGAGCCCCACTGGCCACTGCCCACGAATTCAATGAGGACCGGGAAGCGGTGAAAGCTCTATACTCACCGCTTCCTGGTCCTCGGCTCTCCGCTGTGAAGGCTGCGCACATGTGAGGTCGAAGCTGAGGGAAGGGGCCAACCTCTCAGAGCACCTCAGCTTTCCAGTGCACCCCAGGAGGAGAGGAACAGAGGATGGGAGTAGTAGTGATTGTAATATCACACCAAATAAATTATGCAACAACCGGAGTTACTCAATTATTATATCTTTATTATCACAAAACATTAAAACCATATTAAAATACATTTTCTGGTGGTGATAGAGAATAAAGGACGGATTGCCCTGATGGGATACGTGGATCACTTACATCTACACTAGACAATTCATGAGTTACATCATCACTAAACATTGCATACGAAAGTTTCACAAAGTAAGGTGCATAGTGCAAGCCGACAGCAACTATAACAATCACAATATGCAGAAACAATTATACCCTGAAGTAAAATACACAGTGCAAGCCACCAACGGCTACATAAATCACGGTAAACAGTGCTAATACATCATACAATAAAGTGCATAGTGCAAGTCAGTAACTGCTACATCAATCACGATATACAAGATAGTGATACCATACCAGCCACGTATCCTACGCCCCAACGTACGTTTCGCCTAATGCTTCCTCAGAGGAAGCATTCACCCCCTGAGGAAGCATTAGGTGAAACGTACATTGGGGCGTAGGATACGTGGTGGGCCAAAGTGGTGGCTGGACGAGTCTTCTCCCTCGATGGGACCCGCACCTATCAGACAATGGATATGCCCCCATTGTCTCAGATGAGACAACCCCTTTAATGTGAGGCCGATCACCCGATGAACAAGCAAAATGCCCGTTTATTGGGTGATCCTGTCTTCCGTGCAGGCACATCAATCATCTTTTCTGAGCAGCAGATCGTACGGTCTAAACAGTGATCTGCTGCTCAGAAGCAGTGCAGCTGTATGGGGATGAGCAATCGCAATAGCAATCACTCATCCTCATACTGTGGAGGTGATCGCTGCATGGAACTGTAACGCTTTACCTCCACTAAACGAGCAGCCGACTGTCGGGAAGGAACATTTCCTTCCTGATAATCGGCTGTTACATCGTGCAATGTAAACCCGCCTTTACTGACTCCAATGCTTGGCCATGCAGATTCTGGACCGTCTTGGCTCTTTCTTCTCTTTCTGGAGTACAGTACAAATGGTGAGATCTTTCTCTCAGTAAATAATCCTCAGAGACGGTCATTCTCTGGATCTTTGGTCCAGTCCTGTGAGGGGTGGAGCACATGGGGCAGCCTCCTCCTCTAATTCTAGAGCTAGGATCCACACCTTCTTTCCTGCAGGGGAGTCAGGGTAATTAACACCTTATCCATACAAAAGCTATGCCGGGTACATTACAAGGTATGAACATATAAAATAGCCTTACATCACATTGCATAATATTACATAACAAGAACATTTTGCAAGTAACCTGTTCTGGGGTACTGCAAACAGAAGCCCTTATATATGAATAAAGTAGGGGTGGGACGACGAATCCCTCGAATCTTGCTGGATTTGTGGAATCGAATCCTGACTTAATTTACTGAATTTGAATCCGACGAATCCTGCAGTAAGCGGCCACTCAGCCTGCACTGCCTCTTACCGGAGCTGACTGGCTGAGTTGTAAGGTAGTAAGGATATGAGCGGCCGCTTACTGCAGAATACGGATTTCAGTTAAATGTATACAAATGTGAGCAGCGGGGATCTGTGGATGACACTTATGGGGGGATCTGTGGATGACACAGGGGGATCTGTGGATGGCACTGTTATGGAGGGGGATCTGTGGATGACACTTATGGGGGGATCTGTGGATGACACTGGGGGATCTGTGGATGGCACTGATATGGAGGGGGATCTGTGGATGACACTGGGGGATCTGTGGATGGCACTGTTATGGAGGGGATCTGTGGATGACACATGGGGATCTGTGGATGACACTGTGGGGATGTGTCATGACTGGCATCTGTGGATGAACTGGGGATCTGTAGATGGCACTGTAGGGGATCTGTGGATAGCACTGTTATGGGGTAGATCTGTGGATAACACATATAGCATAAGATGCTATATACGGTATGTGTCATCCACAGATCACCCCATAACAGAGCCATCTATAGATCCCCCAGTGTCATCCACAGATCCCCCTCCATAACAGTGCCATCTACAGATCCCCCAGTGTCATCCACAGATCCCCCTCCATAACAGTGCCATCCACAGATCCCCCATTGTCATCCACAGATCCCCTCATAAGTGTCATCCACAGATCCCCCTCCATAACAGTACCATCCACAGATCCCCTCATAAGTGTCATCCACAGATTCCCCTCCATAACAGTACCATCCACAGATCCCCTCATAAGTGTCATCCACAGATTCCCCTCCATAACAGTACCATCCACAGATCCTCTCATAAGTGTCATCCACAGATTCCCCTCCATAACAGTACCATCCACAGATCCCCCCATAAGTGTCATCCACAGATCCCCCTCCATAACAGTGCCATCCACAGATCCCCCAGTGTCATCCACAGATCCCCCAAAACAGTGTCATCCACAGATCCCCCTCCATAACAGTGTCATCCACAGAATCTCCTCCATAACAGTGTCATCCACAGATCCCCCATAATAGTGTCATCCACAGATCCCCCTCCATAACAGTGTCATCCACAGATCTCCCATAATAGTGTCATCCACAGATCCCCCATAACAGTGTCATCCACAGATCCCCCATAATAGTGTCATCCACAGATCCCCCATAACAGTGTCATCCACAGATCCCCCATAACAGTGTTATTCTTATGTACAGGATTCGAGAATCTAAAGATTCAAAAGATTTGAGAACCTTTTCAGATTCGGATTAGAAAAAAATTGGATTCGTCCCACCTCTAGAATAAAGGTCTCCTCTGGAACACTGCAGCCAATTTTCACAAGACCGGTATCACATTAATAAGCAGGATTAACCCTACCAGATATTATCCCTTACTCAATAGGGTTCACCCTGCTGGTACCTGCTCTTTAAAGAACATTCTCAATATAAAAGGCAACAGCGGCTTCCAACCTATGGTTCTCTCACTTTTACAACTCTCAGCATTGCCTGACACTGCACTACGAGCCACTCCACCACTGGCCACACATTGATGCTGCTGTAATAATTCATAAATAATCAATAGCTAGAAAGATACTAAATGTCCAGAAGACTTAGGCTAGTTTTACACTAGCGCTTGACATCTCCAGCAGGTTGTTCCGGCGGTTCTGACGCGCAGCGGTTTTAGTCCAGCCGATTCTCTGCATATTTGCTGGGTTGCGGCTGGATCTCCCCGGCAATGCCGGAGCCAGTCTGTCAAATGCCAGTGAGAATCTAACCTTAATTAGACAATTAGCCACCAGAAGAGTTACACCCATACAGTAACACCCATAGTTTTCCATGTTGTTATTGGAGTGTCCACTAGGTGGCAACATCAGCTTCAGGATCGAGTCCAGCCGCTGGTCTCATCGAGTGTGAAGGAAGTTTCTCATTCCATGTTCTCTGAAATGTTTCCAGATGTTAGTCATTGCTCCTCCATAAATTATACAAATCATAGGGAAAGATGAGCATTTTCCATGCAGTTACAGCATTCCTGTACAGTCATGCACCGCTATGGATGAGGACGGCTATGTCAATGCTGGTAGTCTGTTACCTTTGCCGTTTTAGTTCAGCAGCTTGTCCTCAGTGGCCGCTTTGACCACTGCCAGGAAAGCTTCTGAGCCAGATTAGCCCTACTGCTGCCAAACACGAGACATGTTTCTTTCTGCTGCACATCTGTGGAAACTATTCAAGAAAACGAGCAATGATCCCTCAGGAAATCTATAAGCCAGAAGTACAATGGGAAGTGTTTGTGGTCCCCTATGACGTGCTTTTTCCTATAGGGCCCACCTGTCCGGTACATTTAGGGGCTACACAGGGGGCGTCATTGCAAAATTTAAAATGAGGCCCCTAATCCTTGAACAGAGGGCAGGAGGGAGATAAGCCCCTTGCTTTACAGCTTTGTAGTGCTTGTAAGCTGTTTCAGTTCACTCGTGGACTAACCTAAGCTGAGGTAGGTCCCTCTCTTCACTTGAGCCATTGCAGCTACCTTGGTAGAACAGGCCCTACACTGAGATAACTACAGAATCTGGGAATTAGGTTTTCCATGCCTTACAGCACCAGGTTCTTACAAAGTTGCCAGCATTTTTAATTTAGTATTGTTAAGAGGGCGTGGTTTATTGGGGGGGGGGCTTTAATTGGGTTTGGTTTATTATGTGTTTTTTTGCGTATACCCTATATATATTGTCCTCACTATAAGGATCTTTGGACAAAATAGAGGGAGAGGTTTAACAGCGATCTCAGACACCATTAGCAGTTAAAGGGGTTTTCAGAATTCAGAGTGTTTTATATTGATGATCCATCTTCAGGATTGGTCATCCAATCAGTGCTGCCAGTGTAAAACTGTGCAGGGACACCCCTCAACTGGTAACACTCATCTGGACCTTTATTGGAGTCTGCTGGAAATTATTTTTTTAACTTCTAGTAGGAATGCCCGGGCACCTCATTCTGGCTACACTTACCAAGCTCCCCGGCACCCGTGTTGCTCTTGATGCCTGCACGGCCGCTGCTGCATCTCCCCGTCGTGCGGATCAAAACATCCAGCAGCTGGGGGGAGCAGCCAATAGCAGGCCGTGACGGGGATGAGCCGCCCTAACATCACCCGCAATGCTAGAGAGGCATGTCACCGTCGTGGCCTGTTATTGGCTAATTCCCCTGTCACCGGATGTTTTGATCAGCGCGACAGGGAGATGCAGCAGCGGCCATGCAGGCATCAGGAGCAACGTGGGTGCCAGGGAGCAGGGTAAGTGCAACCTATATGAGGGCCTGGGTATGGGGGGGGGGGGGTCATTATAGTGGTTGGATAACCCCTTTAAGCTAATTCCCCATCCCTTTGCCTGTAAACAATACAATACCTTTGAAGAGGGGAGTTCTACATAGTTTTTGTAGCCAGGTATGTACCGTAACTTCTTTCCAAGGGCCCTAAAGAAACCGCATGGGTTGCCTATGTTATGTACAATCTTGTAAGACAGTAGAAAAAGCAAGCTCTTGTCTTGCCCAAGGCAGGGGCATGTTCAGTGCTCGGTTAGATTTGCTATAATTATATTCGCCCTGGGGACTCCTTTAAGAAGGAGTAAAATATCTGTGAATCACTGTGAGTGTGATTCACTGCAAAGGCAGTGGTAGTATATGAGCCTCACTGCCCTCATCATCCCTCTTGTCTGTCAAGGGTAGGGTTTCACTGTAATAAAGCCTTTGGTTAATGACATCATCCAGCCAGTGGGAAAGTTGGGAGACATAAGGTTTCTTCTGATGATGGCCTCTAACTCTGCAGTCTGCTGGAGGTTCAGGGTCTAGGAAAACATGGATCAGTGACGTGAGCAGCTACCTATAGATAATGCCCTGGACGTGTTCGCTCACCTCCAGTTGCAGAGATGAGTCACAGAGCAAGCAAAGGAGTAGACATAGCAAGCGCTCTGTGGTGGAATGTGTCCCTGTCACCCAGTCACCGCTTTGTCCAGGAGCCCAAGGGAGCAGTGGAGAGATGAGGGAAGGCAGCTGTTGGAGAACATGTCCAAAATCTGTTTATCTTCTGTGAGCTTCATCACTACCGCTTTTTTCTTTTCCAGATTTCCAGAAACTCTCATCCATTCTCCGACATCCATGATCTCTTTCCGCGCTGACATATGAAAGTTGTATATTATAGATGTCAGAGTAGAGGAGTGGTCCGGTCACGGTCATTGCGTCAGTCATCTCTCTCTGTAATGTTATAAAATCTTTCATACTATGTACACATGATGATTTAATGTTAGGAGACATAACAAACTAGATCTATCTATCTATCATCTATCTTCTATCTATCTATCTATCTATCTATCTATCTATCTATCTATCTATCTATCTATCTATCTATCTCTCTATCTATCTATCTATCTATCTATCTAGTCTATCTATCTATCTAATCTATCTAATCATCCATCCTGGACCTTGGCTGCAGGATTCCTCCACCTTCTCTGATATGGATTGGACTGGGTTGGACTTGCCCTCCAAAGTACCGTATGATTTATTACTGAGCCCATCCTGACACAATAATGCAACAAAGAAAGTATTTGCCCAACCTAAGCCGTCTTTCTGCAGGTTCTACAGTAGCTTCAGGTAGGTGCTCCTGCAAATGTATATCCACCTCTATCTGGAGTGCTTCATACACCCTCTTTGGCAAATAAGCATCTTCCAACACTAGGACCAAGCATCTCAGACCTTCCTTATGTGACTAGAGCCCTGGCAGTGGAGGTTGTGTACCCACATGGGTTGACACAGCGCTATCCTTGGCAATGTCCCCTGCTATTGCACATTACGATGGGAATGTCAGCAATAAATTCCAGCAAGCTTCAGCATTTAAAGAAAACTTTTCCAGGCTGGACTTATTACTACATTGTAGTTCAGTCCCATGATTTGTGACCCTTGAACATCTGGCGGTGACAACAATGGATCCTGTAATGACTGATCTGACATTTGCCTTTAGTATATAGTGTTGCCAGACACATGTGTGTACAATTACTGGCATGTAGTTATGTTTGGCCAACGTAAAGTGAGGAGCTGGTTCTCCAGGATGGACCATTATAGATACTACACATGACATTTCTGATATGGTCACGTACTGGTCAGAAGTCAATGCAATGCCAGAGGTTTCAACACCGACGTGTAAACGTCACACTCAGCTGCTTACACTTCCACCCCCACTATATAGTCATCCCCATGTAGACTACGCAACTCAGTGATCTCAGGGTAGGAGCTTCTTCTTCCTGCAGGATAACACGGGAAGACTTGTGCTAAGGCTTTCCTTGGCCCTACCCACGTCCCTAGCCAATGCAGAGTGCCTTGTTGGCACTCTCACCCCAATTTGCCAATGACTCAGGGCACATGACCCATCAGACCCTCCCAGCTACACCTTCACACCATGGGCTTGGTGTTATGCTAGGGATGCATTTTTAACATGCACAGTTTTGTTGGACTAGGACGCTGGCAGTGGACGAATGGCAAGTATCCAAGTGCATATTCTCAGCAAGTGCTCATGCAATCAAATCAACACACAGCATTTGCGACAGACACTGTGACACGGGCATAAGAATCTCCATGGGGCTGCAGCTTATGAATTTGGGACTATCATCCCCATCAACATCCACACTGGTAACCCTTATTGGTTGGCTTACTTTGCGCCAAAATTTTGGCATATGAGGCCACACCTAATTTTTCACTAAGACATGGTACGGACTAAGTGTGGTAGATTAATCTTCTTCGTGGATTTGGTTCATAAATAGGTCCGAAACCAAGATGTTCCAAACTGTGACTAATTTTGGCACATTCTAAGCCAAATTCTAGACACAATTGTGACATGAGGAAACAACTCTCCTTGTCTGAACACTGTGTAGATTATGTTAAATGATCTGGACTGACATTCTGCTGTTTGGCCACAAGATGCTGCTGTTTCCTAAACACAGCTACAGACTGCATATATTTCCATATTCATGAGTTACACAGAGCCTGGAGAGGAAGAGAAAGGAAGCAGCATATTAAAGGGGGCTGAGACTGAGGAACTGTGTCAGCAGAGGATCTGACAGCATCCAGGTGTGAGCAGGGCCGGCGCATCCTATGTGACTAGGCAGCCGCGTAGAGCGCCCCCTGGGAAAGGGTGCCGCCAGGAGCGCCGCCCCCCCCCCCCCCTCATGCTGCAGCCGTCTGAGCACTCTATATTGAGCCTCTGGCGGCTGCAGCACTGCTCAGGCTGGTGCGTCCATGAGGGCGCACCGCCCAGGCGCAGCAAGAGGAGAGGGGCTGACAGGAGGGAACCACTCAGCGCTCCCTCCTGTCACTCCCTCATTGTAGCGTGGCCGAGCCCTGTATGGTCCACGGGTACAGGAGCATCTGTCTCCTGTACCCGGCCGGATTGACATGAAGTGCGCACACAGTGTGCACTTCCTGTCAGTCCGCTCGGGTACAGGAAACAAAAGCGCCTGTACCCGCGGACCATAGAGAGCTCGGCCATGCTACACTAGAGGTGTGGGGGATATTGGGAAAGAGAAAGACAAGGGGGGAGAGAATGACAAGAGGGGCCAGAGAATGACATGGGGTGGGGTGAAGAGAATGACAAGAGGGGGGAGAGAATGACGTGGGGGGGAGAGAATGACAAGAGAGGAGAGAGAATAAAAAGAAGGGGAAAAAGAATGACATGGGAATGAACAGAATGACAAGAGAGGGAGAGAGAGAACTGGCGTTAGTTAAATGGGGTTCTGCAGTTTATTTTAACTGATGATCTATCCATTGTTCATTGCAAGGACTCCATAATTTAAACTGATAAACTTCCCGCAAACTTTGCTCAGGAGGAATACTCAGGCTCGTGCTACAGGGCCAGTGTGTGGCCGCCAGTAGGTAAGTTACCACGCTTTCCTCCTGCAGCCATTGGAGGGTGCCGTACTGTGCAGCACAAGGGTCTCAGCCTTCTGGCTGGATGTATGTAAATTTATTGTATGTTCCCAGCATTTGTGGTTGTGTTCATTACTACATTTAAGTAAAATTCTGTTTTGGCTAAAGCTGATGGTGGAGTTTTTTTCCTTGTTCGTGACTTCGCTGTATCCTGGGGAGCCCACCCCAGTACACGGCTTACACAATGACATTAGTAAATGTGGACTATTGCCTTATGGGAATAGAAGAGCTATCACAGTCATGAGGATGGTAATACAGTTCAGGAGGGCAACTGTGGCCGTTGAGCATCAGATCATTATGTACCCGGCCTGAGGCCATCAGGAGAGCTTGGGTGGCCCCCTGGGCATCAGCCCACTGGGAAATTTCCCTGTAGGGTCTATGGCCATTCCGCCCCTGCCTCACATTTATGCTGACCTATGCTCATCTGAAGTTGCAGGCCACACCTATCCCACCACTGCTCCATTCTGGCTCCCTTCTGAGGTCGTCTGGTCCTCACCCTGTGAACTTCCAGAAAGAAGGGTCACGTGCGCCACTGCAGTGAGGCTTAGCGTGAAGTATCCCCAAGCGGTATGTGTCCCAGCAGTATCGTTCCACTTGTAGACATGTCACTGCTGAGGCCAGTCATTGACTGGAGTGGCACACGTGACCCATTTTGTCTGGAAGTTTACAGGATGGTGACCTGAAGACAGGCTGCTACTGACATTTAAAAAACGTCAAGAAAGCTGGAACACCCGTTTAACCACTACAGGACCGCCTAACGCAGGGATGCGTCCTGCGGGCGGCCCTGTAGCTCTGAGTTGACGCGTCGGCGCGTCATCTCGTGAGAGCCGAGATTTCCTGTGAACGCGCTGCATGCGCGCGCTCACAGGGAAGCGCGCACAGCAGTCCTGGCTACAGCCTGCCAGCGATGGATCATCGCTGGCAGGCTGTAGATGCGAATAAAATCGCATCAAACTGTTATATCAGACGCTGTTTTATGAACAGCGCCTGATATAGCTGCTACCTGGTCCTCTGGTGGTCCCATTTACTGGGATCGACCACCAGAGGACCAGGTAACACAGTAAAGTTGCACCAAACACTACACTAACCCCCCCACCCCCTCACCTATTAACCCCTTGATCACCCCATCTAGACCCCCTGATCACCCCCTGTCATTGATCACACCCCTTGTAAGGCTCCATTCAGACGCCCATATGTGTTTTGCGGATCCGTGATTCACGGATCCGCGGATCCGATCCGCGGATCCGATCCGCGGATCCGATCCGCGGATCCT
The DNA here is from genome assembly GCA_033119425.1 of Bufotes viridis. Taxonomy (NCBI): domain Eukaryota; kingdom Metazoa; phylum Chordata; class Amphibia; order Anura; family Bufonidae; genus Bufotes; species Bufotes viridis. The sequence goes on along the minus strand of CM065590.1, from coordinate 56,548,167 downwards.
CAAAACACGGACACCGGCAATGTGCTTTCCGCATTTTGCAGATCCGCACATTGCCAGAACTATATAGAAAATGCTTTTTCTTGTCCGCAGTTGCGGACAAGAATAGGACATGTTCTATATTTTTGCAGAACGGAAGTGCAGACTCGGAAGCGCAGATCCGTAATTCCGATCCGAGCGGGACAAAGTCTGTCCCCATAGAAATGAATGGGTCCGCAATTCCGCTCCGCAAACAGAATTTCGGACGTGTGAATGGGGCATAAGGGCCCCTTTACCGCCAGTTAGCTAGCTACTTGTTAGGTAGCTAGCGCCCAGCCCACCGCACCGCAGTCACTGATTTGGCAGAGATTTTTTCATCCACATTGATCGATGCGAATGAAAAATCTGTGCCGTTCATTTTTTTTTTTTCAGCGCAGAGGCTGAACGGAAAAAAATCTCATTACCCGTATGCTCAATATACGGAGAATCGCAGAAACTCCTAATGCTGGCCATACGTGTAATGATTGCGGAGACCCTCAAATGCCAGGGCAGTACAAAAACCCCACATGTGACCCCATTTTAGAAAGAAGACACCCCAAGGTATTCCGTGAGGGGTATGGTGAGTTCATGGAAAATATTATTTTTGTCACAAGTTAGTGGAATATGAGACTGTAAAAAAACAAAAAAACAATTTCCGCTAACTTGTTCCAAATTTTTTTTCTGTGAACTCACCATACCCTCACAGAATACCTTGGGGTGTCTTCTATCCACAATGGGGTCACTTGTGGGGTATTTATACTGCCCTGGCATTTTAGCGGTCCTAAAGCGTGAGAATCCAAATGCGTAAAAATGCCCTGTGAAATCCTAAAGGTACTCATTGGTTTTAGGGCCTCTTTGTGCATCTTGGCTGCAAAAGTGTCACTCATGGTATCGCCGTACTCAGGAGAGTAGGGCAATGTAGCTTTGGGGTGTATTTTATATATACCATGTTGGGTGTGAGAAATATCGCTGTAAACGACAACTTTTAAAAAATTTTATTCAAAGTTGTCAATTTACAGAGATATTTCTCTTACCCAGCATGGGTATATGTAAAAATACACCCCAAAACACATTGCCCTACTTCTCCTGAGTACGGCGATACCACATGAGTGACACTTTTTGCAGCCAAGATGCGCAAAGGGGCCCAAATTCCAACGAGTACCTTTTAGGAGGGCATTTTTACGCATTTTCTTCTCACGCTTTAGGGCCCCTAAAATGCCAGGGCCGTATAAATACCCCACATGTGACCCCATTTTGGAAAGAAGACACCCCAAGGTATTCGCTGAGGGGCATAATGAGTCCATGAAAATTAAACTTTTTGTCAAAAGTTAGCGGAAACGGAGACTTTGTGAGAAAAACAATAAAAATCAATTTCCACTAACTTGTGCCAAAAAAATCTTCTATGAACTCGCCATGCCCCTCATGGAATACCTTGGGGTGTCTTCTTCCAAAATGGGGTCACATGTGGGGTATTTATACTGTCCTGGCATTTTAGGGACCCCTAAAGCGTGAGAAGAAAATGCGTAAAAATGCTCCTCCTAAAAGGTACTCATTGGAATTTAGGCCCCTTTGCGCATCTTGGCTGCAAAAGTGTCACACATGTGGTATCGCCGCACTCAGGAGAAGTAGCGCAATGTGTTTGGGGTGTATTTTTACATATACCCATACTGGGTGAGAGAAATATCTCTGTAAATTGACAACTTTGAATAAAAAAATTTAAAAAGTTGTCGCTTACAGCGATATTTCTCACACGCAGCATGGGTATATGTAAAAATACACCCCAAACCACATTGCCCTACTTCTCCTGAGTACGGCGATACCACATGAGTGCCACTTTTTGCAGCCTGGGTGCGCAAAGGGGCCCTAAAACCAATGAGTACCTTTAGGATTTCACAGGACATTTTTACGCATTTGGATTCTCACACTTTAGGGGCCCCTAAAATGCCAGGTGAGTATAAATACCCCACATGTGACCCCATTTTGGAAAGAAGACACCCTAGGTATTCTGTGAGGGGCATGGTGAGTCCACAGAATTTTTATTTTTTGGCACAAGTCAGCGGAAATTGTTTTTTTTTTTTTTTTTTTTACAAAGTCTCATATTCCACTAACTTGTGACAAAAATAAAATTTTACATGAACTCACCATACCCCTCACAGAATACCTTGGGGTGTCTTCTTTCCAAAATGGGGTCACATGTGGGGTATTTTTACTGCCCTGGCATTTTAGGGGGCCCTAAAGCGTGAGAAGAAGTCTGGAATCCAAATGCGTAAAAATGCCCTGTGAAATCCTAAAGGTACTCATTGAATTAGGCCTTTGCACTCAAGCTGCAAAAGTGGCACACATGTAGTATCGCCGTACTCAGGAGAAGTAGGGCAATGTGTTTTGGGGTGTATTTTTATATATACCCATACTTTGTGTGAAAAATATCTCTGTAAACGACAACTTTTAAAAAATTTTATACAAAGTTGACAATTTACAGAGATATTTCTCTCACTCCAACATGGGTGTATGTAAAAATACACCCCAAAACACATTGCCCCACTTCTCCTGAGTACGGCGATACCACATGAGTGACACTTTTTGCAGCCTGGGTGCGCAAAGGGGCCCAAATTCCAATGAGTACCTTTAGGTTTTACATGGCGGCTCACAATTTAGCCCCGCCCAAAATGCCAGAACAGTAAACACACCCCACAAATGACCCCATTTCGGAAAGTAGACACCCCAAGGTATTCACTGAGGGGCATAGTGAGTCCGTCTGAGATTTTTTTTTTTTTGCCAGAAGTTATCAGAAATTGAAACTTTTTTTTTTTTTTTTTCTCAGAAAGTGTCATTTTCCGCTAACTTGTGAAAAAAATGAAATGATACATGAACTCACCAAGCCCCTCCGTGAATACTTTGGGGTGTCTTCTATCTAAAATGGTGTGATTTGGGGGTATTTATACTTTCCTGACATTCTAGCACCTGAAGAAACATGACAGGCGCTCAGAAAGTCAGAGCTGCTTCAAAATGCCGAAATTCACTTTTTTGCACCATAGTTTGTAAACGCTATAACTTTTACCCAAACCAATAAATATACACTTATTGGATTTTTTTTTTATCAAAGACATGTAGAACAATAAATTTAGAGAAAAATTTATATAGAAATGTAGTTTTTTTAAAAAAAATTTACAACAGAAAGTGAAAAATGTCATTTTTTTGCAAAAATTTCGGTCATTTTTGATTAATAGCAAAAAAAGTAAAAATGTCAGCAGCAATGAAATAGCACCAAATGAAAGCTCTATTAGTGAGAAGAAAAGGAGGTAAAATTCATTTGGGTGGTAAGTTGCATGACGGAGCAATAAACGGTGAAAGTAGTGTAGTGCAGAATTGTAAAAAGTGGCCTGGTCATTAAGGGTGTTTAAGCTAGGGGGGCTGAAGCGGTTAAAGCTTATTTTTAGAATTAGTTTTTGCAAGTTTTTTTTTACTGTATCTCTGATTCCACACGTCAGAAGAGCTGTTCTTGCCTTCAAAGGTACCAGAACACTGATGAAAAACTTACAGTCCTGATTATAAGTCAATGAAGTCCATCAGGATTCATTAAAAGAGGTTTATTATGGTCCAAACGTTGTTAAAAAGTTGATTCCCAGGGGAAGCCAATTCCAAAAGGTGGCACTTGTGACATGATTTCTTTTTTCCGGAAGATACATCTTTGCATATAATTTTCCCATGGAGCATTGCCCTAAGGTTCCATACACAGCTGGTCGGAAGGGGAGTCAGTACACCAGCCCAGGAAAACATATATCTGCAACTGTCATGCCAGGGGCATATTTATAGGGGAGGCAGGGGAAGCGGCTGCTTTGGGGCCTGAACTCAGAGGAGGCCCATGCAGAAGGAGTTCTAACAGATTTTATTGTCAGGGCCCCCTCAACAGTATTATACAATGACATTATATACAATGTCACTGTAGGAAACAGATGGAAAGGCTGTCGGGCCTCGTCTGACTAACCACAGGAGTGAGCGTTGTGAAAAAGTTGCTTGGGGGGGCCATTGTGGGGCCCAGTCATTTCTAGTTACGCCACTGGTCGTGGCACTAGTAAGAACAGAAGCTTAGAAAATGGTTTTTGGTGTTGTCACAATGTTGTCAAGAGATTTTTATATTCTGAAGTTGTATTTGCAACTTATACTGGTCATAGATATAAGATATTCCTATATCATTTATATGAAGAGATTATGTATCCCATAAGAAGCAAAGGAATTTACATTTGATCTCTATTTCCTCTGACAGAAGGTGTTGGGTTACAGTCTGGCTGTCCCCGGGGACATAGGTCAATGGCCAGCTGCCCTTTGTCCATTGTCATCCCTTAGAGCTTTCATGTGTAAGGCTGCTTTCACACTGGCGTTTGGCTTTCCATTTGTGAGATCCGTTCAGGGCTCTCAGAAGCGGTCCAAAACAGATCAGTTTTGCGCTAATGCATTCTGAATGGAAAAGGATCCGCTCAGAATGCATCAGTTTGCCTCCGATCAGTCACCATTCCGTTCTGGAGGATGACACCAAAACCCTGCCTGCAGCAGTTTGCTGTCTGCCTGACGAAGCGGAGCCAAACGTTTTCTCTGACAATAGAAAGTGGATCCGTTCCCCATTGACTTTCAGTGGTGTTCAAGACGGATCCGTTATGGCTATAGAAGACATAATACAACCGGATCCGTTCATGACGGATGCATGCGGTTGTATTATTGTAACGGAAGCGTTTTTGCAGATCTATGACGCTATCTCTCCTTGTGTCTTCTTACATCATTTTCCTCATTTCCCAAACCAGGCCATTTTACTCCCTTTCTGACCAGGCACATTTTCAGATTTTTTTAGACCATGCATCTTTGAAAGCCATCACTTTTTTTTTTTTCTATTTGGTTATATAAATAATGTTTGCATATTTTTTTTCAGTCATACATGATTTATGGTTTTATTTTTTATAATCAGGAAAATATATATTTTTTTTTTAAAAGGGAAGAATAGTCTTTGTATGTCCCCTTTCCATAATGGTTGCTTTGATATATGGGATCAGAGGCATACATATATAATTAAGGGCCCCATAGCAAGGATCAAACCAGGCCCCCCACACAGGACAGAAGGGTTTCCGCCTAAACCCTCTTCAATGACCCTTGGGACATTTTTTCCACTGCCTCATTTGCTAAAAGTTGTTCCTTTAGAGGGCAGAGTCCTGACCAAGTTTTCATCCCCAGTAGAAGAGGAGATGATCCCAACTAAGACTGGGCCCTATAGCAGTCGTATGGTCTGCCGCTATGGTAGTTACGCACCCGTATGGGATGTATGGGTTCTGGTCGCCAGGGTTGGGCCATAAGCTGCGGTGTGGTGTCATTTTTTATTTATTTCTATTTTTTTTACACTTTGTGCTTCTCCATAAGTATTCAGGGGAATACGGCCACCAGAGAGGTTGTACTCGCTGCGGAGATGATCTGGGTCTGACCACTGGGACTAGAGCGCCGCTTTCTGATCTCTATACACAGCGATTAGTGTGCCGCTCAGGGGCGTAGCGTGGGGGGGGCCAGGGGGGCCGTTGCCCCGGGCGCCAGACTGCAGGGGGCGCTGGCAGCCGTTTGCACAAAAAAAAAATCCATGAAGTTGCTAACTGAGAGCAGCGCCACAGAGTGAGGAGCAGCATCATCAGAACAAGCGCCCCTGATCAATCACCACGGCAGTACGAAGCTCCGCCCACAGCAGCGCGAAGCTCCGCCCACAGCAGTGCGAAACTCCGCCCACCTTCCAGCCGGGAAAGACACAGTGGAGCTGGGGCAAGAAGAAGAAGAAGAAGGCTGCTGCAGTGTGTCGCTTCAGGACTCCACAGCAGGCAGCCTGAATGTGAGTCAGTCAGACAGTCAGTGTGACAGCTCCCAGAGTGTTAGGTGTGAGGTGGGCAGGTGGTATATTAAGGGTAATACTGGTGGTAGGCCTGGAATATGGACACCAGAGGTGACATCCTTTGGGCAGTACTGTCTCTGGCCATCCTTCACCAGCAGATTCCTGACTGCCACCTGCTTGCCCTGGCTCTCAGTGTCACAGTGTGACTGAATCACTCCCTGAGTGTTAGGTGTGGGGTGACTTATTCACACTGTGACACTGAGAGCCAGGGCAAGCAGGTGGCAGTCAGGATGCTGGTGAAGGATGGCCAGAGACAGTACTGGTGTCCATATACCAGGCCTACCAGTATTAGCCCTTCATACACCACCTGCTCATCTGGTAAGGGTGACCAGGCGGTATATGAAGGGGTAATACTGGTGGTAGGCCTGGTATAGTTGAGATGAGCAGAGATGGCATCCTCTGGGCAGTATTGTCTCTGGTCATCCTTCACCAGCACCCTGACTGCCACCTGCGTAGCCTGGCTCTCATGGCACTTCACTGCCTGCTGCTTAGGGTACTTTCACACTTGCGTTATTCTTTTCCGGCATAGAGTTCCGTCAAAAGGGCTCTATGCCGGAAAAGAACTGATCGGGCATATCCCCATGCAATCTGAATGGATAGAAATCCGTTCAGTTTGCATCAGTGCGCCTTTCGTTCACTCACTGTCAGGCGTTTTGGCCGGACATAATACCGCAGCATGCTGCGGTATTATGTCCGTCCAAAATGCCTGATCAGTCGCCGGAATGCCGGATCCGGCACTAATTCCCATTGACTTGCATTAGTGCCGGCAGATTCGTCATTCTGAAACAACTGAAGGATGGATCCGTCCTTCCGGTCTGCGCATGCGCAGACCGGGAAAACTGTGAAAAAGACTGCAAGACAGATCCGTCCATCCGCATGACAAGCGGAGGGACGGATCCGTTCTTGCAATGCATTTGTAGACGGATCCGCACCCGGATCCGTCTACAAATGCTGTCAGTTGTCACACTGAACAGCGGATCCGGCAGGCAGCTCCGACGACGGAACTGCCTCCTGGATCACACTAACGCTAGTGTGAAAGTACCCTTAGCTATCAGTGAGTGACAGTCAGTGTCAAAGGCTACGCAGGTGGCAGTCAGGGTGCTGGTAAAGGATGACCAGAGACAGTACTGCTCAGAGGATGCCATCTCTGCTATCCATATACCAGGCCTACCACCAGTATTACCCCTTCATATACCGCCTAGTCACCCTGACCAGGCGGTATATGAAGGGTAATACTGGTGAGCCTAGTATATGGACAGCAGAGATCTGTATTATTAGTATATAATGCCCCACAGTATTATTAGTATATAATAGCCCCTCTGTATTAATATAATATATAATGGCCCCTCTGTACTATTAGGATATAATAGCCCCTCTGTATTATTAGGATATACTGGCCCCCTCTGTATTATCAGTATATACAATGGCCCCTCTGTATTATTAGGATATACTGGCCCCCTCTGTATTATTAGGATATATACTGGCCCCCTCTGTATTATTAGTATATATACTGGCCCCCTCTGTATTATTAGGATATATACTGGCCCCCTCTGTATTATTAGTATATATACTGGCCCCTCTGTATTATTAGTATATATACTGGCCCCCTCTGTATTATTAGGATATATACTGGCCCCCTCTGTATTATTAGGATATATACTGGCCCCCTCTGTATTATTAGGATATATACTGGCCCCCTCTGTATTATTAGTATATATACTGGCCCCCTCTGTATTATTAGGATATATACTGGCCCCTCTGTATTATTAGGATATATACTGGCCCCCTCTGTATTATTAGGATATATACTGGCCCCCTCTGTATTATTAGGATATATACTGGCCCCCTCTGTATTATTAGGATATATACTGGCCCCCTCTGTATTATTAGTATATATACTGGCCCCCTCTGTATTATTAGTATATATACTGGCCCCCTCTGTATTATTAGGATATATACTGGCCCCCTCTGTATTATTAGTATATATACTGGCCCCCTCTGTATTATTAGTATATATACTGGCCCCCTCTGTATTATTAGTATATATACTGGCCCCCTCTGTATTATTAGGATATATACTGGCCCCTCTGTATTATTAGTATATATACTGGCCCCCTCTGTATTATTAGGATATATACTGGCCCCCTCTGTATTATTAGTATATATACTGGCCCCTCTGTATTATTAGTATATATACTGGCCCCCTCTGTATTATTAGGATATATACTGGCCCCCTCTGTATTATTAGGATATATACTGGCCCCTCTGTATTATTAGTATATATAATGGCCCCTCTGTATTATTAGGATATATAATTGCCCCTGTATATAATGATAGAAGAGGATGATAGTAAAGTGAGGAATTTAAAAATGTTTTCTGTGAAACTCTGCAGAGATGAGACGTGGCTGATAAAAGGTGTCATGACGTTCTAATTTCCGAATGAAGACGGTGGCCCACCATGCCATATCCTGCCCCAGACTTCAGGTCACACTGTGTGTGTTCTGAATTTTGGGGGTTCACACCCATCTACTACATTATCTGTACTCAGAGAGCTATCACTGTATTATCTGTATAGGACTACAAGTGACATCCACTATGTTATCTGTAAAAAGGGACGTGCCCACAGGTTGGGGGGGGAGCAATACATGGCTTGCCCCGGGTGCTGGCAACCCACGCTACGCCACTGGTGCCGCTGTGATCTCTACAAGGACGTTTAGAAATGGAAATATATGCCGAGTGACCCGGACGTATATAGTCAACTGGAGGTTAGCAAGAGGTTAAATAATGACTTCCAACCTTCTCTTATCACGTGGACTTTAGACATGGAATACTGTACAGTAAAATACACAGTACTAGAAATCACAGATGAGAGCCAGAGACAAAAGGAATGTCTCATCTAATAATAGTGAATGGTAATGTACAGGTGCTCATTAACCCTATGCTACATATGCTGGAGTAACAGCTGATTTTGCAATTTGACACAACACATGGTGATATTACAGTCCACCTAGGACTGCAGAAACCCTTCTACATTAGCTTATGACACAATTAGCTCTGCTACATCCATATACAAACCAGATATTTACCGTTCTCGTACTGGATCTGCTTGTAACCCGGGTAGTCCTTTTCACAAGAAAAAGTTGAAATAAACTGAGCGGATTCCCATCTCACGGATCTCACGTACGCAGTGCACATGTGCTTTTAATAAAGGACCATTTGGGTCTGTGTAATAATAAGATAGGATGCCCACCGCCGGCAGCTCGGTATCGCAGGGAGGCCCTCACCCTCTTGTGTTCCTCACCCCACAGCAGAAGTGACTACTCCTGGGACGAGATTTTGATAAAGACGTCCAGTTTGGATGAGGAAAGAGACACCTGGAGTGAAGGGGGAAATAATGTGGATTTCTAGTATGGCTGCTGGCATATGGACATAAGGAATATATGGATGGATCTTCAAGGACAGATAGTCTATGTGAACAGTGGAATACCTTCAATGGAGTCCGACCATTCAACTGCTACCATCTTGAACTCCTTCTTCTGTTTCCAACATAAAAACACTGTATTTTTATGCTGCCGTCACTAGGGGAAGCTTAGTGAATAGTGATTATTAAAGCTTCCACTGCTGTTAACTACATATATAAATTCCTATGCATTGAGCTCCCCCTAGTGGTGGCTACAGGCAGTCAGTTTAGTAATATACCACCTGAAGGGAAGCAGTGATTTAGGACAATACGGGGGTTGTCTGGTGTAAATACACTGCGAAGTATGGTGTTTAGCACGACGCCATATTTATGAAGCACCTGTTCTACTTTTTCCAACATAGAAGTCACATAAAGACGGTGAGGTCAAGGAAAAATATTTTATTACAATTTATTTATATTAAAATTTTTTCCACTTAATAAAAATAAATTGTAAATTCGTCATAAATCTGGGGCAGTGCACTTTGAGTTCTGATTTGCTTGGCAGTGATTGATGCATGTGTACTGGGAAACTGGGTGGGGCAGAATCGCCTCAGGGAGCACCAGGTAGGGTCAAGAGGGGAGGCAGCGAAAAGGTTATGGGCAATGAGCGCTTTCATTGTGGCAAAGGGGTTAGGTTAAGAAATTAGCACTGGGGGGGTGCGCTGTTTCAGTTTTTGCCTCAGGCAGCAGAAAGGCTAGCTGCACCCCTGGCTATGTTCTCCTCCACCATCTAAGAGATCAGTTCTCCTGCCTGTGCTGCTAAGAGAAATGTGATAGAGCATGCACGTTTATTGCCATAAGGATGAGCATCTGCAAGATACATCTGGCAACACTTATCTTATAGTTGAAGAAAGGAAAAAACATGTTACATTAAGTTGCTAAACCATTATCCCCCAACAACAGACAGTGGGGCACAGTGTTCTCTATGTTCAGTTGTCATCAGTGGGATCTGCCACAACATAACGTTTATGCCCAGTGTAAGTTACCCATGCACTGCCACTGGGAGTGGGTCCCCAACAAATGTGCACTCACCAAATTTGATAGGACCCTGCCCCTGGGGATTATGATTCTGCTTTTTCTAGAGTGACACTAATGTCTACTTAATTTTTAAGGTTACACAGACACATAGGAGGCATTTAGCCCCCTAGGGCCTTTCCAAGATAGACCTATAATAATAAATATTGGGAATGCTAGGTGACAGCCTCTGGTGGAGACGTAATATATGTCACCTAGGTTTCCTAGAAACAAGTAATAACGCTCCAGTGCAGGGGCGTAACTACCGCTGTGGCGGCTGCTATGAGGCCTAGGCCGATAAGCCCCAGGACAGCAGGAATGGCAGAGGACTGTTTACTAGAGGGACCTGCCATGGTGATCTTTGGGACTCTTGGAAAAGAAGGCAATACTCCTGGTACTGGGTCTTTAAATTCTCTTTCCATCTTTCTTCTTTACTCCTAGCTCTGCACTCAACATCATGACACATGCACTGATGTCAAGGTATTGCGTACGGAAGCGCCAGGGGGTTGAGAGGCATGCAAGAATGAGGAAAGAGTAACCACATGTGATGTAGGATCTGTACAGATGGAAGTTGTGGAACGGGGGGAGGTGGAGGTTTGTATATGGGGTTACATGGTCTGTATAGATCAGGGTCTGGTCTCAGGTCTGTATAAATGAGGGGTATGTTCTCGGCAGGGGCTTAACTACCATAGAGGCAGACCATGCGACTGCTATGGGGCCCAGTCTTAGTTGGGATTATCTCCTCTTCTACTGGAGGTGAAAACTTGGTCAGGACTCTACCTTCTAAACTAAAGGAAGAACTTTTAGCAAATGAAGCAGTGGAAAAAACGGCCCAAGGGTCATTAATAAAGGGTTTAGGCAGAAACCGAAACCCTTCTGTCCTGTGTGGGGGGCCTGGTTTGATCCTTGCTATGGGGCCCTTACTTCTCTATGTACGTCACTGGTTCTCGGATTTGCATTGATGGGGGTCTGTATAAATGGAGGTCCGTTCTGGGACCTGTATAGAGTGGGGTCTGGTCTAGGGTCTGTATAAATGGGGATCTGGTCTGAGGACTGTGTATAGGGGGTTCTAGACTGGGGTCTGTATACAGAGAGGACTGGTTTGAGAACTATACAGTGGGGTCTGGTCTGCAAATTGGATCTGCATATAGGAGGGGGTCTGGTATGGAATTTCTATAAAGAAAGGGATGTGTGTAATGGGATGGTCTGGTCTGAGGACTGTATAGAGAGAGGCCTAGTCTGAGCACTATATAGAGAGGGGGCTGGTCTGAGAACTGTACACAGAGGGGACTGGTCTGAAGACTATACAGGGGGTCTGGTCTCGGAATTGGATATGTATATAGGAGGGGGTCTGGTATGGGATTTCAATGGGCTGGGCCGAGGACTGCACATGGGTGGACTGGCCATTGATCCTACAGGGAAATTTCCCGGTGGGCTGTTGTCCAGGGGGCCACTCAAGCTCTCCTCAGGCCGCTGGGTAGGTAACAGTCTGACGCTCCTAACATTAATGGGAGCATCAAGTTACTTTTTTTACCCAGCTAGGTACCACAGATGCCCTCCCAAATTAACATTTTCAGGATTGTGATACAGTTGAATACTGCATGGTTTCTCGCTTTCTGCTCCGTCGTTCGCCCGTCTGTGGCTTGCATTGCATGTAGTTTGGGTTAAACCGGCTACTTGTGTTTCTCCCACCTTCTGTCAATTTGAATGGGACAGGGCCACTTTAAGTTGGTAGTCCGCCCTGAGAATGCATAAAGGGAGGCCTGGTCTGAGGACTATATCGGAACTCTCTATAGCAGGGGGTCTGGTATGGGATTTCTATAAAGAAAGGGATGCGTGTAATGGGATGGTCTGAGGGCTGTATACAGAGTAGCCTGGTTTGAGGACTGTATACAGTGGGTACTGGTCTGAGGACTGTATAAAGAGAGCCCTGGTCTGATGGCTGTATACAGAGGGGACTGGTCTGAGGACTGTATACAGAGGGGACTGGTCTGAGGACTGTATACAGAGGGGACTGGTCTGATGGCTGTATACAGAGGGGACTGGTCTGAGGACTGTATACAGAAGGGACTGGTCTTAGGACTGTATACAGAGGGGATTGGTCTGAGGACTATATAGGAGGTCTATTCTGGAAATTGGAACTATTTATAAGAGGGGTCTGGTATGGGATTTCTATAAAGAAAGGGCCCATGTAATTGGATGGTCTGATGACTGTATACAGAGTAGCCTGGTCTGATGACTGTATACAGAGGGGACTGGTCTGAGGACTGTATACAGAGGGGACTGTCTGAGGACTGTATACAGAGGGGACTGGTCTGAGGACTGTATACAGAGTAGCCTGGTCTGATGACTGTATACAGAGGGGACTGGTCTGAGGACTGTATACAGAGGGGACTGGTCTGAGGACTGTATACAGAGGGGACTGGTCTGAGATTTGTATACAGGGGGGACTGGTCTGAGGACTGTATACAGAGGGGACTGATCTGAGGACTATACAGGAGGTCTATTCTGGGAATTGGAACTATTTATAGGAGGGGATCTGGTATGGGATTTCTATAAAGAAAGGGATGCGTGTAATGGACCGGTCTAAGGTCTATATCTTGATATCTGGGGTCTGGTGTGTGGTCTATAATCAGTTTGGGGTGTGATGAAGGGCATCGTTTATACTATTTGACATTCAAATGCTGTAGATCGGGGACATGAGCATAAGGCAAAAAAGACTCCTCTGTTCAGAATCTCCCTGATCAATGGGAAGGTAAAAGCTAATAGCATGGGAACATGTAGGGAAAGCATTTTGGTTTTGCAAACTGAGCTTCATGCTCTTCACTTGTAAATCTACCGGGCACACAGGCAGCCATTTACAGAGAGGCTGCTTATTACATTCCATAAGAGAGGACTGCTAATTCTTAGGCCTGTATTACACCAGCAGATTATCTGACCAATATCTGTCCAATCAGACCAATAGTTGATGTGTATAACAGAAGATCTGTGTGCGTAATTGGCCATCTGACCAATGATTGGTCAGAAAATCTGCCAGATAATCTGTTGGTGTAATACAGGCCTTATATCAGGAACGTGCATCTTCTCTGAACATATGTGAATGTTATAAGGAGCCTTCCCTCTGGAGGACGGTTTGCAGCACGTTGACAGTTCTCATTCCACACGTGACTGACTCCCCCTCTCAACCTCCCAGTAATAAGACTGGGTTTCCAGGGAGATCAAAAATGTTCCAGTAGTAAATGAGTAATATAAATCATGGACAAAGGATCCCATAAGACCCCTGACATATCCCACAGGACAAAAGGGTTACAGCCAGGCGACCCATACGCTTTGGCACCGCCTGGTATGTTGGGGCTTATTTGTAATCTATACTATATAATACATATACAAATGTGAGTCAAAGACTACAGAAGTATCTGTAGGCCTCAAAACTGCCTGTTGTGACCAATCAAAGCACAGCTTTCACTTCATAAACTGCTCTGGTAAAAAGAAAGCTGCGCTGTGATTGGTTGCTTTGGGCAACAAGTGGCTAGATAAATAGCATAGTTGCCAACTAATAGATAGATAGATGGATAGATATCTAATATATAAAGCTGAGTGTATGTGTGTACGTCCGCTAAAGGAATCCGCACTGTTGCATTTACAATCACGAAATTTGGCACACAGGTACATCAGGTGTCTGGGAAGGTTTTAGACCCGGTCTCAGCTAAGGGGGCAGGGAATGGTGGAGGTCACAGTTAAGGAAATGGCCCACTATGGAGGCCAGTGTTAAGGGCCGGGGTGCTGTAGAGGTCACTGTTAAGGGGGCGGAGTGTTGTGGAGGTCACATTTTAAGGGAGCAGAGCTCTGTGGAGGTCACTGTTAAAGGGGCGGGCACTGTGGAGGTTACTGTTAATGGGGAGGGGCACTGTGGAGGTCACTATTAAAGGGGAAGCTGCTGTGGAGGTCACTGTTAAGAGGGCGGGTTATTGTGAAAATCACTGTTAAGGAGATGGGGTACTGTGGAGGTCACTAAAAAGAAGCGGCCGCTGTGGAGGTCACTGTTAACGGGGAGGGCGCTGTGGATGTTATTGTTAAGGGGGCAGACCGCTGTGGAGGTCACTGTGAAAGGGGCGGGGACTGTGCAGGTCACTGTTAAGGGAGGAGGGGACTGTGGAGGACACTATTAACCGCTACAGGACCGCCGCACGCAGGATTGCGTCCTGGCGGCGGCCCTGTAGCTCTGATCGGACGCATCGGCGCGTCATCTCTCGAGACGCGAGATGACGCGAGACGCGCCCGCACATGCGCAATGCGCGCCATCGGCGCGCTCGCATGTAGTTATACTACAGCCTGCCAGCGCCGATCGTGCGCTGGCAGGCTGTATATGGCAGAAAAAATCGCAGATCAGACGTTGTTCTGTGAACAGCGTCTGATCTGCTTGCTGCCCGCTTCTCTGGTGGTCCCTTTGCTTGGGACCACCAGAGAAAAATATCAAAGTGCACCAATCACCACACAACCCCGCCCCCACCCACCCACCACCCCCTGTCACTGATTAACCCCTGATCTCCCATGTCACCCCCTGATCACCCCCTGTCACCCCCTGTCACTGATCACCCCCTGTAAGGCTCATTCAGATGTCCGCATGTGTTTTGCGGATCCACGGATCCGCAAATCCGCGGATCCGCATAAACACGGACACCAGCAATGTGCTTTCCGCATTTTGCGGATCCGCACATTGCCAGAACTATATGAAAATGCCTTTTCTTGTCCGCAATTGCGGACAAGAATAGGACATGTTCTATACTTTTGCGGATCTTCAATTACGGATCCGCAATTACGGATCCGAGCGGGACAAAGTCTGTCCCCATAGAATTGAATGTATCCACATTTCTGTTCCGCAAAATTTTGCGGAACAGAATTGCGGACGCTGAATGAGGCCTTAGGGTCCCTTAGCGATCGCAGCTTTATAGCTTTTCCCTCTTTTTTTGCACATTTTTTAGAGATTTTTTCATCCACATTGATCAATGTGAATGGAAAAATATGTGACGTTCATTTTTTTCTTTCAGCGCAGAGGCTGAACGGAAAAAAATTCTCATTACCCGTATGGTCAATATAAGGAGAATAGCAAAAACTCCTAATGCTGGCCATACGTGTAATGATTGCGAGACCCCTAAAATGCCAGGGCAGTACAAAAACCTCACAAGTGACCCCATTTTAGAAAGAAGACACCCCAAGGTATTCTGTGAGGGGTATGGCGAGTTCATGCAAAATTTTATTTTTGTCACAAGTTAGTGGAATGTGAGACTGTAAAAAAAAAAAAAAAAATACCATTTCCGCTAACTTGTGCCAAATTTTTTTTCTGTGAACTCGCCATGCCCCTCACGGAATACCTTGAGTGTCTTCTTTCCACAATGGGGTCACATGTGAGGTATTTATACTGCCCTGGCATTTAGGGGTCCTAAAGCGTGAAAATCCAAATGCGTAAAAATGTCCTGTGAAATCCTAAAGGTACTCATTGGTTTTAGGGCCCTTTGCGCATCTTGGCTGCAAAAAGTGTCACTCATGTGGTATCGCCGTACTCAGGAGAAGTAGGGCAATGTGTTTTGGGGTGTATTTTTACATATACCCATGCTGTGTGTGAGAAATATCTCTGTAAACGACAACTTTTAAATTTTTTATTCAAAGTTGTCAATTTACAGAGATATTTCTTCACCCAGCATGGGTATATGTAAAAATACACCCCAAACACATTGCCCTACTTCTCCTGAGTACGGCGATACCACATGAGTGACACTTTTTGCAGCCAAGATGCGAAAGGGCCCTAAAACCAATGAGTACCTTTAGGAGGGCATTTTTACGCATTTTCCTTCTCACGCTTTAGGGCCCCTAAAATGCCAGGGCAGTATAAATACCCCACATGTGACCCCATTTTGGAAAGAAGACACCTCAAGGTATTCGCTGAGGGGCATAATGAGTCCATGAAAAATTAAACTTTTTGTCAAAAGTTAGCGGAAAGGGAGACTTTGTGAGAAAAAACAATAAAAATCAATTTCCACTAACTTGTGCCAAAAAAAATCTTCTATGAACTCGCCATGCCCCTCACGGATTACCTTGGGTGTCTTCTTTCCAAAATGGGGTCACATGTGGGGTATTTATACTGCCCTGGCATTTTAGGGGCCCTAAAGCGTGAGAAGAAAAATGCGTAAAATGCCCTCCTAAAAGGTACTCATTGGAATTAGGGCCCCTTTGCTCATCTTGGCTGCAAAAAGTGTCACTCATGTGGTATCGCCGTACTCAGGAGAAGTAGGGCAATGTGTTTTGGGGTGTATTTTTACATATACCCATACTGGGTGAGAGAAATATCTCTGTAAATTGACAACTTTGAATAAAAAAATTTAAAAAGTTGTCGTTTACAGCGATATTTCTCACACGCAGCATGGGTATATGTAAAAATACACCTCAAACACATTGCCCTACTTCTCTGAGTACGGCGATACCACATGTGTCACTTTTGCAGCCTGGATGCAAAGGGCCCTAAACCAATGAGTACCTTTAGGATTTCACAGGCCATTTTTATGCATTTGGATTCTCACACTTTAGGGGCCCCTAAAATGCCAGGTGAGTATAAATACCCCACATGTGACCCCATTTTGGAAAGAAGACACCCGTAGGTATTCTGTGAGGGGCATGGTGAGTCCACAGAATTTTTATTTTTGGCATAAGTCAGCGGAAATTGTTTTTTTGTTTTTTTAATTTTGTTTTTACAAAGTCTCATATTCCACTAACTTGTGACAAAAATAAAATTTTACATGAACTCACCATACCCCTCACAGAATACCTTGGGGTGTCTTCTTTCCAAAATGGGGTCACATGTGGGTATTTATACTGCCCTGGCATTTTAGGGGCCCCTAAAGCGTGAGAAGAAGTCTGGAATCCAAATGCGTAAAAATGCCCAGTGAAATCCTAAAGGTACTCATTGGTTTTAGGGCCCTTTGCGCCCAGGCTGCAAAAAGTGGCACACATGTGGTATCGCCGTACTCAGGAGAAGTAGGGCAATGTGTTTTGGGGTGTATTTTTATATATACCCATACTTTGTGTGAAAAATATCTCTGTAAACGACAACTTTTAAAAATTTTTATACAAAGTTGACAATTTACAGAGATATTTCTCTCACCCAACATGGGTGTATGTAAAAATACACCCCAAAACACATTGCCCTACTTCTCCTGAGTACGGCGATACCACATGAGTGACACTTTTGCAGCCTGGAGTGCAAAGGGCCCAAATTCCAACGAGTACCTTTAGGTTTTACATGGCGGCTCACAATTTAGCCCCGCCCAAAATGCCAGAACAGTAAACACACCCCACAAATGACCCCATTTCGGAAAGTAGACACCCCAAGGTATTCACTGAGGGGCATAGTGAGTCCGTCTGAGATTTTTTTTTTTTGCCAGAAGTTATCAGAAATTGAAACTTTTTTTTTTTTTTTTCTCAGAAAGTGTCATTTTCCGCTAACTTGTGAAAAAAATGAAATGATACATGAACTCACCAAGCCCCTCCGTGAATACTTTGGGGTGTCTTCTATCTAAAATGGTGTAATTTGGGGGTATTTATACTTTCCTGACATTCTAGCACCTGAAGAAACATGACAGGCGCTCAGAAAGTCAGAGCTGCTTCAAAATGCCCAAATTCACTTTTTTGCACCATAGTTTGTAAACGCTATAACTTTTACCCAAACCAATAAATATACACTTATTGGATTTTTTTATCAAAGACATGTAGAACAATAAATTTAGAGAAAAATTTATATAGAAATGTAGTTTTTTTGAAAAATTTTACAACAGAAAGTGAAAAATGTCATTTTTTGCAAAAATTTCGGTAATTTTTGATTAATAGCAAAAAGTAAAAATGTCAGCAGCAATGAAATACCACCAAATGAAAGCTCTATTAGTGAGAAGAAAAGGAGGTAAAATTCATTTGGGTGGTAAGTTGCATGACGGAGCAATAAACGGTGAAAGTAGTGTAGTGCGGAATTGTAAAAAGTGGCCTGGTCATTAAGGGTGTTTAAGCTAGGGGGGCTGAAGTGGTTAAAGTGGCAGTGGGGTACAGTGAGGTTACTGTTAAGGCAGCAGGGTACTGTAAGGTCACTATTATGGGAGCCGGGTACAGTGGAGGTCACTGTTAAGGGAGCAGGGTACTGTGGCAGTCGCTGTGGAGGTCTCTGTTAAGGGGGCCGGGAATCGTGGAGGTCACAGTTAAGGGGACTGTAACCTATGGTCAGTGGTAAGGGTGCTGTAGAGCCGTGTTTCCCAACCAGTGTGCCTCCAGCTGTTGCAAAACTACAACTCCCAGCATGCCCGCAGAGCCAAAGGCTGTCTGGGCATGCTGGGAGTTGTAGTTTTGCAACAGCTGGAGGCACACTGGTTGGAAACTACTGCTGTAGAGGTCACTGTTAAGGGGATGGGCCCCTGTGGAGGTCACTGTCAAGGGGGTGGGGTGCTGTGGAACTCATTGTTAAAGGGGCAGGCTGCTGTGAAGGTCAAAGTTAAGGAGGTGGGCTGCTGTGGAGGTCCCATTTTAAGGAGGCAGGGCACTGTGCGGGGTTAGTGTTTAGGGTTGGGGGGCTGTGGAGGTCACTGATAAGGGGGTGAGGTACTGTATATGTCACTGTTATAGGGGATACTGTTGATATCTTTCAACGACACACACAAACATGAAATTAAATAGATTAAATATACCCGCACGAAGCCAGGTCCTTCTGCTAGTGATATATAGATATGAGATAGATAGATAGATAGATAGATAGATAGACCAAAAAGCTGATAATTTCTGGCGTCTGGTTCTGTGCCTCACAGTAATAAAAGATGTATGCATACAATAAGTGGCTGCGTTCACACAGCACATACAGATGGATGCTGTTGGTATCATCTCTAGAATTATAGCTAAGGATGGGTTCACATCACGTTTTATGCCTCAGTTTGACGTATACGTAAAAAAAAATACAAAAACGCAGCACACCACGTTGTAGTATCCTGCACAGTCTGATAAAAAAAATTCCATATGTTAACGTATACATTTTTTTTTTTTTACAATTGAACTCTATGGTGAACGGAGGCATCCGTTAAACATGTATATTTTTTGTATACGTTAAACGGATAGGAAAATCGTGATGTAAACCCAGCTTAAGGCCTCATGCACACGGTCGTTGTTCGGGTCCGAGCCGCATATTTCGCGGCTCGGCCGCGGACCCATTCACTTCAATGGGGCCGCAAAAGATGCGGACAGCACTCCGTGTGCTGTCCGCATCCGTTGCTCCATTCCGTGCCCCCGCAAAAAAAAATAGAGCATGTCCTATTCTTGTCCGTTATGGGGACAAGAATAGGCATCTCTTGTGGAACGGAACGCGGAGCAGCTTCCGTGTTTTGTGGATCCGCAATTTGCGGACCGCAAAACACATACGGTCGTGTGCATGAGGCCTAAGACTGTGTTATCGTAACTGGTATAAGCCTCAAATAGTTACGTGATAAAGTTAGCTCTGCTACATCTGTATACCTTGTGCAGCGTGCAGTTTGGCGTGTCACATCAGGCTGTGCTCATTTTATATAAGTCCCAAGTCAGAAGATTTCTTAGCTAACGTTTAACCCCTCAGAGCCCAGTCCGGCACAGCTCCTGAACTCATATTCCAGCTCCTATGTATGAGCTCACTGGTTAGGATGTGAGAGTCTGCTGGGGGCTGGGAGAAGAGGGGAGAGGAGGGGGAGAGGGAGGGAGGGAGGCTTCTGTGATTTCAAAAAGTGTGCTGGAGACTTCAGAGAAAGCTTCCATAACACGGGGACCCTCATCATCCCAGGACTGAGCAGAGACCCTGACAGGCTACAAAGGCTACTCCACCAGTGGGGACCTGCAACTGCAGCTGACCTGTGAGTGCACACTCAGACTACACAGTGCACATGGAGGGAGGGTGGGTGCTGGAGGGATAGTAGGGGTAGTAGCTACCCTGAATGTAAGTGCCCATTACTAGTGCCAACATTTGTTTCATGATCTACTGCATAGTATAGTGGGAGAGATGCTCTGCAGATGTTACTAGATACACCTTTATACAATATATGGGCGGAGAGATGCTCTGCAGTTGTTATATGACATTTACTTTTATACAATATATGGGCGGAGAGATGCTCTGCAGATGTTATATGAGATACAGTATATGGGTGGAGAGATGCTCTGCAGTTGTTATATGAGATACTCTTTTATACATTATATGGGTGGAGAGAGGATCTACAGATGTTACATGAGATATACTTGTATACATTATATGGGTGGAGAGATGCTCTGCAGTTGTTATATGAGATACACTTTTATACATTATATGGGTGGAGAGATGCTCTGCAGTTGTTACACAAGATACACTTTTACACACTATATGGGAGGAGGGATGCTCTGCAGATGTTACATGAGATACACTTTTATACAGTATATGGGTGGAGAGATGCTCTGCAGTTGTTACATAAGATACACTTTATACAGTATATGGGTGGAGAGATGCTCTGCAGGTGTCACATAGATAAGTATACATAGAATCAGGGGGTAACTACCATAGTGGCAGACCATGCGACGGCTATGGGGCCCAGGGCAAGAGGGGCCCCAGTCTTAGTTGGGTTCATCTCCTCTTGGACTCTGCCCTCTAAAGGAACAACTTTTAGCAAATGAGGCAGTGGAAAAAATGTCCCAAGGGTCATTGAAAATGGTTTAGGTGGAAATCCTTCTGTCCTGTGTGGGGGGCCTGGTTCGATCCTTGCTGTGGGGCCCTTACTTCTCTATGTACGCCACTGCATAGAATGTATGCAGTGTATGGGGAGAAATGCTCTTCAGCCTCACATAGTTTAGGGAGAAATGGTCTGCACATGGTTAATTGAGGAATTTACTGCAGAGGTCAGGGTTGTGACCCTACAGATCCAATGATGCTCTTTAATATATATGGGATGGAGCAATGCTCTGCAGCTGCTGACTAGCTTGTACTAAGTGACATGTTGTGGTCACTTTTCTAGGGTAATGCTCTGCAGCACTTTTATAACTTATGATGAGTGATGCGCTGCAGAAGTTATATAACTTATAGGGGGTATTTATCACTTGTATGAAGTGATAGTCTGCAGAAAAAACATGACTGATGGGAGTAAAGTGTAAAATGTTTCTTGTATGGGCTAAAGTTCTGCAGAAAGTTTGCATATGTCACTAATGGAGTAATGTTCTGCAGTAGTTATATCAGAATGGATGCTCTCTATGTGCTACATAGCTCATGGTGGATAAAGTTAATGTAACACGAGTAAAGTTCTTCATGTTTATGGTGTGTGAAATGTATATGTTATTTGTATGGTGTGATGCTCTGCAGAAATGATAAAGCCTAATGGAGTGATGCTCTACTGAAGCTATACATAAAGAATATACTTCCTGTAAGGTGTGATGCCTTGCAGACGTCATAGAGCCTATAAGGAGGAGTGTATAGGTCACTCCTTCTGTGGAGTGATGCTCTGTAGAATTGACATAGCTTATAGTGTCCCCATCAGCGATATGTAGCTAATGAGCTTTCCATCTACATTGAAATGCTCTGCAGATGTTGTCCAGTTTTATGTGACTGATGCTCTGCGGTGGTTTCTCATCTTTAAGGTCACTTTTCTGATCTTCTGCTGAGAAAGAAGCTGATAATGACAATTATTAGATACTGGCGCCAGCATTGAAGATGTGAAGGATTTCACTTCTCTACATCTTGTGTATCCCTCCCTTCCCGCTCCATCATTGATGCCTGCCCTCTGTATAACTGATACTGTATGCAAAATATACTAAATAACCGCCATGAACAAAACAATGTATGTGAAGGGACCGTAATTGTTGTTGATACTCTGCAGATCGTATTAAGGTGGTCACACATATATAGGTATGAGCCGCAATGCCCCCTGACGAGGTTTGTTAATGTAGAATGTTATCACCATAGATGGAGGAGGTCTACAAAGCACCCCCATGAAGCTTATCCCTGGGGCGATGTAGAGGTTTGGCCAAAAAAAAAAAAATCCAACAAGGCTGTTCATTCTTTATACACGAATCAAAAGGCTACGTAGTTTTGGTTTAAAAGCAGCAGTCCTGTAGAGGAGTAGGTCCCACTCCTTAACAATGAAAAGTACAAATAGGAAAGCCAGGTCCGCGCTATTCTCAGAGCACCACAAATGTCACTCCAGGTAACCTTTTCTTTTTCTTTAAGACAGAAGTATGGTCCACGCTTCCAATACCGACTGAATGTCACATTTCCAGAAGACCTTTTGGAATTAGAAAGACCACATAGCGCAATACTGTATAGGATATGTGATAACACTTGCTTTATTCTACTTACAAGTATCTTCTCATAAAATCACAAAACAGACAACAGATCCGCTGTGCAGGTAACGCCGACCGGGTTTCAGCCTTCGGCCGTTAGAGCTGTCCAATCAATACTGCACGGGTTACTGATAAACCACCGTGCACTCTGCATTACTTCCGGGATAGTTACTCGATAAAAGCAGTGAATAATCCGTGATAAAAAAAAAAACGGATTATTCACTGCTTTTATCGAGTAACTATCCCGGAAGTAATGCAGAGTGCACGGTGGTTTTATCAGTAACCCGTGCAGTATTGATTGGACAGCCCCTGACGAAGCCGAAAGGGCGAAACCCGGGTCGGGCGTTTACCTGCACAGCGGGGATCTGTTGTCTGTTTTGTGATTTTATGAGAAGATACTTTGTAAGTAGAATAAAGCAAATTGTTATCACATATCCTATACAGTATTGCGCTATGTGGTCTTTATAATTCCAAAAAGGTCTTCTGGAAATGTGACATTCAGTCGGTATTGGAAGCGTGGACCATACTTCTGTCTTAAAGAAAAAGAAAAGGTTACCTGGAGTGACATTTGTGGTGCTCTGAGAATAGCGCGGACCTGGCTTTCCTATTTGTACTGTTCATTCTTTATGCCCGTGATAGCTAACCTCTGGTATTCCAGCTGTGGTGAAACTACGACTCCCAGCATGCTCCATTCTTTTCTATAGAGTTCCGAGAACAGCCAAGCAAGTGTACATCTTGGGAGTCGTAGTTTCACCACAGCTGGAGTGCCGGAGGTTAGCCAAGCACATGCCAGTATAGAGGATATAATGTATAGAGCGGGAAGACTGAGGTGCTCAGCAGTATCACAGCACTCCTAGGTGTGGGCCCCCACCCCAGCTGCACAGACTCCTCTGGTTTACCAATTAGGGCTTCTTCCTGCCTGTGATGGATATTACAGCCGGTTTCTCCTCTCTGTATTAACTCTGGCAATGCAGAGATTCAATGGTCTGGTGCTGTGTCTCATGCAGGTGCCTTCCCCCGTCTAATGCTCCTCTAAAATTCCAGTCACAGAGGAAAAGTGACATGGAGTACAATGAGACAATGTCTGTACTGATCCCAGGGTACCAATGTACAAAACTGTCAGGCCAGGTCATACCCATTAAAGACTGGTCAGGCCAGGTCATACCCATTAAAGACCGGATAGAGTCTTTTTTTTCTTGGCTGTGCTAGAGAGCTATCTTTTCCAAATTTTCAACCATTTTATAGTTAGTAGATGAACATTTTTGAAAATTCTCACCCAACGTTTTGGAATGTAAGTAAATGGTGTCTCCACCACCTTCACTAGGAAGATGGACTTGGATTATGTACTTGAAGGTAAAGAAGTCCCAACAGGTCATACGGGAACCAATGAGAAGATAGTTGTTTTTTTTACATTAGAGGACAGTCTATCATTGGGTTAGGTTTATAGAATTTTTGTTCTGATTGGCCGTTATAGCCAAATTCTCATCTTTGGCTGGCAAAGTTTTCATACAAGTCCCAGTTACACTAAACCAATGGAGAATAGGCCAGTGGGGACAGGCAAATGACTCCCTGAGGGGATCAGTAAATGTTGTTGGCTGGATGTCCACAGATGTCTACAGGTCTATGTCTCTTGGTAACCATGGACTGTTATCAACTAATCTTCCATTAATGTGATTGGCTAAACATTTCTATGAAGGTGGAGATAAGTGTCTTGAAGACACCTGCGGATCTGCCTCCAGTGAGACCATAGAATAGGCTTTGACTATCAAATATGGCTGACCTGGTTTCTTCCCAGAGGGATTCCCCAACAGGGATCTTATTAGCATCTGACATAGAGGACTTTGGGGGATCTTTTAGATCATTTTCAACAAACATATTTTTTAGATGTCCAGTTCCCTCAATAACTGACCACACTGGTAACATCTGCCTCAACTAACCCATCTGTCAAAATGATTTACTGTCATGGTGGAAAAACCTTCTGCTGGCCTGATTATCCATTAATGGTTGTTTCCCATCATAAAATGCCACAGCTGTCCCCAGTGTTTGTAAAAGCTTAATCTGTTATGAAAATTGATACCATTTATGACCTGACACACCTGTGATGCTTGCCAAGATCTTCTACATCTTTTTTTGGACATTTACCCAATATCTTGTTCTGTGATCATGGTTCAAATGTGAAAGCAATGCTCATTATAGGTTCAAGATCGTGCATATTTCTGCTTGAATTAGAGCCTCTCTTGCCTATTTTATGCATCAGCCCGGGTATTGTCAATGTCCTGTGCTTCTTGGGTTTGTTCCAGGTGAAGCACATGCTTCGAGGACACATAGGGAGTGGTTGCTGCCCCCAGACACATTCCTCCTCTGATCTGGGAAGGAGAAATCATGCTGGAAATGTGCTACGTTTAATTAACTTTATACAATATGTAGTGTACAGACTTGTTGGCCAACATTCTTATAAAAATGTACATCTTCAATTTCTGTGCAGCAGACCATAAGACGCGTAGACTGAAAACATGATTTCTTCCATATTGGAATCTCCAGCATTGAGATATTATATTACTCTCATTGAAGCTTTAGGAGTTATGAAAGGATTTTTCTTGTTAAACTCTCGCTCAACCTTTGATAGAACTTAAGGGCAATATGGAACGATGCTACCCTCTTATTATTTATTGATACATTATTACTACATGCACCAAATGATGTCACACTCCTTCAGTAAATCACTGCCACAAGTGTCCAAAGTGGTGCTCACAACCTAATTGTACTAACCACTGACCCACTCTGCTGCCCTAAAAGTTCTGTATTCACTGTATATGGCTCTTTAGCCATAAAGAGATTATACCAAGATATAAACGTATCCCCTATCCACAGGATAGGTAATTAGTGCCTCATCGTCAGGGTCCAACCTCTGGGCCCCACTGACAATCACAGAACGGGAATGGAATGGTGGCCAAGCACGTGCAGTGCCGCCTGCATTCATCCTCCGTGGGACTCCTGGGGATTGCCAAGCACTGTACTCATCTATCTCCAGCAGATAATGCAGGAGATAGCTAATCTATTCATTCAGAATACTCCGGACCCCCATTCTCATGATTAGTGGGACTCTCAGCAGTCCATCCCCCACAGTGGATACGGTGAATATAAGTCTGTATCTTGGAACAATTCCTCTAAAGGGAATCTGTCAGCAGTTTTATGGTGTCCTAACTAAGGGCAACATAAACTAGTGACAGGTCTCCTTAGCAAAATACTGGGTCACTTTCTTTAATTGAACCAGCCGTTCAAAATCTTATATTGAACAGCTCCAGCCCGTGCCAATGAGTCCTCATATTCATGAGCTCACGGCTCTCTGCACCCAACTGCTAATTCATATGGAAAAAAGCTGCCAATCAGAGGCAGGTGGGCGGGGAGAGCCGTGAGCTCATGAATATCAGGACTCATCGGCATGCGCTGGAGCTGTTAGGATTTACAAGTGAGAAAAGCAGAAAACTGGTGACAGATTCCCTTTAGGTGACAATACTCCTTCAATAGATGTTGGTCAAATGATCATTCAACCAACTGCTATTAATCCCGACTCGACTCACAAGCAATAGTACAGTACAGTTCATCTAGTTGAGTGACAGCAATGGTCTGTACAATCTGTCTAGCTGAGTGACAGCAATGGATGGTACAGCCCATCTAATTGGATGACAGCATTGGTCATTACAGTCCTTCCAACTAAGATACAGTCTGTCTAGTTGAGGGACAGCAATAGTTGGGAAAGTCTATCTAGTTGAGTGACAGTATTGGTCATTACAGTCCATCTAGATGAGTGGTGGCAATGGTCTGTACAGTCTATCTAGCTGAGTGACAGCAATAGTTAGTACAGTCCATCTAGTTGAGGGACAGAAATAGTTGGGAAAGTCTATCTAGTTGAGTGACAGTATTGGTCATTACAGTCCACCTAGATGAGTGGCGGGAATGGTCTGTACAGTCCATCTAGTTGGCATGACAGCATCGGTCATTATAGTCTTTTCAACTGAGATACAATCTGTCTACCTGAGGGACAGCAATAGTTGGTAAAGTCTATCTAGTTGAGTGACAGCAATGGCTGGTACAGTTCATCTAGATGAGGGACAGTATTGGTTATTACAGTTCATCTAGATAAGTGATGGCAATGGTAGATACAGTCCATCTAGTTGAGGGACAGCAATATTCGGTACAGTCCATCTAGTTGAGAGACAGAAATGTTCGGTACAGTCCATCTAGTTGAGAGACAGAAATGTTCGGTACAGTCCATCTAGTTGAGAGACAGCAATGTTCGGTACAGTCCATCTAGTTGAGAGACAGAAATGTTCGGTACAGTCCATCTAGTTGAGAGACAGCAATGTTTGGTACAGTCCATCTAGTTGAGAGACAGAAATGTTCGGTACAGTCTATCTAGTTGAGAGATCAGCAATCGTTAAGACTGTTGTACAGTCATCATCTAGTTGAGTGTCAGCCGGCGCACAGATCAGATTGGTTATTACAGTCCATGTAGATGAGTGATGGCAATGGTAGATACAGTCCATCTAGTTGAGAGACAGAAATGTTAGGTACAGTCCATCTAGTTGAGAGACAGAAATGTTCGGTACAGTCCATCTAGTTGAGAGACAGCAATGTTTGGTACAGTCCATCTAGTTGAGAGACAGAAATGTTCGGTACAGTCCATCTAGTTGAGAGACAGCAATGTTCGGTACAGTCCATCTAGTTGAGAGACAGAAATGTTCGGTACAGTCAATCTAGTTGAGTGTCAGCAACGGCTGGTACAGTTCATCTAGATGAGGGACAGTATTGGTTATTACAGTCCATGTAGATGAGTGATGGCAATGGTAGATACAGTCCATCTAGTTGAGTGTCAGCAACGGCTGGTACAGTACATGGTTAAGGAATGTACAGGGAATGTACAATGTTTGAACTGTACATGTTAGGTACACACATGGACTACAGATGGCCCGGGTGGCACATTCCTTAATAGGTCACTTAAAGGGCATCATATTATATACCTATTTAGATACATATATTTAGCCAAATAACACGTAAGGCCTCCAATTCTACTCTCATTTAGACCTGCTATGTAGTTCTACTTGAATGCAAAACCTGTCACCAGCTGTAGAGTGGTTTCCTATCACTTTCCCTTTTGTCTACTCTCCATTCCTGACGTTCTCCTTCCCCGGTCATTCCAGCCTCCACCTTCCTGCCTGTGTCCCACCTCCCACCAGCACTCTCATTACTAAATGACTTTTCAGGATGATGTTAAATAACCTCAGGGTCTTCAGATCTCCTCTACTACAGATGCTTTTTGTCCTCATTGCTGACGCTGAAACCTCTTCCCTCTATTCAGACCAGGGGCGGTTGTCGACCTGCAGGGTCCGGCTTGCTATCTCAAGGTTAACGACTTTCACAGGTCATGAATAAATTTAAAAACTACAAAAAATAGCACCACACTAAACTGCCTATTAAAATAATGCTTACCTATGGCAGGCTGGTCTTCCCCCTTAAGTGTACAGTACTTCTTGTGAAAAAAATAAATAATTATTAACTAATTAACTTCTCAATTTATTGCTATAAAAACCATCTAATAATAATGGTGTTGATATTATAATCATAAAAGTATTGGATTTTTAGTATTGTTTTATCTTAGTATTATTTTTGTATTGGATTTAATGTTATTTTTTTATGCTAATTTTGTCTATTATAAAAAAAAAACTGAAAAAATATTGTTTCACTCACCATAATTTAAGACCATGATGAAACACATCTTTGGGGGTGCAGACAAAAAGTCTTTGTCGGCACACTGGTAGAGGACTAATTTTTGCTAAACCATGGTTAAAGAAAGCATAGTAGTAAACATCCTAGAAGTTATTAACCTACGCATTTCAAACCAGAAATCAAGTAATGTTGGCCAAACCCACTAATCTCACCAGGAATGGCGAACCATCTGTTGTGTATGGGGTCCCCCTGAGTTATGACTCTCTCTGATGGCAGATTTTGGGAGAGATAAGGATTAGGCTGTTGGGTTTCAACATGTCTAAGCCTTGTGTTCTTTGGGAACACTTTCAAGTATATATGACCAGCATGCTACGATGAAGAACCTCTTAGGTTCAAAATGCGTAAGCGTAAACTCCTAGGATATTGACTACTATGGCTTTTAAGATGCTTTGATATTTTATTCTTTATCAGATGTGTGCTGCATGTCACAGACAGAGCCAGGTAGCAAGGACGCAAATGTTCTTTACCTGAAAGGAGTGTAAACCTTTAAGACCAGATAGGATTACCGGAAGCATAAAGGTCGAAGTATGGCACTTCAAGACACAGCATTTCCCCCTAATATTGTCACAGGGGTTGTGAAATTGTTGTCAAAACTAATTTTCATACACAGGTTTCCTAGTGAAATCTGAGTTTACAGAGGGGGCTCCTCTGTTCAGGATCTTTGACTTCTGGTCTGAGTGCAGAGCAGTCACAAAAAGCATCTCTCGCTCTGAAGGACTTGTCCTGTTCTGCATTACACAGACAACCCTTTCATCTGAATGGACATTGTGTAATGCCTTATTACCCCTGAGGTGGCGCTACAGTGAAACATGCTTTCCCAATAAATAACTGGATCTCAGCAGGGGGACACTTTGTGAATAGCTTATTGCAGAGACGCTTTTAACAAGTAGAGGTTGTTCAAAGCAGAGAACCCCTTTAAGAAGTTCTCTAGATCTACAGAATATAGACCACCTTGGTCTGTGCTGTACACTCTCTACAATGAGCTGGTCCTTTTAGGATCAACAAAATCAGCAATCCTCCAACTGCACGTTCGACATGGCTGGAGGCTATCACCGAGGGTCAAGATTATTTAAAGTATTTTCTTGTCGTACTGATGGCCCGAGGGACATTCTTCCTGCTATTCATGATTAGTTCCATTTTCTGGGTAAAATGAACCTTATGTCTCCAAATTTCTGTAAACAATGACAGTAACATGATCCCCAAACCGTAGTAATATAGATCATTAAATGAGAAATCCAGTAAATGTGTGATCCGTCAGACTGGGCAGTGCAGGAAGCTTATCTCGGGATACAAACAGCACCAAATTTACAATCTTTCTTATTTTATTTTTCTTCCCTAAATTGTATGTTTTTATCTAGAAACATTGTGATTTCTGCAGCGGTCTCCAGGCTTCCTAAGGCTACATGCACACAACAGTGAAAAAAAACGTCAGTTAAAAACGGATAAACTGTCCATTTTTAACAGACGTTTTTTTCACTGATGCCTTTCTGAGAAACGGACGTTAAAAACGGACTCATTCAATTGTATAGGGTCAATCGGTCAGTGAAAAAACTAACGAGATAGAACATTATCCCTTATTCACTGTCCATCAAAAAAAAAAACTGAATAAACCCATAAACTACCATTGGTCTTAAAACAGACGTGTTATGACAGTCATAAAAAGTCGATCACATTTCCGTTTTTAACTCTCTTAGCCTAAAGCCTAAATGGGGGAGCTAAAACAAGTCTGTGTAGCCGGGAGAGGCAGTTATATACCCCAACAATCGCACATTTATAGATTACCCTAAGGCTACATGCACACAACAGTTGTTTTTTGCTGTCTGCAAATCGGGATCTGCCAAAAACAGACACGGAACACAATGGATGAACTGTCAGCATTTTTTGCTGACCCATTGAAATGAATGGGTTCCTATCCTATCCGCAAAAAAAACTGAAACAGAAGCCAAGAAAAACAACTGTCGTGTGCATGTAACCTTAGAAGAACGGTCCCATCCTAATTGAATACCTTTCAATGCCAGCTATTTGGTAACACTGTACAGGTGCTCGAGCAGAAGAGACTCTCTAGGTAACGTCCCTTAGGCCAAATCCATTTACTTCAATAAGAAGGAAAAAAATAAAAAACCACAACAGAGAATACGTGTGATTCCACCCTAATGGTATGAATAGCCTTTAGGAAACGTTTGTAGAAAACATGACCTAATATCTCCCAAATATCAGACATGAGAACCAGGTGTAACTTCATATCATAGAAGCATCTGCAAAATGATCACCTAATACACTAAAGAGAAGCAGATTCCCAGAATACCACAGGTGATCTACCTACCCTGATCTTGGGCCCCAACGTAAGATCTTTTTAAAGGGCACCCATCTTCCTTGTGACACTGGTGTCTTCTAATGAGTCAGGGGGGACATTTGGCCCTGTCAGGCACCAGGGTGTTGGTGTAACTGCTACTTCATAAACCCTATAGCTACACCTCTATCCTTTTTCTTTAACACGGTTCTCCAGAACTAGAAAAACATGGCTGCTTTCTTCAAAAAACTGGGTGACACCTCTCCATAGGTTTTGTCTGGTTACTGAGACTAAAGACGTTTAAAGCGAATGGCACTGAGTCGCAATACCACACACAACCCGAGGACAGGTGGTGCCGTAATGTTTTTATAATCCTGGACAACCTTCCTTCTATAAGGCCTCATGCACACAACCATATCTGTTTTGTGGTCCACAAATCGCAGTTCCTTAAAATTCAGATGTGGTCCGCGTACCGTACTCACTTTATTTGTGGACCCATTGTTTTCAGTGGGTCGGTGGTCCACACTTTGCAGATATATTCTGTCTTTTTGCAGGGGGACATACGGATGTGGAAAGCATAGTAGAACATGTCCTATACTTGTCAAAATGTGGACCTCTAACCCATCGAAGTCAATGGGTCTGAAAAAAATGCGATGCAACACGAACAGCATCCATATTTTGCAGATCTGCAATTTGCGGGCCGCAAAATGGATACGGTCATGTGCATGAGGCCTTAGAATATATGCACATGGTCTGGATTATGTGTGGATTTTCCCTGCTAATTTAGATGAGATTTTCAAAATCTCATGCGCATAGTGCGGAAATTGTGCGGAGTTTGAAATCTGCACCCTGTCAATCCTCTGTGCCTATTTAGCAGCACAAATCTGCACACACTTACAAGTCAATGGAGTTTTGCACACACTGTGAACATGCTGCAGATTACGCATTACGGAGAAGGATAGGACTGTTCTATTAGGGGCCAGATGTTCCGTTCCGCAAAATACGGAATGCACACGGACGTCATCCGTATTTTATGTGGATCCGTTTGGTTTACAATTGGTTTACTTGCAGACGCAATAAATTCTTTCTCAAAATATGCATAACATTTAATTGCTGATTTACTTGCATTTATATAATCGTATCAAACTTGTGACTTCAAAAACGGATGCAAATGGGGGGGGGGGGGGGCCATACCCATGACATATGTGCTTGCATGCTGTGGCAGGCTTTTTGATATTCTTCTTACAGACTTCCACAGTGCCGTCATTATAAAGGCAGCAATGCCCCCATTGTTCCAGCCACTGTGACCCAGTTGTAAGTTTTAGGAAGTGTTCCCTTAAACTAATGAAACCTGTGAAGAGATCCATACTTACCTGTTCCCCTCCGCCCCCATACTTGCCAACATTCTATTTGGTAAATTTGGGACATGTAAGCCCCACCCCAGGAACATCCAAACCCACCCAGGCCGCCCACACATGGATGTTATTTAAGACCTGCCCATTTTTTGGGGGGCCCAGGAGAGCCCAAATCTGCAAGGACTGTCCCGATATATTTGGGACTGTTGGTAACTAGGTGCTTTGTTTCGGCTCCAGGGCTGTCTTCCCTGGACCTCCAGTCTGTCAACTTCCGCATGGACCGGGTCAATCACTGGTGTCAGCGGTAATTTGTCCAGAGGCAGAACATGACCTGGTAGTGATGTGCCGCCCATTACTATTGAAGCCAGCCATTGCCTGGAGGGGACCTGTTGACCCCCTTCTGTGTGGAAGTTGACAGGCAGGGACTGGAAGTCCAATGAAGACAGTCATGGAGCCACAGAGATGGAACAAAGCAGCGGTATAGATCTCTTCAGAAGTACCGTTAGGTGGTGGTGGTGATTAAAAAAAAACAAAAACGTTAACTTCCAGCCATAGTCCCCCCACAGTGTTTCAATAATTGCCAGGCATAGGGCCCTATAATGACAACACCAGTTGCATGGCGCTCAGCAGTCCCAGAGAGAACGAATGGAGTGTTAGCACGCATGCTTGACCACCACGATTCTTAAGGGGAATCGCGACCACCCGTTCCTGTGATTGGTGGGGGTCTCCGCCATCAGGCTCCCCCACTGATCAGATACGTATTCCGTGGATAGAGAATAATTTTTTATCTTGGTGCCCAGAGAAGAACTAGCATTTTACTATCGTCTTCATTATTATTAATGCCAGGACATATTTGGTGCCATAAGGATGTATTCAAGGAACAGGCATGGTTAAAAAGAACCTATCATCACCTTTATGCTGCCCATACTAACAGCAGAATAAAGTAGAGACAGGTGATTTCAGAGGTCGGTCATTTAAAAGTTAAAAGTAAGTGGTTGCTGAGAACCAACATCACAATCATTGCAGACTGGGCCCAGAAAAGAGTCACGGCCACCTGAGAAGAGTCCTGGTTATTCAGCTTCTACCAGTGCAGGAGATTATGAATAACCAGGACTCTTCTCAGGAAGATTTGACTCTTTTCCAGGCCTGGGCTGCAATGTTTATGATGCTAGTTCTCGGCAACCACTTACTTTTACCTCATCATTTCTGTCAGCATTTCTGTCACTATTTTATGCTGCCCTCAGTGAGGTCAGCATAAAGTTGATGGCAGGTTCCCTTTAAATCTTGTGGTTTGTTCTAAAGATGATCTTATTTCCTGGAGTTCCCCTTTAGTTTTCCCCATTCGTCACCTTCCCTCCAGACCCATCTCCACCACACAGACATAACTGGGAGATGACATCACTGGAAAATGAGGGTTTGTGTGAGGAGGCCTCTGGGTTCAGTCAGGCCTTTCCCTGGTAACTGGATACGCACTTGAGGAAAAGTAAACTTGCAGTGAAAGCAGGAATTTCTATACCTAGACTAACAGGAGCAGGATACGATAACGTAACAATGCTGAGGAGCAGGGTACACAGTGCCAAAGGGTGAGACTGGCACTCATGCTCTCGTTATTATCATGGCTACATGTTCAGACAGTCCATAGTGATATCTATGTGCCATAAATTGCACCAGTAGGGCCAATGTTATCTGTGGGTCCTTGGGCAGCACTTGGTGTCCAGGGTGTGCATGGATCTTTCTTACCTCTTTTTA
Organism: Bufotes viridis; assembly: GCA_033119425.1. NCBI lineage: Eukaryota > Metazoa > Chordata > Amphibia > Anura > Bufonidae > Bufotes > Bufotes viridis. Next base: position 56,514,235 of record CM065590.1, on the reverse strand, counting down.
TTATAATTGAGTAAAACCACCTACTCAGGACAAGCAGATCCAGGTTTAGTGGGTTTATACAGGGGTCTGTAAGGCCTCATGCACACGACCGTATGCATTTTCCGCTCTGCAAAAAACGGATCTGCCAAAAATACGGATGACGTCCGTGTGCATTCCATATTTTGCAGAACAGAACAGCTGGCCCCCAATAGAACAGCCCTATCCTTATCCGTAATGCAGACAATAATAGCACATGTTGTTTTTTTTTGCGGAACGAAAATACAAACATACGGAAACGGAATGCACCCGTAGTAATTCCGTTTTTTTTTGCGGACCCATTAAAAATGTATCATTCCATATACAGAACAGACACGGAAAGAAAATATGTTCGTGTGCACGAGCCCTTAGACGTCCATCCCTGCAGCACTGAACAGTGCAGACCCCTGACATTGAGAAGACATGCAGTCTGCAGGTATTGTTAGGCCTGTTTCACACTGCCATCATGAGTACCGGCAGAGAACAGTCTGCTAAAGTACTCTGGATCCGGCATTGCCGGATGTTGCCGGAATGCTTGCGAGCCCGATTGACTATTATGCTCCGGGTTCTATGCTGAAACAGACCTTATACAGTTTTATTCCTTTGAGTATGAGTCCACATGGACTGTACTTACAGTGATGCTTGACAGTTTGTGAACCCTTGAGAATTTAAGTCCTGACTCCTGACCTTAATCCAATAGAAATGTCATGAAAAGACCTGAAGGTAATAGGAGGAAATCCACCTACCGTATTTTTCGCCCTATAAGATGCACCTGCCCATAAGACGCAACTAGGTTTTGGAGAAGAATAAGAAAAAAACATATTTACTTTTTGAGACTTGTGTGGTCAAATTTGTGCATCCATCTATCTATCGTCCTATAAAAGTTACGGTGTATGTGTATAAATTGTACAATGAATCGTAGTGTATCATGTATGTGCCAAATTTCAGTTGTATAAAACCAAATGTTATTGTGTATTCCTGTACAAAGGATGCTAACAAGGTTCTTCCTGAATTGCAAATATGACCTGGCCCCTAATGTAGGGATACTAGATACAGGGTGTTGTGAGGGTGCAATTAAAGTTGCTTGCCAAATAAAGGCCACAGTCATTTATGCCACAGACAGCACGTCTGGAGTCATCCAATGCTTGAAAATTGGGCATATAATCCATAGACCAAAAAATATACCTCAAAAGCAGTTCTGTCATAATTCACATTTTGTAATAAATAAATGATGGTGTTCTGTTCAGGGAACATAGCCAAATCTTTGGTCACAAATGCCAGGATTTTCGGCCCCTGGAAACCTACTGAATTATATATTGGTGGAAAAGATTCATATTTCATATTCGTGTTTGGTAGGCCCAGGTTGGTAAAAGATCCTGTATAACTTGTCAGTCATAGTATCCTTCTCAGAGATATCTAGAAGAAGTTGGCTCGGGTTAGAATTATGCCGTAAAACTTTCCACTTGTTGCATGAAATTAGCCAACCTCCTGTCACATGACTAAGACCCCTTTAAATACAGTATGCCATATCCAAACCACACATGGTCAGATACCTGAAGATACATCTAATGTAGGACTAATCAGCAAACCGCGGATCCGCAAAACACGGAAGATGCCCATTGTAAAAATGCCTATTCTTGTCCGCAAAATGGACAAGAATAGGACATGCTCTATTTTTTTTGCGGGGGCACGGAACGGAGCAACGGATGCGGACAGCACATGGAGTGCTATCCGCATCTTTTTTTTTTTAAAAGGCTTTATTTATGCGTTTTCAATCATTTGTCATAAACATAAAAAGAACAACCGGGAAACGTACCCAGTAACAAATTAAACAATGAGTTATGCACACACATCAGCACTGAAGTGAATAGGTCCGCGCCCGAGCCGCAAAATATGTGGCTCGGACGCAGACCACAACAACGGCCATGTGCATGAGGCCTAAAGATATTTCCAACATGCTGACCAAAATAACAGCCAGCTTTACTGTTTGACAAGAACACCGGTCTACTTATCAGCCAGCTGTCATTTCAAGTTGTCAGACAGCTCCTCTCCCTGAAGTCTGCATGTGATCCTTGAAGTGGCTTCCAGGCTTGCTATACTGAGAGGAACGCTTTGATGTAGAAGTTTGCTGTAAAGAAGAGACTCTATGTATCCTTTTCTCCTTAAATCTGAAAACCCCCAACAATGGAGACCACCCAACCACTGTCCACGTGTGATCTCCCCAAGACATTGTGTAGGTAAACATAATGTCATATTTTCCAAGGATGGTGATGTAGCAGAGACCTAAGAACACGCATCTATATAACTAAAAAAATCATCCAGCAACTGATGAGAAAAACACACATCCATATACAATAGCTTTCACACATGTGATGAAGACATTTCCTAAGGAAGCGTTCCAGAGTCTCAGACTATGCCTCACTGAGAACATCAGGAGAGTCTTCTAAAAGCTGAACTCCAATTACTTATGTGTCCTGGTACTATGGTCGTCACATGTAGCAGAACTAAGATTGTTAAACTTCTACATTATCTTTATTCAGGGATCCTGAGATTGACGGGGCCTCAATGCAATGAAAGGGTGTGTGTTGCCTGCACAGAGGTGCTCTCGGCACTGCACCAAAGCTGCAGCCCCTTCATTCTCAGAATTGGTGGGGTTCCAGAGGTCAGACCACATAGCATATGCCATCAGTTTATGAGATGGGCCTAACTCTTTGAAGTGGTTGTCTAATTAAGACAACCCCATCTACATGGATTATTAGGGGATACAGGCGTCACATAGTGGAGCTTCCTGCTCAGGACCCCATTATGTGCCAGAGCCACCAAGACTGGCTCCAGCTCTTGTATCTCCCAAGTATGTGGAATTGTTCTGAAAATCAACGTGAACAGGACTTATGCAAATGTGCCCAAACGTGGACAATTCAGGGATATTTTGTAGGTATTCCCGAACAAATTGGGCATGGGGTTTAATAGTTTCTCATGAATGGAGAATTGAACTGTTGGGAGATATATATGTTCTGGTGGACTCAGAATGGACTTGTATCAGCACATTCATTTCAGTGGGCTCCCACGTAATACCACATGGTCGGATGAGACTCCTTGGTGATGTAGCTTCCAAGAACTTGACTTCCAATGATCAGCTCCAATCAAGAAAAGGCTTTTAACAGAATTTCAAGAACAACTGAAGGACCTAAAATGGTCCTAGCTACAGAAGTTCACTGGGCATGAAAGACAGTCTGATTTCTAAGTAGACACTTGTTCCAGTCCAGGGCCTCAGCCATGTTTGTGGTGCTGTCTACAGTCAGACGTAATCTATGTGAATGACATTCACAGACACAAAGTAAGCAGCTGCAGATGGTTACAGTCTGTCTACTTGACTATGGTCAGGATTAGATTTCTGTTGCCTGGTACATATCATTATAACTCCATTTTTGAGACATTAGCTTTTTATGTGACGACAAATTACAGGCCGGACTAGTTTTACAGCAGGCGTTTGGGTGTGCTGCTGCAAGGTGCCCAGTAAATATTTCCAAATGACAATAAAATCTGAGTACGGTATGTGCATATTCACTGCACGTCTCCTCAGTGCTCCGTGTCTCCCACCCATGGAAAATCTAAAATCCCAGACTGTGCCACCTTGTAGTCAGAAAGCCTTACTGTACGTGCAAGGTACAATGATGTCACGTAAAAAGATATACAGCAGCGGTGAATCTAGGCTGTATGCCTAATGATGCCTCATGTACACGGCCGTAAGTGTTTTCGCGGTCTGCAAAACACGGATCCCTGCCGAGTGCATGCCACCATTTTTTTTACTCCTGCAGTAATGTCCAATGCTCTGCATAAGCCCTAATCATGTTATTGGAAAATCTCCCTAAACCAGCAAAATCTTATTTAGGTTATGACCACATGGTGCGGTCAAGTTGCGGTTGCGACGTGCCCATGTTGCTATTGAGTACTGAGCAGCCATATAAGCCGCAGAAGGCTGTAATTAAAAATAACCTGTCTGGCTGGTCTGCATCCACAATACTGCACGCCATTAACAATGCAGAGCGGTGCGGTGCTAATTTGTTTAATTAGCGCCCACTTTGGCTTGTAAGGCTGTTTGGTACTCGACCACAGAGTGGCCGCATCTGGACCCATTCATTTAAATGGGTCTGTGTACATGTCCTGTGGTTTTCACGCATCACTTTTGCGTTGTGTGAAAATCGCAGCATGTTCTATATTCTGTGATTTTCACGCAACTCTGGCCCCATAGAAGTGAATAGGGCTGCTCGAAAATCACATCGCATCCGCACTTGCGATTTTCATGGATGGTTACTAACAGATGTTGTTTGTAAACATTCCGTTTTTTATAACATGCGTGCAAAACGCAGTAAATCGCCATGCACCCATGCGAAAAAACTGAACAACTGAACGCGATCGCAAACAAAACTGAATGACCGTTTTCACTGAACGGATCCGCAACGCATCCGGACATAATCCTGCAAGGGGCCTTAGGCTCCATGCACACTAATTTGCTGTCATTTTTTGCTCACTGAAAAAAAAAAATGCCATTCTCTCTATCCAATGTTTTTTCAGTCATTTTTTTTTTCTAAACAACTGTGTGAATGCTGTTTTATTCTGGTTTCTTGTTTCCTATACAAAAGGAGATGTCAAAATGCCGGCAAAAGACGCTAAAGCTTCAACATGCAATATTATTTAAAGAAAGCCAAAAGAGCCACCTAATTAACAAAAATTGCTAAAAAACGCTTTATGTCCCGTGTTTCATATTTCCCATCGACATTCAGCTGACTACTGAATATGGCATTTTTACTGCAAAAACCACACCAAAAATGCAGGTGCAAAAACACCGTTAAAACCACACAAAAACACCACTGAAAACCTATGTGTGATCCCACCTTAAACAAGCAAGCAGGAACAAGCTAAAAATGAACTGCAGGACTGGAGAGAATGTCATATTCCCTGTGGCTGCATTCATGTGGCTTACATAAAATCATATATCCATAGCATCTCCACCTGGAGTCAGCACAGCACATGTCCAATGCCCTACGGCTGGGTGGTAGTTCCTGTGAGAACCATTAGGGCTCATGCACACAAACATGCAAATTGCGGTCCGCAATGCAGGGCACCGGCTGTAGGACCGCCAAATGTGGACACAGGACCCATTCACATGAACGGGTCCGTGATCCGCATCCGACGATCCGTGCCTCCGCTCCGCACCTTCTGGATTGCAGACCCATTCTGTGGTGCGGTGCACAAATGGCCAGTGGCCGTATATTGCACGGCCGGGCAACGAACCTTAGACACAGAGTATTTTCAGTGCTGAAACACGGATTAATCTCCAGGATTTTGTGTGTTTTATTTAGCAGCATTTTTATTCCGACGCGGTTAGGGCATGCCCCTTTTTTTTCCCCCACGCTGTGGTTCTTAAAACTGCATAATGTAAATTAACAAGCAGTGTTCCCACTGAAGTCACTGGAGATACTTTACAAGCTTTTCCAGTTAATTTTTTGGGAGTGGAATCGGCGCCACCATCCACATTGACGAATCTCTGTGTAAACGCTGCTTTCACATTTTTCTGCCGTTTTTCTGCACTTTTTGGTTTTATTGCCATTTTAGCACCTGCAAAATATACAGCAGAAAAATCAGGAACAGATCAGTAGCTGAAAACAGGTCATTTCGGTGGCCAAAATGCAGCCAAATACACCCCAGATATGCCTCCTACTCATTGACGTATTTTAACCTTCTTCTATTGATTTCTACGGAAAAACAGACTCAAAAACGCTCAAAAGATCTATGTTTATCTATGTTAATGAGGCGTAATCCTTCACATGTAGCGGAAACACACACAATATACGCGCACCAGCCATGTGCACTCTGAGGTGCGGATGCAGACCCATTGACTTGAATGGGTCCGCGATCCGCCAGATAGGACCGAAGATCGGACTTCACCTATTTTTTTGCATTGCGGAGGCACGGATCGTAGTGCTTCCGTGGGCTTCCTGAACATGTTCTATCCTCGGCCATATCTTGCCGATCATGGACCCATTCAAGTCATCGGGTCTGCAAATGGAGTTCACACGGCCAGTGCCCATGCATTGCGGACTGCTATTTGTGGTTTGCAGCACAGGCACTGAACCATTACACTTGCGTGCATGAGCCCTAAGGCTGTGGATACATGACCGCAATATCTGCTTCACAATCAAAGGTCGCTGTGTAGTGCAGTACCCCAAGTATCTGCTATTGCTTGTTATATTATGTATTATATTTTATTTATTTCGGCAGAAGAGGTATGGTTGGGAAAAACTGCAAAACCACAGCCTTACAAACCCTGCTGCAGGTGAGGGACACTGGCTCAGACACCCATCTCCAAAACCTCTTCCAAGCCAGTCTAGCTCCAGGCCTGTATCACATCATGGACACCTATATCCATAAGTGCCTGCAAGCATGGGCGTAGGAAGCCCCAAAAATCTGGGGGGGACAGCACTTTTGGGGCCCCTGTGTCCCTGCCCACCCTCAAGCCACACCCACAGCCCCACCCATATATCGCACCCATACCTTAAATTCAGTGACGTCTCCTTTGATGTAGATCTTCTCTTTCCTCATCTTCTCCTTTCAGACCAGGCCACCATTTTTCCACCGTTTTTCGTCTCTGCAGTTTAACAAAAAAAAAAAATCTTAGTTTACTACTTTTCCATCATCCTCCCATCTTCTGGACAAAACATCCCACTACCTCAAATACTGTGCCGCTGTGGTTCCCAATAGTGCCCCCAATAATAAGTGCCTCTCCCTCCATCATCATGTGCCAGTAACAACTGCCAAACCTCCCATGTGCCAGTATCAAGTGCCAACCCCGCCCCTCATTTGCCAGTATCAAGTGCCAACCACCCCCCATGTGCCAGTATCAAGTGCCAAAATCTCTTCCAACCCAGTATCAAGTGCCAAAATCTCTTCCTCCACCCCCCACCCCCCCCCAGTATCAAGTGCCAAAATCTCTTCCTCCACCCCCCACCCCCAAGTATCAAGTGCCAAAATCTCTTCCACCACCCCCCTCAAATCAAGTGCCAAGATCTCTTCCACCCCCCCCCCCCATCAAGTGCCAAAATCTTTTCCACCTTTTTTTGTGGAACAGACATACGGAAATGGAATGCACATGGAGTAACTTCCGTAAAATAAATGGTTCCGCATACGGTCCGCAAAAAAAACCAGAACGGGCACTGAAAGAAAATACGTTTGTGTGCACGAGTCCTTATTCTGAATTACAGCTCATTCACATAGATAAACCATGCCCCCTTTCCCCCACACACTTTTCATAAAGCGTTGTAAAATAAGAAGATGCCAATTTTTCTGAAAAAATTGCCTTTTGGTGCCTCATTTTTGAAGTAGGCGATTGATACATTTCCCCATGAAGGTACAGCAGGGCTTCGTAAACTTCTATGGGTTCTGTACAGTGCTGTAGGTCCTACACAATAAAACAATGAACTCTTTATAAAGGGTATTGCGGTAAAGGGCTACTTTGGAATTTAATTTACTGGTTTCTACTGGGATTTTATAGACTGTGATGGACAGCCAGCTATACTATTTCATGGAGTAACAAGAAGGCTTATTGTTCTGCTGCAGAGGAAGTCAGGGGTGCGGAACAAAGGCCCTTAAATCTGAATGAAATAGTTTAATTCTGACAAGGTGTAGAAAATGTTGTATATACCGTAATGGCCCCGCAGGACAAGCTGGTTATCTTAGCTTTAGTTCTGTATGTTGAGCCTGACTGATGTGCTGCTGACTTTACCAGCTCAGCAAATACAACACACATTAGGGGTATCCCCTTGTTCCTTTTCCCAGTGATGTCATTTTCGGCATGACTTCACTATGGAAAACTTCAGACTCAGGAACCCCCCTCCTACTCACGGTAGTCTCGGAGAGTCAGACAGGGAGGGGGCTAGCTTCTGTAAGGCTTCTGGGGGAAGGGGCACAGGAAGACTTTATTTTACAAGGGGATATGAACTTCCACCTACGCACAATGATCAGAGTACTGAGTACATTCTGTACGGTAACACATTCAGAGCGCTGGGCCAATGCAATAGATGGCGGTTATATGTGCACATGTATTAGGCTGGGGGCTACACAGAGAATAAAAACATTTGAGCGGTCTGCAACCCACTGCCGCACAACTATTTTAGAGCTGTAATTTGTTTAAGTGCACTGCCAAATTGCTGAAAAGTCAAGGGCAAGTCACAGTCACTTGTGACTAAGGGCTCTTGCACACGAACTGATTTTTTGTCCATGTCCGTTTTTTATGTTTTTTGCGGACCACAAAATACATACAGTCATGTCCATGAGCCCTTATATTGTGGCCTATATGTAGGTCACCCCCGACTTGTGACCTGCAACCTAAAATCCAACGGAAGGTAGAAAATTGCATAGTTGCCAACTGTCCCAAATTTGACGGGACTGTCCCTGATTTTCATAGACAATCCCGGCAAAATTAGCTCTGTTCCAGGCCGAAAATGGGCACAAAGCCCGCCCATAAGTGGGTGTTCCTGGGCTGGGTCGGGGCGTTCTCGGGGGCAGGGCTTATACACCCCAATTTTACCAACTGAAACTTTGAAGTCTAAAATTGGCTTACAAAAACATTTTTTTGTGCAAATACCATTTCTGAGCTGCCCTCACCATTTTCTGTAAAGGAGGAGAGGCGTGGTATAGGGAGCCATCGGCCCCGGCAGACACATCATCATTTACGGACGTTTTCTGGTGTAAATGATGCCAGAAAGCTACACTAGCTATGTGGATTTCATACTAAGTACGCGGACTGCCGGAGTATGCGCCTCTTCATAAACCAAGAGCATCCTTCGGTGGAGCATGGGAATATCAAGACCAGCTTTCTAAAAATAAAGCTATCTTGGTTACCCATGGTAGCCAATCACAGAGCAGCTTTCATTTCGTATTCTCCTCTTGAAAAATGAAACCTGCTCGCTGATTGGTTGCTATGATAACTCTGCCCCAGAGTGATTATTACAGTGAGAAGAACTGGAACCACCACTGGTCCCAAAGGAAATGTTCATGTTGTCCATAGCAACCAAAAGCTTTCATTTTTCCATTCCAGTTTGCAAAATGATGGCTGCACTCTGGTTGCTATGGGTAACTAGGCCAACTTCCTATGGCACAGTTTTAAGGCCCAGTGCATCACAATGGGGTCAGATCCCTTCTCTTATCCTGATGGACGTGCTTGACATTTTTCTATGGGTTTCAACTTGCACGTATTTGTACAAACTGGATGTAGTTTATATTTGCAGTTTGGCAGACATTCCAGTTGAAAAATAGAGGTAACACCACTCGAATGAGGTGTTCGAATATTTACCTCCCCCCTTAATAGAGGCTCTATGACCCTGCAGTGAAGACCTGGCCTACATACTGACGCTTGTACCCCCGCCGATCAGCTGTTTTGGGTAGCTCTGGCGCCTGACCCACACAGCTCCATCCATTGTGTAGTGGACAAGACAGGGTTATTACAGCCATTCACTGCAAGGGGAGCAGTGCAGCAGTGATCAGTTCTATCTACTACGCAGCGGATAAAGCCATGTAGTTCTGATGCTGACTTCTGGAAGCTAAGGATACTGCAGAACAGCTGACTAGTAGGGGTGCAGGGCGTCGGACCCCCACTGATCAGATATTGATGGCCTGTACTCAGGATAGACCATCAATATTAAAATCTTGGAATATCCCTTTAAGGATCATACACACTACATAGTACTGAGTTGCACAGCCTCCATGTACTGCTATACAGGCTCTGCCAGGTGCCATATATAGAAATAAATAGTGTTGAGCGAATCGACCGCCACGAAGTGGAAGTCGATCTGAATTTCAGGGAAAATTCAATTCGCCTCAAAGCCGAATTTTCTCGTGCTTTGTGGTAGTGAATCAATTTCCCCTGAATGGCAGTAAAAAATAAAAAAAATCCTACTTACCTCATCCGTTTGAGCACGAAGAGCAGGCCGTCGCCATCTTGCAACGTCTACTTACAAAGAAATGCACTTCGTGATGAAGTAAAAACCTTTTACCGAACTCGGTTTCGGTTCAAAGTTCGGTAAAAGTTTTTTTACAGTAGAAATTAATTTCTGAAGTTATTATCCGAAGTCTTGCGAGACTTTGCGAAGTAATAACTTCGGCTCATAGGTTTCAATACATTCTAATACTATACGGAGCGCTCACTCCGTAAAAAGAATTCTAACGAAGTTTTATGCAAATCGACTTTGGATGTTTCACCCGAAGTCAATTCGCTCATCCCTAGATTTAATATATGCAAATGGGCCTATAGGACAGGGATGCTCAACCTGCGGCCCTCGAGCTGTTGCAAAACTACTACTCCCAGCATGCCCTAATAGCTGTAGGCTGTCCAGGCATGCTGGGAGTTGTAGTTTGGTAACAGTTGGAGGGCCGCAGGTTGAGCATCCCTGCACTAGGACCAACGGGGGCATTACCATTACACGTAGAGACTCTCTGCCGCCCCCTCTCCATTTTGATTGACAGGTCTAGGTGTGATGATTTTTAAATGCCTGGTCTTGTCAATCGAAGTGCAGTAGGCGGGGCAGTTGCAGACAGATCAGAGTCTCTAGGTGCAACGGCAACGCCCCTGTTGCTCCTAGAAGCTCAACATTTTTCTCAGCAATGTGGGCACATATGAACATGGGACCAACACAGATGCCTTCAGCTGCCAAGCGCACATGTAACAGGTCAGCCGGTGTCATAGGTACAAATCTGCTGATATATGCCCTATACTGGGAATAAGGCCCAGTCATCGCATAGAGCTCTTGGAATTTACCTGTATAAGGCAGTGCAGAATGATTTTATCTTTCGGCCGGGCTCAGCTCATATGATGCATGGTCAGCCATTCTTGTACAGAGAAGTTACCATGACTGTTATGCGTAAAGGCAGAACATCACAGCATGCCAATCACAAAGAAATGTACTGAAATGGAAATTCTACTTTTAGTTATTATTTGATATTTTACTGTAAGATGTCAGAAACCAACATTTCTATTGTGGAGCTCCATGAACTGGGAATCCCATAGCTTCTTAGTACAGAAAAGACAACAGAACCCAAATCTCAGCCAGTGGAGGGTTTGTGATGTCCAACACAGCACAGAGGGGGTGTGATACATCAGGGAGTTTCTGATCGCTTCATTCTGGGAATCAGGGATATTATCTTCTGACTCCTCACAAAGAAATATCAGAGAAATCAATGGGTACGGCCACATGGTCAGGTTTCCTGATGCATTTTTGGAATCCAAAACCAGTTGTAAATTAGAAAAAAAAAGAATTCATATCTGCCCTTTATAACTTACTCTCCTTTTATGATCCACTATTTTTGGGTTTCAAAACTCCATCAGAAAACCTGAACTTTTGGCTGTACCTAGGGTTGCCACCAGTACAGGAATGACCCGGACAGTCCGGGTTTGTAATCCTGTGCCCGGGTACAAGCCTTTCTCATCTCTGTGAGTGATGTGATGCGATGCTAGCGCAGGGCGGCGCTGACTTCAGACATGCCCACCCTCCCTCCCTCTTGTTCCGGTTTGCCTTGAAGAAAAGGTGGCAACCCTAGCTGTACCCTAAAAGTGGAATTGCCCTTTAAAGGTGTACCAACTGTGAACATAAATGCTGGGTGCTACTTTTCCTTTAATAGAACAGTGCCATCTAGTGGCACATATAATATAACATATTGTATAGCTCTATTAAGTGGAGAGTCCATTTAAGTATTAGCAATTGCCTCTTTTGTGTCTCGGAGGAACTCTACAGCTTTTTAGAGCTCTACTTTTATACTCTGTGCTGACCTCAAGGACCGAGGCTGCAGGGGGCAGCTGCTATATGGATGCAAGGCATTCACAGAGAGTGTGTAAGCACATTGCGCATTGACATGCAGAGGACTAAGTACTTATATAGGTCTCATCTCTACTCTCTGTCTTTCATTACAGGTGAGGTGTCGCTACAGTTACTTTTGTCCTAAACTATGCTGGTGGCTCACATATTCCTATTCTTCTTCACTCTGACTGTACCCACGTTGGGGCAATATGAACACTGGCAGTATTATCCTGAATATTACCAGCCACAGGCCCCTGAGCCACTACCCACACAGCCACGTAAGCCACCGCCATCCAAAATCCATGTGCGTCTGGCGGGAGAGAAGCGCAAGTATAACGAGGGGAGAGTGGAAGTCTTTTACAATGGAGAGTGGGGCACGGTCTGCGATGATGATTTCTCTTTGTATGCGGCTCACATAGTCTGTCGAGACCTGGGCTACGTGGAGGCCATTTCATGGACACCCAGCTCCAAGTACGGTAAAGGAGAAGGTAAGCATCTTCTAGTAACATAATTAGAAGTAGACCTTCAGTTACCAGCTGGAACAGTGTGGGTCCTGCTTTAATTATCCTAACCCTCTAGACCAGGGGTAGGTGCAAAACTACAACTCCTATCATGCATACTTGCACTGCTCTTCTCAGAACTCCCATAGAAGTGAATGGAGCATGCTGGGAGCTGTAGGTTCACAACAGCTGAAGTGTTGAAGGTTGCTGACCCCAGCTCTAGGCTGACCAATGTTCCTATGAAAGCTATTCACAAAGGTGTAACGCAAAGCTCTTGGGCCCTCACCTACCATTTATAATACTGGTGTCTTGTATAATATATGGAATTTGGACTCCCTCAGGCTACAGCTCCATCTACCCCCTATAGCTACACCCATGGTTCTGCATTCAAGCCTAACAGATATTTTCCATCAATTTCTGGTTCTTGATCATCATTCTTGAGAAATCCACACCAGTTGTCTGCCTAGGGGTACTTAAAGGAGTTCTCCAGGATTTTCATATTGATGAAGTCATCAGTATGAATATGGTGGGGTCTGACTCGTGGCATGATCAGCTGTTTGAGGACGCTGCAGCACTCACCGAAACTCTGGTGAGCACCGTGACCTCCTCAAGACTTACCAAACACAGCACCGTCCACTGAATGGCGGCTGTGCTTCGTATGGCAGCTCAGACCCATTTACTTAAATGGAACTGAGCTACGCCTAGGCCACATCACGTAACCAATGAACGTGACATCACATGGCCTAGGAAGAAGCCTAAGCGCTCATAATAGAGTACCGTGGCATCTTCATACAGCAGATCGGCAAGGGTGTTGGACAAGCTATCAACAATAAAATCCTGGAGAACCTCTTTAATCCCTGCATCTATTCTAGGTTATGCTGGTAGTGCAATTCGCTTCCTTTCCATAGACATCAGTTGGAAAATGTTGTATGACTATCCCGGGGGACACAGCTGGCTGTAGGTTGAAGGACATATAAGTTGCAGTCCACTGTAGCTCCTAAAGCCATTGAGCGGAGTCTATCAGTGATAGTCCATTGATAAGTGTGGGCTAGTGGGATGGTTCAAACATGTATTGTTTATTACATGTTCTCCATAAAGCTACACCAAGATTTGATATGGCCATGCCTACTGTCTCCAACAGGACAAATCTGGATGGACAACGTGCACTGTAACGGGAGGGAGAATAGCATCGCCGAGTGCAGCCACAATGGTTGGGGAGTGACGGACTGTAAGCATACTGAGGATGTGGGAGTACAATGCAGCGACCGTAGGATTCCTGGATTCAAATATAACAATGCCTTGGTGGAGAGGCTGGAGGTGAGCAATGGTGTTTAATTGGGGAGGGATGGTGGGGTGTCGGAATTTGTGCATAGTCTTCACTGTATCACTAACTGAACTGCATACATATGATGGTGATGGACATAGACCCTACAGTGGAGAGCTTAGGACTCCCCTTGTCTATAAGTATTAATATAGAAGGATAGAAGCTTGCCTAAGGCCTAATTCACATGTCCGCAATCTACGTCCGCACTCGTTCTGCAAATTTGAGAAACGGGTGCGGACCCATTAATTTTGAATGGGGGCGTGATGGATGCGGAGAGCACACACTGTGCTCTCCGCATCCGCATTTGCGGGGCGCGCCGCCGATCTTCTGGACGGCGGCTCGCAAAAATATAGAACATGTCCTATTCTTGCCCACAATTGCGGACAAGTATAGGCATCTCTGTAGGGCTGGTGGCAAGGTGTTTTGCGGATCCGCAAAACACTACGGACGTGTGAATAAGGCCTAAGGGTCATGCTTTTTTGGTTGCTTAAAGAGGCTGAGTCCTCCAGCCCCCAGATGGTGGGATGTGACAATGTGAACCATCAGAAGATTGCCCCCCTCCTCTCCTCTAGGCATGCTTCTGATATAGAGGACAGCTTGTGCCTTGGAGGTCCAGCTGGACAGGAGGGACTGGTCACACTCACCAGAAGACAAGGCTGGACAGAGCTGCCTATGACATGAATCACTTAGTCATATCATGTTTTCCATTAATCACCATCATGATGTACCTTACTTACACACCCAGAGTAAATCTCATACCCCGGCCTTTATACAAGACCCTTCATTTAACGTTCATAAAAAACTGTTTCTGTAGATAATTACATCAGCCGCATATTTCAGCTACTAAAAAATGTATACTTCACTCATACATCAGCCTGTATACAGCCATTATGTAATAAAGCGTTAATTATATATATCTTATACCTTGTATACAAAATTGTAGCCTCTAGACCCCTCTCTTATACCAGCCTGTATACACAGTGATTATAGTTCTGTAATAAAGCAGTTATTATATCTCTTATACTTTGTTAGGCTACTTTCACACTTGCGTTGCTGGATTCCGGCAGGCAGTTCCGGCAATCTGTATGTAAACGGATACCATTTGTAGATGGATCCGGATGCGGATCCGTCTCACAAATGCATTGCAATACTGGATCCGTCTCTCCGGTTGTCATCCGGAAAAACGGATCCGGTATTTATCTTTTCACATTTTTAAAGGTCTGCACATGGGCAGACCAGATCCGTCAATGCGGTAATTTAAAAGGAAATTAATGCCGGATCTGGCATTCCGGAATTTTGGACGGAGAAAATACCGCAGCTACGGTATTTTCTCCGGCCAAAAGATGTAAGAGGGACTGAACTGATGCATCCTGAACGGAATGCTCTCCATTCAGAATGCATTAGGATTAGGCCTCATGCACACGACCGTTGCCTGCCTCCGCGTCCGCTCCTCCTTGAAATTTCGCGTCCGTCAAAAAAAACGGATGACGGACCGTTTTTTTTGACGGATCCGATTTGTATGGCAGATCCATTGTAAAAATGCCCTTTCTTGTCCGCGACCGTGAAAAAAATAGGACATGCACTATTTTTTTGACGGAATGAGACTACGGATCACGGAAGCGGAGCAAACGGTTGACCATCCGCATTTTTTGACGGACCCATTGAAATGAATGGGGAAGCATCCTATCCTTGAAAAAAAACGGAACGGACGCGGAAACAAACAACGTTCGTGTGCATGGGGCCTTAAACTGATCTGTTTTTTTCCGGTATTGAGCCCCTAGGACGGAACTCAATACCGGAAAAGAATAATGCTAATGTTAAAGTACCCTTATTATTATGTCTCTTATATTTGTTATTATATCTTTTATACCTTGTATACACAATTATAGCCTCGGTATGACTGTATATTATAGCCTAGTATACCTTTTTCCTATACCATACCTGTACAATTTCTATATCATTCACTTATCAGCACGTATACTATGCCCCTTTCATATACTACACTTTTGGTATACAAATTAATTCCTCATGTGCCAGGCTTGGCTGTTGTAGTCGCTGGATATCCAGGCTGATCGAAACCATCGGCAGTGGCGGCAGAGTGCTGCACTGTGTGCGCTAGTGTTTGCACACAACTATCACACCTAGTGTACGGTATACATTCCCTACTGCTATATATACACTGCTGAGACAATCACACGCTGGGCCACTCTGATCTCTGCAAGCATCTATGTTCCAGAAAGAATCAGGAAATGCTTATATAGCAGTCAACCAATATAATGTGACGTTCTATAGAGATATATCAGGACCTGCTCAGTTATTTTAGGGAATTGTTATTTCAATTTGTGCCAATATGGACCTTCAACTTTACCCACTGCAGACATCTCCCTATTTATGTTCCTAATTAGTGTTACCATGATGTGAGGGATTTGCTTTAGGTGTGCCCCTGCCAGTGGAGGCTCAGCCCTGTTTACTCTCTGCCCAGGCTGTGCCGCTCTCTGTCTGAACCTGGTATTGGTGCCCAAAGTGCTTGGTCTGGGAGTCGTGTGAAGCGTCTGGGTCACAAGTTCAGTGTCTCTTCTGCATGAAGAAGCTGTGTTTGCTGAGAGGACTAGCCAGGGTATATACAGCAGGCAATCTGCACACTGTGTGTATACAGCCCAACACTGAGAGAATGCTTTACAGTATATTTAGGCTCTTGCTGGGCTCTTCTCCTGATTTTGACTCATTTATTCATCTGACATGTTTTCAGTACAGATAAGCCCTGTTTACCCGAGTTCGTTTTCCATGTAAAAGCATCTGGTGCAGTTTCTATGTATATCTGGAGAAAGTTCTTGCCTTTTTACCCATCGTGGAAAGGCAGGAGGCACATAGATTGTCACGGCTGACTTTAAATACTGATCAATGGAGCTTCTACTAGGGCATTTATGGTGACTATAAGAAATTAGATGTGAGGAAGCTTTGCTATGGTGCTCAGGGGTTTGAAAATGGGATTAATAGCACCATTTCTTTTTTTGCAGATGACACTAAGGCCTCTTTCACACTTGCGTTGTGAGGATCCGGCGTGCACTTCTGTCGCCGGAAATGCCCACCGGATCTGTCACAACACAAGACAACTGAAAGCTTTTGAAGACTGATCAGTCTTCAAAATGCTTTCAGTGTTACTATGGCAGCCAGGACGCTACTAAAGTCCTGGTTGCCATAGTAAGTAGTGGAGAGCCAGGGGAGCAGATACTCACAGTCCGTGCGGCTCCCGGGGCGCTCCACAATGACGTCACTTATAGAGAAGGATTTGGGAGTCCTTGTAGATGGTAGATTACATAACAGCATACAATGCCAATCAGCTGCTTCTAAGGCTACCGGGATAATGTCATGCATTAAACGAGGCATGGACTCGCGGGACAGGGATGTAATAGTACCACTTTATAAAGTGTTGATGCAGCCTCATCTGGAATAGTTCAGTTCCGGGCACCAGTAATCCATGTCCTTGGTCTGCTTGTCTTCAGTAAACTGTTTGCGGGCTTTCTTGTGCATCATCTTCCTTCTGGGATGAAAGCCATGCAGACCAATTTGATGCAGTATGCGGCGTATGGTCTGAGCACTGACAGGCCGACCCCCCCACCCCTGTAACTTCTGCAGCAATGCTGGCAGCACTTATACATCTATTTTAATAAGAAAACCTCTGGATATGACGCTAGAGCACGTGCACTCAACTTATTTGGTCGACCATGGCGAGGCCTGTTCTGAGTGGAACCTGTCTTGTTAAACTGCTGTATGGTTTTGGCCACCGTGCTGCAGCTCAGTTTCTGGATGTTGGCAATCTTCTTATAGCCTCGGCCATCTTTATGTGGGGTAACAATTCTTCTTTTCAGTTCCTCAGAAAGTTCTTTGCCATGAGGAGCCATTTTGACCTTCCAGGGTCCAGTATGTGAGAGTGATAACACCAAATATAACACACCTGCTCCCCATTCATAACTGAGACCTTGTAACACTAACAAGTCACATGACACCAGGGAGGTAAAATGGCTAATTGGGCACAATATGGTCATTGTCACTTAGGGGTGTACTCACTTTTGTTGCCAGAGGTTTAGACATTAATGGCTGTGTGTTTTGTTACTTTGAGGGCACAACAAATACACTGTTATACAAGCTGCACACTGACTACTTTACATTATATCAAAGTGTCATATCTTTAGTGTTGTCACATGAAAAGATAGAATGAAATATTTACAAAAATGTGAGAGGTGCACTGACTTTTTTGAGATACTGTATACATATCTCAGAATTTTTATTTGTGTTCAGTTTTAAATAGTTGTCTTTATGATGAAACGAGCCATCTATAAAATACATTACATCTGTGTCAATATAGGTCCTGTGGGGTTAAACACACATCTGGCAGACACCCCCAATAGGACACAGCCTCCTCCTTCATTCTGCTGTAGTCACGTACAGTGGAGCACTGGCTGTGACTCACTCTGGGTGCGTGGGATGAGATGTAAGAGAGTACTGTTATCCCTCACACTTTCCTAGACTGCTGAGCTAACACTCTTTTTAAATGGCAAATACAACATGCTTTACTTCATCCTGTGTCTTACTGATGGTGAGACCGGCGAAGCCTCAGTACTGTCCATTTACCTCATCATACATTATATTCCTCCTAAATATTCTTGACCCACTGGTACATCATATGAGACCATCCAAGCCTCAGCCTCAGTACTGTCCATTTACCTCAAGACATGTTGTAGTCCTCCTAAACTTCTTGACCCACTGGTACATCAGATGAGACCATCCAAGCCTTAGCCTCAGTACTGTCCATTTACCTCATTACAAATTGTAGTCCTCCGAAATATTCTTGACCCACTGGCACATCATATGAGACCATCCAAGCCTCAGTACTGTCCATTTACCTCATTACAAATTGTAGTCCTCCGAAATATTCTTGACCCACTGGTACATCAGATGAGACCATCTAAGCCTCAGTACTGTCTATTTACCTCATGACAAATTGTAGCCCTCCTAAATATCCTTGACCCTGTGCTATATACCTTTCGATCTATGAAATTGTAGTTTGTATACTCTATTACGGCATAACGAGGGACGTCTCCTCACACTGGAGCTTTATTATTTCAGTGGAGGGGCAAATGACTACAAAGATCATCTCTGGAGGAGTCGGCATGTCTAGTACATACGTTGCTTTCACTCGCCATCCTATAATGCTTCCTTTCTCCTGTGGTGGTGCTGCAGGGAAATTGAGCACTTGCTGAGCGATTACGAGACCCTGCGATCAGTTTACTTTTGAGGTATCGTTCTAGCAATAATGGATGCTCAAAATGGAGAAATGGTGCATTTGTTTATGGTGCATTCTGCATACTCTATACAGTGATCAAGTCCAGATGGAGTGGTTTTCTGAAAGAGGTAGGCTTCAATGTATATAGAGCATGTTATACTAATTTTCAGATTGAACCCCCTGGATATTCTTAGTTCCTTCATAATCCAGACCAATATAATTGATGGCTTTATATTAATTGACCAATAATTTAATATAATAATGGTAAAATTGCCACTGCAATGTACTACACTCAGGACATTCATTGGTCTAATGAGAGTATAATTTACAGGTCATGATCATGTTTATTTTGGGTGCATGAAATATGTCTTTCATGGCAGGAGCTGCATATCCAGGTTGAAGATGTACGTATACGTGCAATTCTGGCCACGTACCGAAAACGGGTGCCTGTAACAGAGGGTTATGTAGAAGTCAAGGTAGATGGCACATGGAAGCAGGTGTGTGACACCCAGTGGACCCAGAAGAACAGCAGAGTAATATGTGGCATGTTCGGCTTCCCCGGAGAGAGGAAATACAACCAGAAGGTGTACAAGTAAGTGGGCTGTCCTCACATAAATGGAAGAAAGTGTTTTCTGAGCTCTAGCTTTCTAAAGAACTGCAGAAAAACAGCTAAATTCTCATATACAAGTCACAATAAGGATGCTTTCACACCGTGTTTTTCTTTACTTCCACGAGGGAATCATTTTTACCAGGAAACAAGACAAATATAGAGAAAAGGTGTAGTAAGGGACACAAACTAGACAAAACATGCTTCTATAGAGGCCCGTGTCTCCATTAAACACATCTGTTTTGTAATGTTTCTGAGCAGCGTCAGAATGGGGTTCCTTGGGCCCAGCAGAGGAAATTACTCTCGGGTCCCAACACCTATATCATCAATAAAGTCTAACCGATTCACAACCTAAGACATAGACCCTAGTGTTTAGTAATTGGCTCCAAAGGCAGATCCAAATGCCATTTTTCTCTTGGACCTTTGGGGCCCAGTTGAAGAAGTGCCCACCTGCCACTAGGTTGACAGGGCCAGAAATTTAGCCCAGCCCTGCCAAATTCCTGCCGCGCTGATTAGCAGAGCAAGGGCAGAGGGCCATATTTGGCTTCGGAGCTGCCACTGCGCAGGTGACGAGTCTCTAAACCTAACTAAGAAGAGCCTACAAACAATCAGTAAGATGTTCCTTACTGCCATCTGCTGTTCAAACCTGCTATTGCAGCATTCATCTTCCAAGACTTTATGAAATAGATTAGCGCTTTTCTGTGCGAGAATAATGTATGTATGAAACGTGACTATAAAGGCCAGAATGAGCAATCAGATTCTTTAATTTTATCTTGTGTAATCAGCCCAATAATCTCAATAAACCTGTTTCCAGGGCTTATAGCTGTGATGAGTTTAGACATGTTAGGCACTAATGCTTAGCCTTTCACTAATTAAACTACATTTTTCTCCAGGATATTTGCAACTCGTAGGAAACACAACTATTGGCAATTTTCAGCTAACTGCACCGGAAATGAGGCACATTTCTCCACCTGCATTGTGGGAGGAATACTTACCCCAAATACTACCACTAACCAGACTTGCTCAGGTGGAGCTCCCGCTGTTGTTAGCTGTACTCCTGGAAGAGCCTTCGCCCCAAGTCCAACCAGCGGCTTCCGCAAAGCATTCCGTCAGGAGGTACGACCAACACAATAATGACATGGAAAAGACAGGTATCAGCCCTGAATGAACTCGATCATGTCCCTGGACCACCATTACTAAACCCAGAGACATTGTAACTCTGTGTAGGAACTCTTTCCATCACCCATTACTCTTAGGAGGGCCCTGCATTGAAGACAGACATACATTCCAATGCATATTTGACATTTGCATGAAGGGATCATCACTGCATCAACGTCAGTCTAATAATACCTAAACCATACTACTGCCCTACTTACTACATAGACTATCCCTGCCTACTTTTTGATTTTTAAGGAGACCTGAGATGGTTTGCACTTATTGTAAAGATGAGAACAGGCCACACATAAAAAGCAAGAACCATAGTGCCTAACAGTGCTAGACTGCCCCCCATAAAGTGTGATCAGGGTGCTCACCACAAGCAAAAAGTTCCAGCAAAGTGCTCTACATAAACAATACCAGCATAAACAGTGCCAACTTTAGGTTGTCTTTGGCCACATCAAATAGAAAATCACAAGTGGTTAGATGGAACATCTTTACTTTATATACAATGAGTTCATTAAGTGAGGTGGTCATTTTATTATGGGTATATGTCGTATGTCTCAGTTCGGGGCTTATTTTGACTTTACTTTATAGCAACCACTGGTACGTCTGAGGGGTGGAGCCAATACTGGGGAAGGACGAGTTGAGGTCCTGAAGAATAACGAGTGGGGAACAATTTGTGATGATCAATGGAACTTGGTCTCTGCCAGCGTGGTCTGCAGGGAACTTGGGTTTGGAAGTGCCAAAGAGGCCTTGGTGGGAGCTCAGTTGGGGCAAGGTAATATAAGAGAGTAAACAGTGATGTAAGACCTACTGTATAATGCAAGGATAACAAAAGTGACACAGGCTGTGGTTCGTTTCTTCTTAGGAATGGGTCACATCCATATGAGTGAGATCAAATGCACTGGTTTTGAAAAGTCAATTATAGACTGCAAATTTAATACTCACTCCACGGGCTGCAACCACGAGGAGGACGCTGCAGTGAGGTGTAATGTTCCAGCCATGGGATTTCAAAACCAGGTGAGATAAAGATGGACAATACTGCAATGGTGGAGTCCCTTCTTAGAGATGCCATCACTGTTGACATATTGGGGTTTCCTTTATGAGGATAAACACGGTACAGCCACCCAATGGATTTCAGTCCAGCTATAGTACACTAGGACGGTGCTCAGGTGGTATACCCGATGGTGAGATCATACAATGATGTAATTCCAAGAACATGGCATCCATATGATAAACCTACCAAATGGTTCCTAGGTTGTATGCCACGGTCCCTTGTAGATGATGTCCGTGTCTGACAGTTTGGTTTATATCCTGGCTATGTAACCTTCAATGACCAAAGAATGATGGCACATTATGGTCAGTGGACTTGTCTCAAAACTGTAGCCCTAGTGTTAACCCACTAAAATGCGAGAACATGGCAAATCTTGGTAATTTTCTCAAAGAAAGCAAATCTAAGTAGTGACCATAAAAGTGAAAACCGCATTCTGCCATTTGCATGTTTCCCATTCATTCATGATTGTTTTTTTACACAGATCCGACTGAACGGTGGCCGTAACTCCTACGAGGGACGGGTTGAGGTGCTGATGGAACGTAATGGCACACTGAAATGGGGCACTGTGTGTAGTGATGGCTGGGGCACCATGGAGGCCATGATTGTGTGCAGGCAGCTAGGCCTGGGTTTTGCCAGCCACGCATTCCAGGTAAGCACTGAATACTAACTGGTGCACATGAGCTAAACATAGGCCTTGGCAGGATGATGCCATTGCTGGTTTTAATTTTCCAATCTATTTTGGATAAAGTCACAAATCACTTATTTAACTGTTTTGACTCTGTGGGATTATTATAGCTAATTACGTTATTTCACTTTTCATGCAATGTCCCCATTCTGGCTTCATACTGATGTTAATGGTTCCCGATGAATTTCTTGACTTCCTTGCATGACAACTATTTAGTTTCCCATACAGAGCCGACTTACAATGAAGAAACGAGCAACAGCGGTGCCTAGTCTCTGGGGACTAGCAACCATGCTTGTAGACTTTTTCAGAGGACCAACATCTCTGTACCCATCAAGAGTGATATCGTAATTTTCAAAGTTATTTTGTGGTCCACCGGCATAATAATAATATCCCTGTTATTGTAGTGGTCTACTGGTGCCAAATGGTGTTTTCTTCAGTTACAAAGGGAAACCATTTTAAGATCCACTCTCACAAGCTCCATTCTCTTCTCTCTCCAGGAAACATGGTACTGGCAGGGAGATATCACAGCAGATGACGTCATCATGAGTGGTGTAAAATGTTCAGGCACGGAGATGTCTCTGGCACATTGTAGACATGATGGACCCAACATCAACTGTCCCAAAGGTGGAGGGCGTTTTGCTGCTGGAGTAGCTTGCGCAGAGAGTAGGTATTCAGCATCTCTATGCCATGTACAAGTCATGATGTAGCTCAAGTACTGATACTAGCTACTGTTCTCCCCCAACAGCTGCCCCAGATCTCGTCTTAAATGCTCAACTGGTTCATCAGACCACATACCTGGAGGACCGACCCATGTTTATGCTTCAATGTGCACATGAAGAGCGCTGCCTCTCCTCCACCGCTGACCGCACCAGTTATACCACAGGTTATCGCCGCCTCCTGCGTTTTAGCTCGCAGATACACAACAATGGACAAGCTGATTTCCGACCCAAGAGTGGACGCCATGAGTGGATATGGCACGAATGCCACCGGTAAGGATTAAGTGGTTCAAGAGATACTGCTGCACAAAGCAATTATCCAAAGATTTCTGTGATTTAGGTAGAGAGCTGGTTGGCAAACCCCAAAAACAAACAAACAACTTATTCGCCAGACATTCCTCTTAGGTGTATCGCCACCTTAAGTGTTAACAAGATGTAACTGGATGACCTTCCTACTTCCCATCCAGTCACTTTTACTTTTTTAGTGGGTTCTAAGTGCAGAAATGTTCCAGTAAACACCTCAGACCACTGAGCCGACTTGTTACAAAAATAAACCTTTTTACCCTCTTAAAATAAATATATTTCTACCTGGAACCTTTCCCTTTCCTTTCTAGCCCTCATGAACCTGATACTCGTTCCCGCTGTTATTTACTATTGATCGGAATTAGATTAGTTGATCTAAATGTAGACTTTCCAAGCAGATGAAAGCCAAAATTAGATCCTAAATATAGTATGGAGGTGTACCCAGGCTGAGCTGCACTTTAGTACATCCCACCTCTTAATTATATATGCCATAAAGGGCATCCCAGACTGGAGTCGAGGAATACAGCAAGAGAAGAAAGACCCGCTTGTGTTCCTGGCGGTCCGTTCCAGACCAGGGAGGGGCAGCTACATAACTATGGTTTAGTGTAAGGTAAAGCCATGGTCCAGGTGGTATGAGGTGGGAAGGAGGAATCTGTGTGTTGTGGCTCTGGGCAGAAAAGGTGCATGATCAATAGTCTGAGAGGAACAAGTGGAGTTTATTTGGGGGGTTGTGGGGAGGAGAACATACAGAACATGCTGTGCTGAAGGGTAACTGCAGGTGTGAGTGCTGGGGGCTGTATAATAAACCCTCTTTAAATAAAAGAACTTGATTGACCCCATAATACAGGGATCAGTACATCATATAGCTGCCAAATATGTTCATATCACCTGGTTGAGCTTGTCTATTTCAACATGGACTTAACACACGTCTGCAGCATCCATGATGCAACTGTATCAGTAGCTCATGATGGCAAAACTGAAAAAAAAAAACATATATCTTATTCATTGCTGCCTTTTTTTAGTTGCAGAATGCTACCCTCAAATGAAAAAAATTTAATCAGAAGGTGGGAAATCTACTTAAAAGGGAGCCTATTATACAGGTATCAAATGTACTCCATGTCCAGCCCTTATATTTAGGGCCAAGGGTGAGATTGCATCTCGCCTTCGTAAAAGCAAAGTCTTCTTTGGGAGAGATTTTTCTGATCTAATCTCGTCCTTTTCTTTGAATACATGGTTCCTGCATGGAGCCTTAATAACCATCTCAATTACTCCCATTACAAGGTCCCCTGTAAGCTGTGTTTTCTAGGCTGATATATGAGTTTGATTTCCAAGGTTGCAGAGAAGGACTCCAGCAGGTTAAGAGCACATGTGGAGGCAAAGAACCACATTTCTTATCCTATGATCATACCGTATCAACCATATTTTGTATATCCCACTCGGCAGACTTCTGGCTCTTACAGATTCTGTATGTGATTACTGCGGTTTATGTCCAGTTTTTACTTGACGCTCATAAGAAATCACACCTTGAAGAAGAATATGTTATAAACCGGATCCTTATGGGGGATGGTAATGTGCTGGCATTACCCTGTCCATGTCACAGCATATAAACAGCCTGTTTCTGCTATTATATTCCCATAGTATTATAATGTACTGAATATCCCAGTATATACAAGGTCCTCATACGGATCACTGCTGTACATATTAGACAACTCATGTTTAAATACCTCCTCTGCACCTTGATTTTGATGTGCCTTGAAATTCTTAATTTCCCATTGGGGACTCACCAGACTATTCCCTCAGCAATAGCTACTGACCATGGTGAGCCCAAGCCATGTGGCTGCTCTTACTCCCATGCTCAGCTTTTTTTTTTTTTTTTTTTGGGGGGGTGTGATCCATTCCTCAAAAAGGATTAGTTCTAATTTAAAAAAGGTGTCTGCTTATTTTTTTTTATATTGATGACCTACTGTATTCTCGGGATATCGACATCGCAGCAGTGAGCTGGTGTAATTACAGCTCAGCCATCCCATTCACTTTTATGGGAGGCTCAGTCCTGTTGACTTGAACAGGAAAGAGTCCTCCCATAGAAGTGAATGGGACGGCCGTGCTGTAATTACACCTGCTCACCGGCGATGTCGAGAGTGAGCAGGTAAACGGTAAGGAGAAGGCAGTAGATCAGCGGGGGAGCTGCGAGTCGCCCCCCCTGCCAATCTAATATTAATGTCCTATGCTGAGGATAGGTCATCAATAGGGATGAGCGAATCGACTTCGGATGAAACATCTGAAGTCGATTTGCATAAATGTTCTAATTACAATGTAGTGGCTCAGATGAGCCGAAGTCTCGCGAGACTTCGCACAATAACTTCATAAATTAATTTGTACTGTAAAAAACCATTTCCCAAACTCAGGTTCGGTTCCAAGTGGGCACCGGCCGTATGCTCCCTGCATCATGGATGCAAACCCATTCACATGAATGAGTCCGAAATCCGGAGCTGCAGTGCGGCTCGGAACCCCACGGAGTGCTTCTGTGGTGTTTCTGTCCGTGCCTCCACACCGCAAAAAAATAGAACATGTTCTATTTTTTTGCAGTGCGGACGGATCACGGACCCATTGAAGTTGAATGGGTCTCGATCCGTCTCAGCCGTTGCCCGTGCAGTGGGGACCGCAAATTGGGGGCCGTGTGCATGAGGCCTGATCAAGAGAAATGGAAGGCCCCCAGATCTAAATGTCAAGTGTCATAGCAAAGGGCCTGAATACGTATGTCCATGGGAAGTTTTAGTTTTCCCTTTTTAATAAATTAGAAAACATTTCTAACATTCTGTTTTCACTTTCTCATTATGGGGTACTGAAAAACTTAATTTTTTTTATATTTTAACAAAAGGCCACAACATAAAATGTAAAAGAGTGAAAAAACTTCCCAAAAGCCGTGTAAATCTCCTATAGGCACATGTTGGCGCCCTAAAGTGGATTTAATGAGGAGTGAAATGGTGCCTCTCTTTTTCAGTTCTTCCATATGTAATGTGTTAGGTCATGTGGCTGGTTTTTATGAAGTTCTGGTGCGTTTGTTACAGATGAAGTTCTTAGATGTCTAACGTTTTATCGAAGGAGGTCGGGGAAGGGGAGTAAATTGGTAAATTAAAGTCAGCATTTTGCTTTTCATATATGCTTTCATCCTCGTTTCATCTGGTCGCCTTTCGCAGTCAGGATTTGGAAGTCAAAACCAATAGTAGAACTAAGAAAAATATTGGCGTCTGTTCTGCATTTTGGACCAACTATTGGTTTTGGCTTACAAATACTGATGCAAAATACTAATTAGAATACGCAAGTGTGAATGAGGCCTGAGGCAAATTCCCATTTAGGGATCATTCACACGACCGTATGAATGAGTCCACATCTGTTCCGAAAAAAAAATAGAGCAGGTCCTATTCTTGTCCGGTCATGTGAATGCGCCCTAATACTTATGAATCTCCCAATCCAGATCGGGTTGCAACCTGAATCCATCCTTCTTGCAGCACAAGTTCCAATTAGTCTTCATTCATGATACATTGTGTTGATCTGTTATTTTCTCCTTTCAGCCACTACCACAGCATGGAAGTTTTCACACATTACGATTTACTGAGCTTAAATGGAACCAAGATTGCAGAGGGACACAAGGCCAGCTTCTGCTTGGAGGACTCAGAATGTGAACCAGGTAAGAAATACGTCATGTACATAATGTGGTGTCATTCATGTGGAATTTTTTTTCTAAAAAAACAGAGAAGTAAAATCTTCCTGAAAGGAAACGTCTTCCTGCTTCTGTAATCCTTTCTCGTCTGGAGGGAGCAAACCCCGAGTACTGTGTGATTGCCGCCCAGATATCACAGCTCGGCTCTCGTGTCACACAAGCTCATCTGTTCCCTCACCTGTCTCCTCAGATACACAGAAGCAGTATGTATGTGCCAATTTTGGAGAACAAGGCATCAGCGTTGGCTGTTGGGATGTCTACAGACACGATATTGACTGTCAGTGGATAGATATCACAGACGTGGTTCCCGGAGACTACTTCTTCCAAGTGAGTTGCCGTATCATTCCTATTCTTGAATTTTAGGAACTGATAATCTCCATTAATAGTTCTATAAATATAGAATTGTTAAAACAGTCAAGTTCCAGCCCGTTTTTCTTGGGTTGCTCAAGTTAGCAAAATTGCATTTGAAACCATTTTGGGGTACATATAACAAATAACTTTTTTGTAGGGGGGGATAATGGAAAAAAAAAAAAAAAAGTAGTTCCGCAATTGTTTTTTACACTTTAATATGTTTACTGTGTGGCATAACTAGAGTGTTACTATTAGGCCTACTGTAGTTTTGGTCTGCATCTGACTGTATGCGGACCCATTCATTTCACAGGGGTCACAAAAGATGCACACTGCACACCGTGTGCTGTCCACATCCGTATGTCTGCTCGGCGGTGCCGCAAAAAAAAAAAAAAGGTCCTATTCTTGTACGTGTTGGGGACAAGAATCTGCATTTGTAACAGACGGCAAGATGTACCGTTCCGCAAAATGTGGAAAGCACACAGCCAGTGTCTGTGTTTTGCAGATCCGCAATTTGCCGTGCGCAGGAGGCCTTATTCCATGAGCCAGTACGATCACAGCGATACTAAATGTATATAGTTTTGATTTTTTGCACAACAATAGTCTGTCGCTGCATTTCAAGCGCCAAAACTTATTCATTTTTCGGCCAATGTAGCTACAAACAGGCTTGTTTTTTTGCTTTATTATAAGGGTTGTGGAGAACACAGCAGTACAGTACGTGTGCAGGTTTTCTTTTAACTAGTTTTACTAAATAAAACCACGTTTTATGGAAAACATGGTTAGGAAACATCACTTTTATAATGCACTGAAACCTGTAACAGCAATGGCCTGATTAGTAGGCTTTGTCAGCTGCACATACAGTTAGGCCCCCGGCTGCTGCCATGGCAATGCATTGGCACCCGACGACTGCATTCGCAGGGAGCCAATGGTGACAGTGAGCCCCTATACCGCTATGGAACTGCCTCACTATTGACTACAGCATTTAGGGTGTTAAAAGGCTGGGATCAGTGTTATCGCCGTTTTTGCCCGTTACAAAGGGAGCACGGCTACAGTCAGTTGCGGACGCCCACTGTAATCCAGAGCGCTGTATCAGCACAGTCTCTGTGGGTTCTCTTCAGTCCCTGCTGCCTGCATCAGGATGAATGGTACGGGCAGTGGGGACTGAAAACCACTAAAAAGCACGTCCTGATAAAGCGTTTCCAGTGAAAAAAAAGTTCAAAAACAATATCGCTGGGAACTAAAAGGGCAAATTAATCGAATTAATTTGATGAATCGCCCAGCCCTAACCACTATATGGCAAGAATGTCAATGTGACACTGATAAAGCAACGTTAAGCTAATGTTCCAGTTCTCTATCCTACACACCTCTTGGACCTTCTTAGATCATTAAGGCCTTATTCACACGTCCGCATATATTCCGCAATTCTGCGGAATACATGCGGACCCATTGACTGTGAATGGGGCACGGAACGATGCGGAGAGCACACACTGTGCTCTCCGTATCAGTTTTTGCGGAGCGCACAGATGATCTTACGGCCGCAGCTCTGCAAAAAAGTAGAGCATGTCCTATTCTTGCCCGCAATTGCAGGACAAGAATAGTCATTTCTATGGGGCTGCCGGCCGGATGTGTTTATGGCAATTTGCGGATCCATGAACACTACGGACGTGTGAATAAGGCCTAAGTGAGGCTCCTGCTCTCCAGTGTTGTCAGTGTGCACTGGGTCCTGTGGAAACTGGGAGCATTTTCAGTTTGCTGGCATATCCCCCTTATATAATTTTGCTTCTTACCCACATGTTCCTAATTCACGTTGCACAATTTTTGCTGCCAGCTGAGCAACATGTTATAAATACTTCCTGCGCTTCATCCTTAAAAACGTGGACAGAAAATGTGACAAGGAGCTGAGTGTTTATCAGTCGGAATTTAGCTACCTCACTGCAAAGAGGGGGAAAAGAACTTGGCAAGTGATCAAGAGACACAGCTGTTTGTCATACTGTACTCAGAAAAAGCATTACTCATCTTGACGACGTCCTGGAACTTTTACCGTTTTTGTCATTGTCACAATCTAACAAGAAGTGTCCAAATGGACCATGCAACAGAAAGCGAGCTCTTCAGCCTGTAGATTAAAAAAGGTTGTATGATCATTATCAAAGGACTCTGCATCAAGGACACAGCGGCGGAACATCCACTTGGGACGACTGTTGATGAATTTCTGTAGAGGGTTACTCTGAAATTCTCTACAAAAGATGCACCTGAAACGGGCTGGTCTTTGTGGTGGCATTGTTGCAGGAATCGCCCAGGTCTTCTGCTGCTTGCAAGTTTAAAAGTCACATGCTCCAGACTGAGACTGCAGCGCAAGTCCATTTACGCTACGGGTTTTCTCCACAGTGTGGGAATGAGGTTTCTGAAAATCTCATCCACTTTGTAAGCTCTGTGGATTTTCCATGTGTGGCCATACCCTTACAGTATGCAGCAAGTTCACGATCCATCAACTAATCAGTCTTTAAAGATCCAATAATCCACTACATCCTTCATCACTGTATTCGTTTTACGGTCCAAACACGGCGGATCCTAAATTATGGATGCAGTCTGTGTCCCGTCCACATTATTTTGTGGACCCATTGACTTCAATGGGTTCGCATGTCCGTTTGCTTTCTGTGCCCATATGTCCATTCTGCAGAAAACAGAACATGTTCTTTGCTTGTCCGCAGAATACGGACCCGTTGTCTACCGGTCTGCAAAAAAAATGCTAACGGCAGACGACCACATCCGTATCTTGTTGCGGGACGCAAAACAGATATGGTTTTGCCCATGAGGGCTAAAGCTGGGTTCACATGTGTTAGAGGCACCTGTCGCAGATTCCATAAAAAATTCTAGACAAACTAGTGCAACATTCTGCGCCATTTTGTCTGGTAAAATCACGGGCTTCCTGACGAAACCCAATGGATTTATTATTGTCAGTGGTGTTTGTCGGATGCCATTCGTTTCCATAATTAGATGGAAACAGCGCCTCCATTATTTTCACTGTTCTGCTCTTATAATGGAGCAGAACAATGGAAATAAAAGCAGCAATGTGAGCTGAAGATTGATGGTAGCGTTCATTTCTACATGCTGTAGAAGCTTACTCTGACCCTGGGAACACACTTCGCGAGTTCCCAGGGTACACCTATGACGTGCGCTTCTGCCGCGAAGTGGCTGTTTTATGGAAGCGCGCGTCCCATAATAGAATATATGCGCTCCCATAATAGAATATGGGTTGGATCGCGCGTGCTGCCGCACGATAGTCACGGCAGCCGACGCGATCGCGTAGGGCGTTTTACAGCGCGGTCGTCCGCGCTGTAAAACGCGGACATGTGAACCATGCACATAGGGATGCATGGCTTTTCACATGTTGAGGTGTGTTCCCAGGGTAAATGTTGAGCGCAAGCCCCCCTCCTAAACCTATATATCCACAACCCAGTTATGATCCACTATATAGAGTATGTCGGTACACCTGTCCTTGCCTGTACCTATCCTTCACAGAGATTTTGGACTGAAGGTTTAACCTAATCTTAACCTAACCATAATCTTCAGATGATCTGCCTAAATAAAGTGCCAGTTTTGAGCGCGCCATCTAGTGGTCAGCGCTCCTGTCAATGCACGTTGCTTTTCAGTGAGGACAGTGTCCACCTTTTTGTTCCTGCAGGTTATAATTAATCCAGGTCAGGAAGTGGCCGAATCAGACTACACCAACAACATCATGAAGTGTCGCTGCAGATACGATGGCCAGCGAATCTGGATGTACAACTGCCATACAGGTGAGCGCTGCCTGGAACAGTACCCGTCTGGCAGTCATAGTTTTGTGTACTGTGCCAATCATACCATAGATGGCGTGTTTGTCATTTGGGTGGTCACATTGTGACTGATCTATCTTGCTTTTTTTTTAGGAGGATCTTACAGCGCAGAGACGGAAGAGAGGTTTGAACAGTTCAGTGGGCTCATAGACAATCAGCTGTCAGCCCTGTAGGAATGACAGGGAGTGGGTGTCATCTCTTCTACGCCCAGGAGAGAGGAGGAATATAGCCCCATGCGTTCCAGCGGAGGTCAAGACAGGCCTGGCGGGAGATCGACAGCCTGAGGCATGCGGCAAATTCTTACATTCCCAGATACATTCCGACAGAGCAGACCCACGATGATCACCGGTGCGAACAACGTCATTCCACCTCACGTGTCACTGTACGAATATAAGATATACGTCATAGGATTTCCAGGCCAGTACGTCACAGAGACATTCCACTTAATGTAGGATCCGAGACTGTGACAGAGCGAGTACTGTAGCATCAGACGTACCATTTGCTGGATCTAACTTCTTTGCTGCCAGGCCAGTATGGTACTAGTCATCGACCAGCAGCCATGACAGCTTGACACTGATCACCAGGGACTGCATTATTAGACCTTCCTATTCCAGATCTTTCTCAACTGGGTCAATTGCATCCACACTTCATGGGCGCCCACCTGGTACTTATGGTGCTATAAACTCTTCTACCAACGGGTCCATCAACACTTTGCTGTCTTACAGATAATGGTTACACGTCCTACAATGCCAGACCTGCTCCTATGGTGTAGCAGTGACCGGCGGTGTCTATACTGTACTCATATGGCCCAGGAAAGACACTACCAAGAGGCACTATGTCCACTACGTACAAATATATATATATCCTTTTTGTGTATGTCTAGGAATAAATTATAACTTATTATCTACATTTGCTTTGATCACTTCATAACCCACAAGTATGCATGAGTCACTGAACTGCAAGAGCAGAAATCGGTCTCCCATGTTTTTCTCCCCGTCTGGAGGGCGCTGGTAGGGGAAATAAACCTGGATGTGAATATCTGTGTATCATTTCCTACAGATGGATACGGGGGAGGACGAAATAGAAAAAAAAACAACAACACAAATGCAACCATTAACATCATTGTTACTGTCACATGATATTAGCCATCAAACAATATGGCCATTACATTCAACACAGAAAACAAGTCAACGTTGAGGTACTGCTGCTTTAAGGCATCTGGAATGGAAGACTAGCACCCCCTTCCCTGCTCCTGACACAGAAATTTAAGTAATAATGGTATCGGCAAAGGGCCCGTTTACAAGGCGGGTTTTACAGCGTACATTTGGGTTTTCCGCAAAATTTTGCAGCGGCTGTTACATTGTAAAACCTGCCGTGTGAATGAGCTCTTAGGGTCAAACACCTGGTTGGTCCAACTAAATAGATTTTGTCCCTGGTTATAGAAACGATGTGTGGCAGTTTAGTGGATAGACCCTCTTTGGCGTACATGCCACTCTGGGTGGTCTAAACTTACAATCTATAGGCGGAGGGGGCTTAGGAGCTTAAAAAGTAAGAACCCTGAAATCTGTGCTGTGATACAGACACCCATATGGAAATGAAAATGCTTTGTACAGATGGAGTCAGTTTGCCAAGCAGGGCTACGATGCACTCTTCTCTCTGCAGAGAATCCTCTTCACCCAGCACAAGTTGACCTAGACGTGTCAGCAGCACACATGTGGCTAGCACATGCAGGTTCTCAGGAGTAACCGACTGCTAGGTTTGGGCTCACTCTACTGAAGATTGGTCCGGAACCTCCTTTGGCAGCGCCAGCGCTTGAGTCACAAGTCTTCTTGCCACAGTTGCATCGGTTCGTGGCCTCTCCATATGGGGGTGCATGGATGCTGCAAAATAAAGATAATGTGGTTACACAGGGGAGGAACAGTGATTTAAAGCAGGGATGCTCAAACTGCAGCCCTCCAGCTGTTGTAAAACTACAAATCCCATCATGCTCTGCGGTAGGCTGTCCGGCCATGCTGGGAGTTGGGCAACCCTGCTTTAAAGGGGCGCTACCACTACGTTTTTAATCATATATGGATGAATTGTTTTCTAGATATATTTTTTGAAGGCTCTTCATGTCTTCTACTTCCTGTCCTGGCTCTTTAAAGGGTGTGTCATCTGAAAATGACATATCACGTTTTTATGTTAAACATAATTTTCAAGAATTTTTTGACATGTTATTTTTAATGCTACTATCCATATATTTTTTTAATTGTGCAGTGTCATGCTACGATCTATATAAAATTTTTTTTATATAATCTTGCAGTTTTTACACTGGCCACTAGGACTAACAAAAAGGGTACTTTCACACTAGCGTTATTCTTTTCCGGTATTGAGTTCTGTCCTAGGGGCTCAACACAGGGAAAAAACTGATCAGTTTTATCCTAATGCTTTCTGAATGGAGAGCAATCCGTTCAGGATGCATCAGTTCAGCCCCTCTTACGTTTTTTGGCCGAAGAAAATACTGCAGCATTTTTTCAGTCCAAAATTCCGGAACACTTGCCGGAATTCCAGATCCAGCATTAATTTCCATTAAAATGTATTGTATTCCGGCATTAAAATTAACGCATTGAAGGATCCGGTCTGCGCAAGCGCAGACCTTTAAAAATGTGAAAAACTAAAAATGACAACAAACGGAGAGACGGATCCGGTATTGCAATGTATTTGTGAGACGGATCCGCATCCGGATCCGTCTACAAATGATATCCGTTTGCATACAGATTGCCAGATCCAGCAGGCAGTTCCTATCAGACAACAGGAGCATATCCTAGCGATATGCCCCCATTGTCTGAGATGGGAATACCCCTTTAAGGTGGATTTAGATGCACCAATAATTGTTTAGATTATCGACCGATCATCTGGCCGTCTAAATGTGCTGATGTTCATCGGGTGATCCTGTCGCTTGTGCTGGCACCACCGATCGTGGCTTCTGAGCAGCAGATCGTGTGGTCTAAACAGCGATCTGCTACCCAGAAGCCATGATTCTGTATGAGGACGAGGGATCGCTATAGCCATCCCCCGCCCTCATACAGTGAAGTAAATCGCTGCATGTACAGCAGTCTTCTTCACTGAACGCGCAGCCGACAACTGGCCGCTCAGTTGGACCATTTAAATCCATCTTTACAATGACAGATATCAGCTATATACAGTGCCTTGAAAAAGTATTCACCCCCCCTTGACTTTTTTCTTGTTTTGTTACATTACAGCCTTAAGTTCAATGTTTTGTTCATCTGAATTTTATGTGATGGATCAGAACACAATATAGTTGGTAAATTGAAATGAGAAAAATATATAAATAAATCTACGGTTTATAAATAGAAAACAGATACTTGGCATGTGCGCATGTATTCACCCCCTTTGTTAGGAAGCCCATATAAAGCTCTGGTGCAACCAATTACCTTCAGAAGTCACATAATTAGTGACATGATGTCACCTGTGTGCAATCTAAGTGTCACATCATCTGTCATTACATATACACACCTTCCCCAGAGGCATCACTAACCAAACACTGCCATGAAGGCCAGGGAACTCTCCAAACAAGTAAGGGACAATGTTGTTGAGAAGTACAGGTCAGGGTTAGGTTATAAAAAATATCCAAAACTTTGATGATCCCTAGGAGCACCATCAAATCTATCATAACCAAATGGAAAGAAAATGGCACAACAGCAAACCTGCCAAGAGACGGCCGCCCGCCAAAACTCACAGACCGGGCAAGGAGGGCATTAGTCAGAGGCAGCACAGAGACCTAAGGTAACCCTGGAGGAGCTGCAGAGTTCCACAGCAGAGACTGGAGGATCTGTACATAGGATGACAATAAGCCGTACGCTCCATAGAGTTGGGCTTTATGGCAGAGTGGCCAGAAGAAAGCCATTACTTTCAGCTCAAAACAAAAAGGCACGTTGTGAGTGTGTGAAAAGGCCTGTGGGAGACTCCCAAAATGTATGGAGAAAGGTGCTCTGGTCTGATGAGACTAAAATTGAACTTTTCGGCCATCAAAATAAAACGCTATGTCTGGTGCAAACCCAACACATCACATCACCCAAAGAACACCAGCCGGGACTGGGAAACTCAAAAACGATCATATTTAAATAATTAATTCCCAAATTGGCAATTAAAAATTTAAATAAAATATAAAATCTATTGACAAAATTACATTAAGGGTCCATTCACACGTCCGTAATTTGGGTCCGCATCCGTTCCGCAATTTGCAGACCCATTCACTTTCAATGGGGCTGAAAAGGATGCAAATCAGCATTTTCGGGATCCGCATCCATTTTTTCAGGATCCGCACCCGTTTTTTCATGATCCGCAATTCTGTTCCTGAAAAAAATAGAACATGTCCTATTCTTGTCCGCAATTGCGGACAAGAAAAGGCATTTTCTATTATAGTGCTGGCTATGTGCAGTCCGCAAATTGCCGGTGTCCGTGTTTTGCACAGATTGCCTAGGAGACCGGGCCTGAGGCTGGATCTCCTGGGCACCCGTAGAAGGCAGGTCCCGATGCTGTGCAAGGCATTGGGCAGCCTCTTCAAGGCATCGGCTACCTTGTCACCGATCGGGCCCCCGCCACAGCAGCGCGGCGACCCGATGGGCTCCATCACCTGCAGCAAACCCCTTCTATTTTGCAGGTCAGCGCTGACCGTGGCATAGAAGGGGTTTATCCGCCGGCATCGGCTTTTACATCGATGCCGGTGGATACAGCAGGGGCCCGGCTATCAAGGACTGCCGGACCCCTGCAGTGATCGGGCACGCACCTGACCTGTGTAAAAGGGACCAAACACTGCGGGTTTTTATCCATTTTTTTTTTTTTTTTTTTTTTAGAGAACCATGAATATTGAGAGGCGGGAAAATAATTTCTCTCTGATTTCCCAAATTATTAGTTCACAGGGGAAAAAAAAAAGCTGAGTCCACATGGCTGTCATTTCATCTGTGGGCCATCATTTGGCTAGCCTGGAATCTATCTGGTCAGAAGTCTGATATAAGAATGGCCAGATAGCATGCAAATTAATTTAGTATCACCTATAGGTAGCTACCCTGTAAAAAGTCCCCATACACAGTCTATAGTCAGTGGGATCAGGATTGGGCACCATGAACTCCTATGCCAGCGACCATCAGAGGTGCCTGGCAGTGGTTTTCTCCTCTCTCCCCCATTGAAGCGCATACATCTCAGCTGAGCATGTATGGAGGAGTCAGGAGCTATAGCTCATTCTGGATAATCCTCCCTTGTAAATAGGGGTCTTCAGGCTATGCCATAACTGTGGGACATATTGCAACTCAACTATTTAACCAGGTTCCAAACAGTATTTTTTTGTTCTGTAAATTGCAGAATTTTCTCTATTCTTTTCCTCTGCTTTAGGGCTCATGCAGACAACTGTCTGCTGGCCAGGCCTATGCTGTGGACCACAAACTGCGGTCCGCAATGCACGGGCACCGACCGTGGGGCAGCCGCATGCAGATGGCGGACCCATTAACTTGAATGGGGTCCGCGATCCACACCGCAAAAAAGTAGTGCATGCAAAAACATCATGAAAAACAAGGAACACACCAGACAGGTCAGGGATAAAGTTTTGGAGAAGTGTAAAGTAGGTTTAGGTTATAAAAAAAAATATCCCAGGCTCTGAACATCTCACAGAGCACTGTTCAATCCATCGTTTGAAAATAGGAGTATGATACAACTGCCAACCTACCACGACATGGCCGTCCGCCTAAACTGACAGCCCAGGCAAGGAGAGCACTAATTAGAGAAGCAGCCAAGAGGCCCATCCATGGTGACTTTGGAGGAGCTGCAGAGATCCACAGCCCAGGGGGAAGAATCTGACCACAGGACAATTATTAGTGGTGTACTCCGGCCTTTATGGAAGAGTGGCAAAAAGAAAGCCATTTTTGAAAGATTTCAATCACGGCCTATAAAGCCCCAATTTATCAGTTTTATGGGGCAGATACAAGGAATAATTAGTAAAACATTTCCTCACCTGCTTTTTCGTAAGCCCGAAACTTGGACTGGCGACTGCCTTGAGACAAAGGTCGAAATTTCATAGCCGGGTGCTTTTGGATGGAAGCGGCATAAGCTGTAACAGAGGGCACATGGTACATATGGTTAGCACACTAATTTCATCAAACATCTAACAAAGATGAACCCCTTAAGAATATTGACTAGTTTCGACCTTAAAGGGGTTCTGCAGTCATTTTAAACTAATGATCTATCCTCTGGACAGACCAACACTTCCTTTAACTAATTTTTCAGCTTTGCCGCGCAGAACGGGACAGCGTCAGCAGGGGGCTGTTGATTTCATGACATCACTTAGGGCTCTTTAACACAAGTGAGTATCTGTCCGGATGTGATGCGTGTAGTGAACGCGTAGCATCCTGACTGAATCCTCACCAATTCATTTCACACACCATCTCTGCGTTCAGGAAAAATGTCAGCATGTTCTAATTTGTGTTTTACATGTATCTCTGGTCTTATAGAAGTGAATGGGGCATCCGGACCCAAAGGGTTTTTCACTGATGATTGCTAGATGTAGATAGCAGGCTGCGACGGTGACCTGCCCCACGTGTGGCCTGCTATTGGCTGCACCCCCATCACCGGATGTTGTGATCTGCACAACGGGGAGATGCAGCAACGGCCATGGAGGGATCCCGAAAGACACAGGTGTCCGGGACCAGGTAAGTATTCTCTGTATGAGGGGCCCGGGCATTGTGAGGGGAAGGGTTTCACAGGTTTGGATAACCACTTTAAGGCCCCTTTACACTGCCCGAACGTCGGCAGATCATTAACAAGCTTTCGTAGGAACACACATTAGTGATAATCTGCTGGTGTTAAGGTGTCGCCGACTACCCGATAAATGAGCTAGAGCAGGGATGCTCAACCTGCGGCCCTCCAGCTGTTGTAAGACTACAACTCCCACCATATTCTGCTGCAAGCTGATAGCTGTGGGCTGTCCAGGTATGCTGGAGGGCCGCAGATTGGGCATCCCTGAGCTAGAGACACCTTTCTGACCCTTAACGCCCATTCACTGCAGCTGCTTAAAAGACATACTGCTGTAATGGCCACTAAGACAATGCAATTAGAGCAAGTGTGCAGGCACTGAGTTACTGGGGTGAACTATATACATCATAAATGTGTGACATTGCAACGTGTGGACGTGTCCTCGTTAAAGGATTTTCCAGAATTAGAAAGATATGGCTGCTTTCTTCAATAAGCAGTGCCACCGCTTTCGACAGGTTGGGCGCGGAATTACACCTCAGCCCCATTCTCTTCAATACAGCCATGTCCCGATACCAGACAACTTTTTAATCCTGAACGACTCCTTTAAAGAGAACTTTTAACCTCTTCTGACATGTCTGTTAAGGAACTAGTACCGTTCCCTATCGCAACACCAATTCTGGAGCATCTATTCTCAGGATTCTATGTTGTGGCATTCCCCTTATTTCTGCTAGAAGTTTATGAATGAATTTCTAGCGGTTTGCAGTGAAGGCCCAGATGGGTGTTACCAGTTGGAAATGTCTTCCTGCATAGTCCAACACTATCAAATTAGTGCTGCCAGAGTCATACTGTGCAGGGACACACCCCCAACTGGTAACACCCGTCTGGAATTTCACTGCAAACAGCTAGCAAGTCATTCATAACCTATAGAAGGAATAAAGAAATGGCACAACACAGAGTGATAAGAATAGATGCTCCAGAATGGTTTTTACATAGTAAATGCACGTAGTTACTTAGGCTACTTTTAACAGTTTTTATTCAGGTTTTGAGATCTGACATAGGATCTCAAAACCTGAATAAAACGCCTCAGTTTAATACTGTACATCTGGATGCATCCGTTTCTTCTGGATCTGGTTGTATTAAATAGAAACTGAACAAACC
The DNA here is from genome assembly GCA_033119425.1 of Bufotes viridis. Classification (NCBI taxonomy): domain Eukaryota; kingdom Metazoa; phylum Chordata; class Amphibia; order Anura; family Bufonidae; genus Bufotes; species Bufotes viridis. The sequence goes on along the minus strand of CM065590.1, from coordinate 56,474,939 downwards.
AGATCCAGCATTAAAATCATTGCAAGTCAATGGGTGACGGATCCGGTACCATTGACTTACATTGATTTTCATGCCGGATCCAGTTTGGTCAAAAAACTGAAAAACCAGAACAGAATGCATCCTGATCTGGTCTGTTCTGTCCACATTGACAATGAATGGGGACAAAACGTTTCCAGTTCTGAGATCCTCTGCCGGAAAGTGAAAGTAGCCTAAAGCAGACATGCCAGGAGAGGGGACAGGACCTCTTAAGGTACATTCACACAACCGTGCTGTGTTTTGCGGTCCGCAAAACACGGATACCGGCCATGGTTGTTCCACATTTTGCGGAACGCACAAGGCCGGCGCTATATAGAAAATGCTTATTTTTGATCCTGGGAGCCCGCAGGATCCGAAGCAGGAGAGGTAAGTTAATATTTTTTTTAATTTGCTCTGCAGCATGGGGAGGCTCAATCTGCGCTAATGGGGAAGGGGGCTGATCAGAGGTGTGAATGGGGGGGGGGGTCTTGACTCTTATTTGTACTCTGGCTCGTATCTGAGGTCGGATTAGAGGTCATTCACATTGGGGTCCGATCTGAGGTCTTATGAAAAATCATTTTTGTTCTTATTGACCTCCTCTAAAATCTAGGTGCGTCTTATAGGGTGAAAAATACAGTACATAATTCATGAATAAACGCGGGTACGCTCACCTGTGTGCCAGCGCTGCGCTGGGAACATTACCTTACATGCACAGTCCGCCTCCAGTGTAAATGATTGGAGGGGAGCTCCATCGGCGGCCATGTTCCCAGCACAGCTCTGGCATGCAGCTGAGCGGACCTGCGTATAACCATTAATTATTTTAAATTATCAGACATCAGTGGTGATTGTTTTATAATGCTTATTAGTAGCTGCATGCATGTCACCAGCACATATGCAGCTAGTAATAGAAGCGGGCCACCCCTTTAACGGTCGCTGATATTTGACATTTTAGAACATCGGTTATAGCAAAGCTAAAACTTATCAGACTGAACAGCTGAATCTTGACCAATGCAGTGTGGCCAACCACATGTGAGGGCAACGTTCAGGACATCCTGCTGTCTGAGCGGCCCCTTATGCCAGGCACCTGGTGTACATGTGGCCAGCTTTTCTCCATCCTATTATTTAGATTCAAGTGCAGGAATAGAAACTGTTCATTAAGCGTAATATTAGAGAAGAACCACCACAAAAAATAAAACACGTAACTGGCCATCTGCTCAGACATATCAAAATCATATAGACAGACATTAACTGGGGTCTTCCAAGAACATTGGCAGGAAAGTGCCTGTGCATACTCAGCTGCTTTATCTCCCACTCACTGTAACCGACAGCGAACATACTGTTTGTGAACCCTTCAGAATTTTCTATATTTCAGAATAAATTTGACTGAAAATCGACATCAGATTATTGCACAAGTGCTAAAAGTAGATAAACGATAACCAAAGTATCTGGTGTCACTGCACTAAACGTCTCCGATAATTGTTGATTAGTTCTGCACATCGGCTGGGTGGAATTTTAGCCCATTCCTCCATATAAAACCTTCACCTCTGTTACGTAGATGGGTTTCCTCCCATGAACTGCTCATTTCAGATCCTTCTAGCACATTTCTATTGGATTAAGGTCAGGACTGTGACTTGACCATTCCAAAATGTTAACGTCATTCTCGTTTACCTATTCTTTGGTAGAACGACTTGTGCGCTTAGGGGCCTTGTCTTGCTGCATGACCCACAGTTTATTGAGAATTGAGACATTTCCTTTAGAATTAAGAATTCATTGTGGCCCAGATACAACAAATCAGGCCTAAACCACGATAATACTACAACCGTGTTTCCCAGAGAGGATGAGGTTTTTATGCTGGAATGCAGTGTTTTCCGATCTCCAAACATAACGCTACTCACTGGCCGAGGATTGCTAAGACAAGTACTACTCCTTCTGTTATCGTATACCATAGGAAGCTGGGGTTTAGAAATTCCTTTACCAATTATATACGAATGCACCATTTGAGCAGACGCCCTTACCCTAAAGGCTGCCTATAGGCACAGACATACTGGGATTACGGTACTTTCAGGTGCAGATCCATTATTTGCACAGACAGATCCGCACCTATAATGCAAATGTTTGTATCCGTTCAGAACAGATCCGTTTGCATTAGCTTTTAAAAAAAATGTCAAAGTCAAAACGGATCCGTTTTTAATTACAATGAAAGTCAATGGGGGACGGATCCGTTTTCAAATGCACCATATTGTGTCATTGAAAACGGAACCGTCCCCATTGACTTGCATTGTAAGTCAAAACGGATCCGTTCGGCTCCGCATCGTCAGATGGACACAAAAATGCAGCAAGCTGCGTATTGGTGTCCACCTCCAGAACGGAATAGAGGCGGAACGGAGCCGAACTGATGCATTCTGAACGGATCCTTATCCATTCAGAATGCATTGGGGCTGAACTGATCCGTTTTGGACCGTTTGTGAGAGCCCTGAAACAGATCTCACAAACGGAATTCAAAACGCTAGTGTGAAAGTAGCCTTATAGATAAGATAATAGATAAGTCTGTCCAGGTGGGTTTCCCACAGTAATCCCCTTCTCTTCCATGGACTCTGGTATGGTCACCCACTGCCTGCTACATCTGTTGCTCAGCAATGTAATAAAAGATGTCTGATTGCAGACAGCAGCTGAACATGGCGGCCAGTGACTAATACACTCACTGTGTGCTTTCTAACATTGTGAGTGATTCAATATATATATATATATATATATATATATATATATATATATACACACACACAGAAGTGCCAGGTAACGTGGCTCTCTAGGCATGCCGCATTCCTCAACTCACCGTCCTCAGGGCTGGAAAATATTCCCAGGGCATGCGTTTGATCGACCCACTGCAGGCGGAAGCCTCTGTCTCTGCAAAGCAAAAAAAAACAAGACTGGCTTCAATCCATATACCTCAATGATTGATGATCGGAAACATTGTGCAATGCATTTCCTAGAGATGATCTGAGAGCGAGAATGCTGCTTGCTGTAAAATATCAGACGTGGTTTCATAATACTAGACAGAAAAATTATCTGCAGCTTATTGCCTTTATGTATTGTCAAAACTAGCTCCCAGATGATGGATGGCCCTGTCCGCCTATTCTAGGATGTCAAACTTCTGTCCCAAATTCTTCCTGAGCCAGGAACATGTCGCACCCCATTCTTTGGGGTGCTGAAATAAGCATCAAGAAGTGACAGGTTTCATCCTGACGCCATTTCTGTGAGGGAACAAAGGTGGGTAAGCCACACTGAATGAGTTTAATCTGCATGTGGACCTGCGGCCGTTGTGGATGCAAACCCACAGCAGAGTCCGAGGGTAAAGTCTTGGATTTGAGCCACCGATTCCATGGCAAACAGACTTTGGATTTTTGCAATGCATATTTCCAGCGGTTGGTGCTCCAGTGCGTTGGGCAGAATCCACACACTGCAGATTTGTTGCAGAAATTTCTGCCACTTAAAAACCAATTTATACACATTTATGCTGCGTTGTTTCTGGAGCATGGAATTCTGCAAAACCCATAATGATGAATGATACCATCCCGTGTCTTCCACATGTGCCTTCACCCTGAAAGTGGCCGTTCACGCTAATGTTGTCAGAGAACCGCCCCTTGTAACACTGTCATCCATAGGACTTGGGCCCAGTTTACGTTGCGTATTTTGCTAAATTTTTCTATTTGAGTGCCATGGAGCTGCAGGCACCGCTCCAAAAAAGGAAACGTGGCAGCTATAAATGACAGCCGTGTGAACTGCGACTCCAAACAATGGGGGGGGGGGTTAGTTTAGCGCGGCTGCTGGTGGCTTTATGGCGCGGGATGATTCCGCCAGCCATGGGGCATGTCCACATGTTGGAAAGATATATTGAAAAATTAAATCAGCACAACATTTTTGACCCTTTAAGATAAATATGGTGTTCAAGGGTGGACCCCTCAATATATCATTGTGCTGTTCAATCCCTCTTTTACTTTTCCCGCAAATGTAAGAATAAATTGACAACTGGGTGTTACTATTTCCCGGGTCAAAGAGGTATGTTCTTACAAAGTCACCACTGACACCCTCCCCCTAACTGTCAATAACCAGTTGTCAAGTTATTCATTTAAAGGAAATCTGTCACATGGATTATCACAAATAAAATAAAAGTATTCCCATGTAGAACATGGCGCCTCCTTCCCTGATGTACCTTCCAGTCGGCATTTCTTATTTTCTATCTTGCGAAAATCATCTTTGTATGATATGCAAATTAGGCAGGAAGGTGCCCAGAGGGGCGTGATTTTCCTTCAATGGTGTCCAGGCCCGCCCTCCAGCAGAGCCCAAGCACGCCTCTCCTGGGCTGAGACTCCACATCCCCATCAGCGCCGTTATTGCCCCCACCACCGCTATGTCACTGACCCGAGGTAACGCCGCCCACACTTGCCTTAAGCTTCACAGAGAAATATTGCACAGTTGCAGTACCAAAGACTGCCTGCACCTGAGCGTTTAATGTCCTTCTGAAGGCATGAGCAAAGCTGAGTATGGGTGGCGTTACCTCTGGTCAGTGATGTAGCAGGGGGCGGAGGCAACAGCGCTGATAGGGATGTGGAGTCTCAGCCCAGGAGAGGTGTGATTGGGCTCTGCTGGAGGGCGGGCATGGGCACTGGATGGGGGCGTTCCTGGGCACCACTGAAAGAAAATAACGCCCCTCTGGACACCTTACAGTCTTATCTGCATATCATACAAAGATGATTTTCGCAAGATAGAAAACAAGAAACGCCAAATGAACGGTACATCAGGGAAGGAGGCGTTATGTTCTACATGGCAATAGTTTTACTTTATTAGTGATAATCCATGTGACAGATTTCTTTTAAAGGGTTTGTCCCGCAAAAAATATTCTACAGTTTTTAAACCATTACCTGGATCTGAATACTTTAGCAATTGCATGTAATTAAAAATTTTGCCTAGCCACCGAGTTATTCAATAAAATGTATCTGTATAGCGCCACCTGCTGTTTTTTTTCTTTGTCCGGCTCACTGAGCTGGCCGCACATGCTCAGTTTTCTCCTTCATCTACCTCCTGAGCTGTGATAGGGCGAGCATGGGCACGCCCCCTTAGCTGCAGCAGAGAAGACACTCCCCTGAGCTGTCACCTTCATATAAATCTAGCAGAGCGGTGAATGGGGAGATCTCTGAACCCATGTGCAGTACAGGGCTGGTTCTAGCTTGATTAGAAAAAGAGAATCAGCAACATTACCTGTATTCCTTAAAGGGCTCCATGAGATCCTCAGCACTGAGCTGGGAAGAGAAACCATACACTTCAATAACGTGTCCAAATCTCCCACGATCCACTTGAACTTCGGAAAATTCTGAAAAATCTTCCAGGAGAGGCTGTATATGGACATCCTTTACAGAGACGTGAGACTTAATCTAATGGAAGCAAAAAATTAAAATTAAAAATTAAGCAGGAGCAGTGAGTAGACATAGACTGGCAGTGTCTCCAGCACACAAATATCCTCCTGAAGTACCCCATATCCACCACTGGGTGACACTATCGGACTAGGACTTTCAGCCTGCTGCTTCTTACGAGTGATGGCACATCGCTAGGATATATCATCACTGTATGACTGGGGGGATCTGAACTCTGGGACCCGACAGCTGCATTCCCTTCTTAGCTTTCCAAGCATGGTGCAGCTCACTCAGCGCCATTCATTTGAACATGCATGTTATCTTTCATCTAAAGATACGATGATCACAGTGAGAGATGCACTTTATCTATGAAACCAACCATTTAGGAAATCAGATCACACCAGAGCTGCTGCTATCACTGCAGGTGGTTTAGTTTTTGTTCATACTCCTCCAAGGCCAGGTTTGGGGATCTGGGGGAGGCCACAAGGGGCCCTGAGAGGTGCGTCAGGAGAACGTACAGCCTTTCTGTATAATGCGTAGCTCTGTAAATCAACCTTCTATTGGACACAATGTTACCCGCATGTAAGAGTGTTCAGCATTCACCTCTGCCAGGATCTGCTCCATTATCTTCTCCTGTTCCTCATCGCTCTGTGCTGTATGCTCCAGCTTGGCTCCTTCAACATTTGCCATTGACGCCTCTTTTACAGCTCGGTCTTGTTCAGACTCCACATTACTCCTGGATAAGAGAGGTTCAATACCTTCCTCGTCCAGGGCCACCACCCTTCTTTCTGCCTCCTCCTGAGCCTCCATTCTAATATCGGCTTGCGGCTGAACCTTTGCCTTCATCTCGTTCTCCTCCTGGGCCACCATCTTTGCCTGCTCCTGACCCTCTTCTGGTACCTTTGCCTCCTCTGTAGGCTCTGCAGGCAATGGAATCCCTCCTTTCTCCTGAGCCTCGGAAGGCTTCCCTACCTCCTCACAAGCCATCTCCTTCCCTTCTTTTTCAACATCAGCCGCTTCCCTCACCTCTGCGTGCTCCTGAACAACCACCGTTATCTCTGCGTGCTCCTGAACAACCACCGTTATCTCTGCCTGCTCCTGACCTCCTTCTGGTATTTTTGCCTCCTCTCTAGGCTCAGCTGGAACCCCTGCCTCCTCAAGGGCTATGGTCGTCCCTTTTTCTTCACAAGCCTCCGCTCTCACCTCCACATCTTCCTGATCCACTATCTCCAGCTCTTGCATACCTGCAATCAGTGTACCCGTCTCTGCTTCCTCCTCACCCCTCTCCGATCTCTTGGCTGCTCTCTCATCAGATACAACTTGGTCACCTCCTGATTTGTCTAACAACCCCTGATTGTTTAATCTTGCCTGTTCCTCTTTCACACGATCCTGTCCCATATCCAAGTCCTGCAGACACTTTTCAGCGTCCGCTGCTGCTCCCTGACCAGATCTTTCCTTGCCTTCATTTTCATGAAGTTTTTGGCATGCACCCGAGTTCTGTAATCTGTCATCACCACTGCTCTCCACCTTTCCTGGCCTCTTCTCCTGCATCTCCACCTCATACTGAGCCTCTTCTTCTCCCCCTACTATTTCCTTTTTGCATTGTCTAACCTCAGCCTCCAACACTATTTTTTCCTTCTGCAAAGCCTCTTCATTTCCATGGCCCACATAATGCCCACTTTCTAGAGCCCCCCGCTGCCTTTCCTCTTCCTTTCCACGGCTCCTCTGATGTTCCTCTCTTGCCCGGGGCTTTTCTCTGGCTGCATAAAATTCTCTGTCTGGTCTCCTATCCTTGCGCTGCCTCCAGTTTTGCCTTCCTCTGCCTGTCTCCCATTTTTTGCTGTGTGAGGGGGCACTCCAAAAACGACCACGATTTTGATCACGTGAATTGGTTTTGGATTCTCCATCCTTATCGGGCAGCCTGTAGTTACAGTGTAAAGAGAGATTAACTACAAGGTAACAAGCAAGTTTTACACATAATAGGTCTACACCAGTTGGCATGTTTGAGCTGCCCCTAACACATTCATAGAACTCTGTGTTATGCCATTCCTCTGTTATTCCACATGGAACAGCTGGGTGTTACCAGTTGGGGGTGTGTCCTTACTTAGTCTGCCCAGTCAATGCTTAAGAGTGTGGAGACACAAGCCTATTGATAGAAAACGTATCACCCAGTTGTGAATTTACAAACATTTAACACATTCCCAAGAAGAATAACAGAGGAACAGCACAAGCGTTTCAGTTATGAAACAAGTTGCTCTAAAATTGTTATTAAAGGGATCTGCCACCAGGAAATCCACCGTTACACCAGGCACAAGGCCTTGTACGGCTAGCTCGGCTGAATGTAATGATAAATCTCACTTAGTCAACCATTACTTCATTCTGGAGAAAAAGTACTTTTAATACATATGCAAATCAGCACTTAAGTGCACTGAGGGCGGGCCCAAACCACCATGTGCACCTGTGCTCCTCCTGCTTCCTTTGCCAGCCCCTCTTTTTCCTTCTTGTCTGTCAAGACGTCTGTATGTTCCTGGACCTGTTAATCAAGGAGAGGGAGGGGCTGGCAGAGGAAACAGTAAGAGCAAGAGTGCACACAGTGGCTTGGGCCCGCCCTTAGTGCACTTAACTGCTCATCTCCAGAATAAGCAATGGAGTACTGAGAGTTATTATTGCATTCAGCTGAGCTAGGCCTAAAAGACATGGGGGGGAACATTTACTAAATGTTTTTAGCCACTACTGTGGCGTAAAAAAAAAAAAAAAAAGTCACATATTTTGGCGCACATATAATTTGTAACATTTTAGGCTTCTCGGCACCTTTCTGAAGTGCCAAGAAGGAGCATGGCTCCAAAAGGCCTGCCAGATCTACTAGAACTTTCGCCTGAAACTGGAGTAAGTTTTCGCTGAAGTCTGCCCAGCCCCTCCTGGCGCACGGCAGGGCAGAGACGCGACTAATTTGTTAAAGGGAATCTGTCACCTGCTTTAGACTAGCCCAGATCCAGAAAATTCATATTTCATTGCTGAGCTTGATTTAAAAGTGTCCAAATTCTTCCTGTCTTATACGTGTGATATGCAGCTGCTCCTGACAAGCCTTTACTTGTGTCTCTCATTTCAAGAGAATCTGATAAACCAGACACACGCCAGTCTCGATCTCGCTGAACTGGCGTGAGATGCACCTAATTTATTAAGAGGCGAATGAATCTTAAAGGGAATCTGTCACCTGCATATTACCCAATTTTTTTTTTCATTAATCCAGGTGTAATAAATTACTTATTTCCATATGTCTTCTTCTTTTAATTGTGTGCCTTGTCTTTTCTTAAAAAAAACGCTTTATCCGATATGCTAATTAGGCTGTAAGGAGCCTGATGTGCCCGCCCCGCCTAAATTTGAAAAGAAGAACGCCTCCAGCATGTAAAATCGCCTTCCAGAGGCAAGGCTAAGTGCTCCAACCCCCCCCCCCCCCCGGTCCGCTCTCTGCTAGAAACATCCCCGATCCGCCTCTCGCACGGCAGCCCGAAATCCCGGGCTGCGGTCTTTTTGAAGAAAAGGGAAGGCACACAATTAAAAGGAGAAGACATATGGAAATAAGGTAACTTATTACACCTGGATTAATGAAAAAAAAATTTGGGTAATATGCAGGTGACAGATTCCCTTTAAGATTCATTCGCCTCTTAATAAATTAGGTGCATCTCACGCCAGTTCAGCGAGATCGAGACTGGCGTGTGTCTGGTTTATCAGATTCTCTTGAAATGAGAGACACAAGTAAAGGCTTGTCAGGAGCAGCTGCATATCACACGTATAAGACAGGAAGAATTTGGACACTTTTAAATCAAGCTCAGCAATGAAATATGAATTTTCTGGATCTGGGTTAGTCTAAAGCATGCAGCGACTTTGTGGAATCGACATTCGTAAATGAGAAGAATTGCATATTCAATGATAACAGACCATTCAGGGCATGGAAACTTCCTACCACAGCAGAATTGAGGACAGTCAGCGGCCAGTACTCAGGGACGCAATATGGAATTTAATTAACTTTATGTTTACATGGCACCAACCAGGGGCGGACCGGCCATAGACCCTACAGGGAAATTTCCCGGAGGGACAATGCCTAGAGGGGCACCCAAGGCCTCCTCATGGCCACAGGTAAGTACATAAAGATCTGATGCTCCCAGCAGTAATTAATGTAGGAGCGTCAGGTACTTATGCACCAGGCCAGCGCCCACAGGTGCCCTCCTGAATTCAACTTTATTGCTGTCCTCAGGACGATAATACAATTTCATACTGTGACTCGGGTGGCAGTATTTTGTGCTGCACCGTGGTATTTGCTCCTGCTGAGGCAGTATTTTGTGCTGTACTGTGCTATTTGGTTCTGCTGGGTGGCCTTTTATTCTGCACTACTATGGTATTGATCGCTCCGCCCACTGTCACTTTGGACCCGCCTACAACATGGGGCCACTTTTAGGTTTTTTTCAGGCCACTTTAAGTTCCCAGTCCGCCCCTGGCACCAACATTCAGATGTGTTCTTCATTACCTTTCCATTTGACTCGAGAAGACCAGCTTTGGAGAAAAAAATAAAAATAAATAAGAAAAAAACTTTCAGATTACTCACAACACCCGACAGAGTAATGTAAAAGTTTATTTTCTTTCGAAGCTGGTCAACTCCTGCCACCCATCGGGGGAGATCTCAAGGCAAGAGGAAAGCGAAGGAAGGACACAACCTCAGAATAGAGGACAGACATGATCTGAAATAAACAACTGATATTTTTCAGAGATGAGATGAGGGAGCGGAGCCTACAAAGAGTCCTGAACCAGCAATTAAAATAATTCCTATTCCTTACCTGACACCAGCATGACAGATGACAGTGCGCCGCTGCCACCCCTCGCCCACTGAAAAGCTGCATAGTGCATCATAAGACTCTGTGAGCCGGTGGATCAGATACCGGAAGCGGCTAGAGACCGGCGGGAACAGCAGGACTCTGCATTGGAACAAAGGAAAGACACGTCACTTTCTACATTAGAGCCAACAATGGGGAATACTAACCCAAAATAATCCAGGAAGACATGCTGCTCCCAACCCAAAGGAGACAACACCGGGGATCCACCGAAATCCCACATATGATTATATTACTAAGGTGGTTTTGCCATTTGCTTATCCCTCAGAAATGTATTCCAAGAAATAAAGTATAATGGGGGTCATTTACTATCATCCCAATGCCAGTTTTTGGAGTAAAAAAAAGTTGCAAGATTTCTTTTTTGCAAACTTTTTAAACTCCCATATGACAATATTTTGTTGCAAGGGCATTTTTACTCCGTCCTCGCCAATGGGAGCAGCAGGGGCTGGAATATCCGCCGTGGCAAATTCACTGACATTTACGCCTGGAAACCGCTACTAGTTACTGCCATTTTTGTTGATTAGATGTTTTTTTTTTTTTGGCAGCTCGTTAAAGCTGTTGCTATTTTTTCAAGCGTCTTGGCATCTTTCTCTATAGATGCGTCAGGAAAAAAAAAATCTGGTGAGATTTCTATGTTTTTTTTTAGCTAACAAAAAATGCCAGAGCAAATCTGAGTGTCTAGGGGCCCTAAGGGAGCTGGCACACATCGCATCTGTGCTGCGTTTCTGGTGCGGCAAGAAAAAAAAAGTGCATCTGGCGGAGCAGTTTTTAGCCAAGATACGCTTGTTTCCAGGTGTACATGTTCATAAATTTGCCGGGGCCAGCCCCTGTCCCACCGAACTGTTAAAAACCTTTAGACACTGACCGCGCAGCTTAGTAGTGTCACATGGCCGGTCAAAGAGGGGACTTTTTTACGCCTAAAATAGTCGCAAGCACCGTGACAAATAACCTCCACGGTTTAATGCATTTGGCAGGGAGGAACTTGCGTCGCCTGCTCAGAGTCCTGGACTCCACAAAAGCTCTGGTGGCTGCAAGGTCATGTATTCCTGCAGACACGGGGAGTACGGGATGCACAAAAATGAGCTTCTTACAACAAATGGCATTAAGCACTTCATATGGAAAAAACAAAAAGGTGGTTAAAGGAGTATTCTGCAGATAGGAAACCAGACAAGTAAACGATGGCTTCTGCAAGTCAGAGCTTGTAATACCTACATGGTTTCACTAGGGGGAGATCAAACACTGCACTGTGATTTTAGATCTCATTATGTAGTAGCAGAAGCCTCAAACATAAGAACAGAGGGGCTCATTTACTATCTTCCTTACTCCAGTTTTTGGTGTAAAAATAGTCGCTAGACCCACTTAGCATTTTTTTTTTTTAACGTCCATCAAATCATATGAGTTTTTACACTGTGTTCGACACTTGGGAGTGGCAAGGGGATGCTGGGGGCCAGAACATCAGCCCCGGCAAATCTACTAACTAGTCAGGGGCTGGAGTCGTTTTTAAACCTAGCACAAGGACTGACAATTTATGGCCAGAGTGCTCAATAGTTGCAAGAGGGGTCGCAACCCTATACATATCAGGTGTCATCTGCTGGACCCTTGTGGCCATTTTTTTGAATTAATATGAAAAGCAATTCAAATAATAACCGGCCTGCCTGTACAGATAGCCTTTATGGCAGCCACAATTTTGGGGTTGTAGAGACGGTCACAGGAATCATGGATGCCAGTGGTAGCCTCTATTGTGCTGAAGGGCCTTGCATGGAGGGAATTTTTACTGCATTGCTGCATGATTATTATCAGTACATTCCCATTTATAAAGGGATCCATTTATACTACTGGAAAATGAGAAAAGAAGACCTGGAAAACCTAATGGGATTGAGCAGAGATTGATGACGTATAAACTGCTAGTGGTGCTTGGTCAATGATCACACAACCAGGGTGGTGCCCCCTTTTATTTTGGGTTCTGCAGCAGGGTATATAATGAGACAGTCATATTAATACTGGGTGGCATCTCCCCCTGTTACAACACAGGCTGGGGTAAGGGTCATACAGATGCTGGATATCCTCCTGTGGTTTGGTCTTCTAAGCCCTTTAATCTTGGAACCATAATTCAGACAAGCTGGTTGTTGGCTGCTGTGCTTGGAAGATCCATCGTCCCCTCCAATCCCCTACATTCTCCATGGGGGAGATCAGGCAATCGAGCTGACCAGGGGAGCTGCTGACAAAGCTGTGTAGTGTGGGTAGTGTGTGGCGGACGTTATCTTGTTGGAACACCACTTCTTCTAACTGAATCAAAAAAGGCTGTAGGATTGGTTCCACAATGTTTTTGACATACTCAGGACTGGTCAATGTTCCCTCAATGAATACCAGACAGGAACGGCCATGATAGGTAATGGCGCTCCACACCATGAAACCTGGTGTGGTCCTGTGTGTCTCTGACCCATGCATGATGGCAGTAGGCGCTATTTAGCCCTCCTGCGAAATCTTCTGCAAAGTGCAGAGACACAAAGGACCACACCAGGTGCCATGTACCTAAAATGGCTGTTCATGTCTGGTGGAGAGAACATTGACCAACGTTTGGTACGTCCAGGACGTCGTAGAACAAACTACTGACTTTTTTTGATTTGGGAAACGTGGCGTTCCAAAAAGATAATGCCCACCACACACTGCCCATGAAAGTTCTGTCTCAAACTAAGCCAACCAATAGTGGGTATAGAGTAAGAGCAAGAAAAGTGTCTGTCCCTGCATCAGATTTCTCATCCAGCCCGAGCCCCTGTGATTAATCTGGTGCAGGTCTAGACCGCCTGTCTAAGCTTACGCCATCCGTAGGATTATGGTGCAATCACACAACCATATGCATTTTGCGGTCCATGTGTATCCCACACTCTTCGCTGGCCCCACTGAAAAATGCATGTTCTTGTCTGTAAGGCCTCATGCACACGAACGTATTTTGTTTCTGTGTTTGTCCCTTTTTTTTTTTTGCGGATAGGATGCAGACCCATTCATTTCAATGGGTCCGCAAAAAATTGCTCCGTTCCGTAGCCCCGTCCGTTTTAGGCATTGTTACAATGGACTTGCAAAAAATAAATAAACAAACAGATGGCATAAGGATGCCATCCGTTTTTTGTTATTTTTTTGCGATACGGTCGTGTGCATGTAGCCTAAAACAGAAGTACACATTCTATCATCTGCAGCTCGGCCGCATGGATGCAGACAGCACACGGGTGACATCCATGTGCGGTCTGCATTTTTTGCAGCCCCTAGAAATGAATGGGTCTGTGTGCGATCTGCAAAAAATACAGTCGTGTGACTGCTCCCTTAGCAAGTCTGCCCAAATGTACTCACGCCTCCTGGTCTCCCTGCTGTAAAAAGTGGTCTAGTTCTGCAGACACGAGTGCGTAAAATTCATGCTCCTCTCCAGAAAGGTACACCCCATCAATGCACGGAGGATCCAGCTCGACAGAGGGGAAGACCACAATATGAAACAAATCTGAGGACACAAAATACAGAAATGTAGAATATTAATCTCACCAGCAGAATCTCTGGGCAGTATCATTTATGTGATGTGCTTTATGGATTTTCGTTCTTGTGGTACGGAGCAGGGGTTATTTCTAGCAAAGTAATGACACATTGCAAGAGCGGCAAAGTCCACATCAAAGGGTGCAGATTTTGTCACAGATGCCCCTGCAAAAGGTGAAATCAGCAACGTAAACTGGCATGCCGCGGATTTAAAACGTTTTGTGCAGAGTTTAGGATGAACAACGGGGGAGATTTCGCAAGCTGATATAAAGTAGAACTGGCTTAGTTGCCCATAGCAACCAATCAGATTCCACCTTACTTTTTCCAAAGGAGCTCTGAAAAATGAAAGGTGGAATCTGATTGGTTGCTATGGGCAACTAAGCCAGTCCTACTTTACGCCAGTTTGATAAATCTCCTCCAATGCGGATTGTGAAAATCTCATCCACTTTGCTGCTACTGTAAATGCAGTAGAATACACCACATATGGCCTTACAGGTCCAAGAGGTGAGAAAAACATTAAAGGCGTTGTCCGGTTTTCCCATATTGATGACCTCTCCTCAGGATGGGTCATCAATATCAGATCGTCAGCGGTCCGACTCCCTGCATCCCCACGACCAACTAATGATCGCTTGTACGAGCGCTGCGTTCTCCTCGCGGTCGACATCGCAGTGTAATTACAGCTCCTACAACCCACTCACCTGAACGGTACAGCGGAGATTTAATTCTACCATTCACCGCTGCAATGTGGATGGCGTGAAGAGAGAAGAGGACACAGAGCCTGTCACTTTAAACAGCTGATCGGTGGGGGTGAGGGTGTCACCCTCCCGCCCTGCCTATCCGATATTGATGACCTATCCTGAGGAAAGGTCATCAATATGGAAAAACCGGACAACCAGGGTCTGTGTCCACCTGCATCAGCGGGGTGCTCAATTCAGTCATCGGACCTGCAAAGAGCTAGATATGGAAAAATATAATAGTGTTTTTATTCTTAAAGAGGCGTTGTCTAAAATGGCACACCAAATCAAATCCCCTCCACTCATCACTGGTGACCCGTCCTACCCACTGTGCCTTCTTGTTCTGACTGCAATGACATGTATACCGCACGCGTCCGCAGCAGCCAGTCATTGACCTCAGTGGTCTCATGCCATATACTGATGAAGTCAGCGATTGGCTACAGCGGTCATGTGCTGTGTACAGGAACGTCACTGCTGCAGCCAAAACATTATATCAGGGCCGCAGCAGCGGGAGGACTGGAGCAGTGACGCTGGAATGGGAAGTATAATCATTTTATCATTATCATAGCTGTATCCCTGCCATTTTTCATCAAAAAAAAAAAAAAAAGATATAATCCCCTCTAAAGAGCAGGGAATGTCTTGCTGACATGTCATGCGGGGGAATGACCTCTTCAGCTGCTCGATTCTCTCCATTCACTTCTATGGATCTTCTGAGGAGGGCCGAGTGAGGATGCTATCGAGAGGTTTTATAGGAGGTGGAGGATTGGGGACCTTTGTTTTGGAGGTGGCCTCCGCCGTTGTGGTCGTTTCCATCAGGCAGAATTTTCTGCCAGAAAAACTGCAGGTGCAGATTTTTACAAAGTTGCATATTTTCTTAGTGTGAATTATGCTGTGGATTTCCGGTATGAGAATCTCTCCAATCAATTCAATAGGAAACAGATTCTGCAGCAGAAAATGCGGGAATGGGGGAAGTCTTGATGTTGCGGATTCGCTGGTGGAATTTCCAGCCTTGTGTGAAGGCACCCTAAGGTGAACGCATTGCACCCGCACTGAATCCGGACCCATTCACTTCAATGGTGCTGTGCACATGAGCGGTGATTTTCACGCATCACTTGTGCGCTGTGTGAAAATCACAGCATGTTTTATATTCTGCATTTTTCACGCAAAGCAGGCCCCATAGAAGTGAATGGGGCTGCGGGAAAATCGCAAACAAGTGCCGATGCAATGCGGTTTTCATGCATGGTTGCTAGAAGAAGATGTGATCAAATTGATTAAAGTCAATTTACTGTATTATTTTCCCGTTGGTGACGTAATGGCGCTCACCACGTGGGGAGTGCGGTGACGTCAGCGCTGGTCCTGCTGAATAAAGATAGAAGATCCTTCTAATTTCATTCAACAGGACCTGCGCTGACGTCAAAGGTCCTTTTGCAGGTCCTCAAAGAAGAAGAAAGAAGATGATGCCTGGCTGCGCGATCAAGTGAGTTAATTTTTTTAACCCCTAAATCCACATTTTAGTAAGCATTCTGTATTAAGAATGCTATTATTTTCCCTTATAACCATGTTATAAGGGAAAATAATAAAATCTGCACAACACCGAACTTCAGTGAAGAAGTCAGGGTCAGGGTACCACATTCAGTTTTTTCTCACGCACACGCAAGACTTATTGCACAAAACTGACTGAAATTACGTCCGTACTTGCACAGGTTTCCCGCAATGCACCCTGAATGCATCCGGCCCTCACCCGCGACACCCGTGTGAAAGAGGTCCAACTCTCTAGGGCATTAATGGCTAACCTCCGGCACTCCAGCTGTGGTGAAACTACGACTCCCAGCATGCTCCATTCATTTCTATGGAATTTTGAGAACAGCCAAGCAAGTGTGCATCTTGGGAGTCATAGTTTTACCACAGCTGGAGTGTCGGAGGTTAGCCATCACAGCTCTAGGGCCACCTTTCCCTTTTGTTTTCTCATTGAGGAACAGGTTAAAGTGGTTATCCAACCCCTATAATGAACCCCCATGCCCAGTCACCTCATATAGATTATACTTACCTGCTCCCCGGCACCAGCATCGCTCCTGATGACCGTCCTTGCATCTCCCCGCCAGTGACGCAAAGGAGGCTCCCCCACCCATCGCAGGATGTTTTGATCCGCTCAACGGAGAGATGCCACCGCGGCCGTGTGGGCATCAGGAGCAATGCAGGTGCCGGGGAGCAGGTAAGTATAACCTACATGAGGGGCCCGTACCTGTCAGATATTTATGTCACATCCTGTAGATATGTTTGACAGGTTGGGGGGGGGGGCCCTCTGGAGCTTAACCCATTCCTCAGACAGGCGGCCATTATGGAAACAGCCAAGATATAGCCACCTTGCCTTGCTAAGACATTAGTCATGGTCCCTCCAGAGGTGGATCCTGTGGTTACACTAGAAATGTCTGCAGTACTACAACCCCCTCTGAAGAAGCAGATCTTTTTTCTTATAGAAAATCACCCCCGTACTGTAAAATCTACAATCACTGGATTTACATGCATCGACTTCAAGGGGGGGGGGGGGGGGGAAAGACTCCAAACAAGACAGATAGAGCATGCACACCATATAGCAAGTCATAGGGACCAGGACTATCCAGCAGCAGCTAAATACTAACACCCGCATGGAGTTATTTTTAAAGGTGTCATGAAAAATAAAATTGGTGCGGTTGCTCCTAGCGACCAATCAGATCACAGGTTTTATCTTTCAAAGGGCCAACAAGAAATGAGAGCTGGAATCTGATTGGCTGCTATGGATGACTATTCCACACACGTGCACTCCT
This sequence comes from Bufotes viridis, assembly GCA_033119425.1. Lineage (NCBI taxonomy): Eukaryota > Metazoa > Chordata > Amphibia > Anura > Bufonidae > Bufotes > Bufotes viridis. The sequence continues at coordinate 56,457,573 of CM065590.1, read as the reverse complement.
GGCTAAACCTAATCCATTACTCAGGGCACTTTTTTTTTTGTTTGTTTAAAGGGCAGCTGCACAACAACTCCCATCATGGAACAGTCTGAGCAAAGTATTGTATCAATGTGTAAAGGGCCACCAGCCCTGCAGCTGCTAAGGAACTACACTTCCCAGCAGGCACTGGGCGGCAGGGAACTCTGGGGCTATGAGGCGAGCAGCGCGTTAGCAGTGAGCCGCTTGGCAAAACAGGAGGTGCGTCTCTTACACAGGAGCCTGCGGGCTGGCTGTCTCTCTGCGTGTGACTGTCACAAGCTGTCTCAGGCGCTCTTTCTTTTTCTCTCTGTAGACCTCCGGACAAACCGTCCCTCTCTTGGATCAGTTTCAAAAACGGTCTCGATGTTGGACAGCGCCCTCTGGTGGCTCCTCGGCTTTATTTATCTGTGCTTTCACAGCGACACCTAGTGTTTCGGCGAAGTAAACATAAAAGGGGGAGGGGGGGGTTAGAAATATTGTTTTATGGGTTAGCAAAAAATTAAAAAATAAATAAAATAAACAATATTACCATTAAGTGAAAATTGACCAGAATTTGAGGCCAAATATATATATGGGATTTCTGCTGTGTCTTTCACAGGGAGCAGTGGTGTGTCTCTTCAGGGTTTGCTGTCCATCTAAAGAAACTTTCAGACCGCTGGGAAAAAAATAACGGGGACATATTGTGGTATTTTCCCAAAGCAACCAATCACAGCGCAACTTTCATTTTCCACTAGCGCTGGAAGAAATGAAAGCTGAGCTGTGATTGGTTGCTGTGAGCAACACAGTTTTTCTTTTAGATAGTATTCTGCTTAGGGTATGGCCACGCAGGCAGCGTGGTCATTTCACTGTTGTGACACGTTCGAGCTGCGGTCGAAGTACCCGGCGACTGTAAAGCCTCATTCACACATCCGTGTTTTGGTCAGTGAATTCTGTCAGTGATTGTGAGCCAAAACCAGGATTAGAGCCTCCACAGACATAAGGTATAATGGAAAGATCTGCACCTGTTCTGTGTTTAGAGCCGCACCTGGTTTTGGTTCACAATCACTGACCGAACACTGACGAGTGAATGAGGCTTAACCCTAGGTACACACCTAAGCGTTTTACAGCGCGTTCAAACGCGCTGTAAAACGCACAAAATGTGAAAAGCCATGCTTCCCTATGGGCATGGTTCACATTTGGGCGTTTTACAGCGCGTTTGAACGCGCTGTAAAACGGCCAACGCCCAAACAAGTACATGAGCTTCTTTGGGGCGTTTTAACGCGCCTATGGACAATGATGCCATAGGGGAGAGTCACTCAATCGCGCGTATGACGCGCGTTTGTAGGTTAACAAAACGCGCATCAAAAAACGCGCATAAAACGCGCGTCATACGCGCGATTCAGAAACGCCTAGGTGTGTTCCCAGCCTTAGGGTACGTTCACAAGACGACAATAAGTCGCACTATTGTCGCGCGATAATTTTTATAATGGGAGTCTATGGTGTCGCAGTGCGACATGCTGCGACTTCGACGCGACAGTGCACGGCTGGAAATCGCCAGACTAAAAGTCGGACATGCAGGACTTTTAGTCCGGCGATCTCCGGCCGTGTACTGCCGTGCTGCACTGTAGCTCCACCCCCCCCCCCCGCCTTATTATAGTCAATGGGGACGGAGCGGCAGTGCACGGCCACTAGCGGCAGGACGGATGCGGCAGGCTGAATAGCCTGCCGGATCTGTCCTGCCGCAAGTGTCAAAGCACCCTAAACCTTTGTATACATTTTTGTCACTATGTCCCTACTAATGCCCTAATAACAGTTTTTGTAATATACTTTATTAATGTATTTAGTATTTTTATTATACTCTTCCCTCCCTAAAGCGCACGTTTCACTGTGCGCCTAAAATCTACTTCTCTGTACAACGCTAACAGCTCAGCGGTGTACGGCGTATGGAGTCTACAGTTTATGAATGGGGCTGCAACGCAGTGAGTACAGGCAGGAGCGCATATTGCTGCTCCTGCCCGTGTCCCTGGAGGCTCCTGCTTCTGCCTGCTTCTGCCTGCTTCTGCCTGCTCCGCTAAGCTAAGAGAACTGCATGTCAGCTTGCAGTGTCCCACTCCTTGCTAGAAGCGGGCCCCTAAACCTTTTATAATGTCATGTTATGCTAATGTCCATTTTATCTGTAATAGTTGCAAATTTCTTACAACAGGCTGGCAACTGCATTACATCTTTTCACCACACGGTGGTGCCATTATATTATATATATATATAGAACAGGCCTGTCACAGGAAGAGAGATGAGAGCTTAGTGGAGTAGAGGAGAGTATGTAGCTGCTGATGTGTGCCCCCTGGGCACTCTCCAGTACGGCAATAAAGTAGGAAACCAAGTCCAACGAAGTGGACTTTTTGTGTGTTACAAAGTAGTTTCACACTTGCGGCAAGACGGATCCAACAGGCTGTTCACCCGAGTTCCGGCACAGCACGGCAGTGCACAGCAGAGGCCGCCGGACTAAAAAGTCGGACATGTTGTAGTTTTTTTTTTTAAACATAATTTTTATTAATTTTTCAAAATAGATACACAAGTACAGAGTCATGAGTACAAAATGTGAATTTAGTCAAATAAATTCGGAACAGAATCACAATGGTGCCATAGAAAATTACACTAATTCCGACATGTGACAATCATCATACTTGTGTGCAAAGTAAGTACAAATCACAGAGGTAACATGCTAACATCCCCTCCCTCAACTCCCTTCCCCAACAATGTATGCTATCCTATTCTCAATGTCAAGTACATCTCTTTTGGACATGTCAGCTCTAGTCTATCAGGAGCTTCCCCAAAGTGCCTGCAATTTTACGTTTAAGGTACCATTCAGATGTTACGAATGGTTTCATCACTGTTTCAAGTTCTGTACCTGAACAGGCTGCCACAATAAAGGTTTCCCATCTCTTAAAGAAACAACGTATCCTGTGTCCTTTAATTTGTTCTGCCTCTACCCTCTCCATATCAAAACATTTTTTAAGATGCACAAACACTTCAGTCATGGACGGGAGGCGCGGCTGCAACCATTCCCGAAATATACACCTTTTTGCTGCTAATAAGGCTATGTGGACCACTGGGGGAAAGTGCCTGTTGACCACTGGTGCATGGAATAAGATAAACTCTGGTGTAAGTGGTATTTTAACCCCCAGGTAACGTTTAATATGGGATTTGACCATCCCCCAGAACCTTTGAGTGTCTGGGCATAGCCAGATGTTGTAGTTTTAGTCCGGCGGCTTTTGCTGTGCACTGCCTGCCACGCTGGGCCGGAACTCGGCACCTGATTATAGTCAATGGGGACGGAGCAGCAGTACGGCGGCACGGCGAAATAGCGGCAGGACTGATCCGACAGGGTGAACAGCCTGTCCGAGCCGTCCTGCCGCAAGTGTGAAACTAGCCTTAAAGCAACCTGTTAAAAAAATGGAGCAGAAGACTGATGCCCACCGCTATGGAGACCGCACTGTTGGTTGCAAAGTTCTGATCAAGATTCAGGTCCCGGAAGTCTGGGTTATTGGAGGGAAGCCACAGCTAAAGACAGTACCTTTACCGCCCCAGCCAGACCTAAGCCTGTATTCACCAGCCCTACCGAGCCTGTTGTTGGGATTTGCAGCTCTGCCATCTTATTGTATAGTAAAGAACTACTGGATTATAACTACCTCAAGGCAATTATTTAAGTAAACTTCCAGTTTGTTTAAATGGGTATTCCCATCACATACAATGGGTGCCTATCTCTAGGATATGCCCCTATTGTCCAATAGGTGTGAGTCCCACCTTTCCTGCGGGCCATCCACCACCAATCGCTGCTCCCACACAAGTGGATGGGAGCGCACCGCACATGCACAGCCCCCGCTCCCATTCATTTCTACGGGGCAGACGGAAATAGCCGGCCCCAATTAAATGAATGGAGGGCGGCTGTGCATGCGCAGTGCATCCTGCATTACTTTCCCGCTCTGTTCTCGTAGCGAACATGCCCCGTAGCGATATGCCCCCATTGTATGTGATGGCAAAACCCCCTTAACTCCTGACTCTCTCCTTATTCGTCACTATCCCTCATTGCACCTTACGGTGCTGGCGTCACAAATACCACGGCACCTTAAAAACCACACCACCAAGAGCACCTCAACCACCATCTGGCTGGAGTTCCTGGACAACAGAGTGTGCCTCGAAGGAACTGGTGCTGTCCTTCCATTCACTGCACACCGGCCCAGGGAGCTGTACAGAACTGTGATTAAAACTACTACTACCCCCATCGGCCCCCCATAACTCACATATTGCCCCTGCAGCCCGGTCGTTGCAAGCTCTTAGCTTAGCGGAAGAGGCAGAAGCAGGAGCCCGCTCCACTAATCCTGGCATAGTACATGGTTACAGGGTACTCATGTGCTATGCCAGGATTTAGTAAATTTCCGGGAGGCGCGGGCTGGAATGTGCGCTCTTGTCATACTTCCTGCGCTGCGGCCCCATTGATAAAATGTGTACTCCACTGACAAGTCAGTGCGATATTGGGGAGGGGGGGGGGGAGTTTATTAAAAATTACAAAAACCATTAACCGATTGAGGACCTTGTCGTACATGTACGGTGCAGTGTTCACCAGGTTGTGTGGGAAAAACGCGGGGAATCGGGGCGGGATTGCTGCTCTTACCGGCAGGCATCCATGGCAGCACGACGTCTTTCCGCCCCCGCTGTGATTGGCCGGTCAATAAAGATCGGCCCATCGCAGCGCCGGAAGCAGTATGGAGCTGCATGGGGGGTCATAGGGAGGTGAACAATTCAGGCCTGCAAAATCCATATTTAGCAGTTTGCCTCTAGAGCCCTGCTCTGTGCCCATACAACAGGCTACGAGGAGAAAATAGAGAGATGGGGGGAAAAGGGGGAACATATACTGGGGTCCATTTACTCCTCTTACCCCTTGTGAAAGTGAAAAATTGTGGTCTGGTTGTAATTTTTCATTTTCACAGCCGTGTGCTTTTAAATCCTTTGACATGTGTTTCTGTCTTTTGTGAAACACCTATTAGATCAAAGGTGCTCTTTCCACCCCTTAAAATCTTTGTACGGGGGTGCACTTTCCAAAATGGGGTCATTTTTGGGGTTTTCAGTTTATGGGGACCTCCAGAGTTTTTTACATGTGATATGGCACCTAAAATCCATGTCTGCCAATTCAGGTCAGCAAAATCCATATTTTGCTGTTTGCCTCTAGAGCCCTGCTGTGCGCCCATACATCCGTATTTGACCACATATGGGGTGTTGCGGTATTCAGGGGAACACGGGGAACAAAATGTCGGATGCGTTTTGTCCTGTTACCCTTTCTGAAAGTGAAAACTGTGGGTGTAAAGCAACTTTTTCTTGAAAAATTTTTAATTTTTCATTTTCACTGCCAAGTGTTTCCTAATTCTATAAAACACTTTTGAGGTTAAAGTGCTCACTACATACCTTGAAAGATTCCTTGAGGGGTGTAGTTTACAAAATGGGGTCACTTTTTGGGGATTTCCACTGTAGGGCCACCTCAGGGTGTCTTCATATGAGACATAGCTCCCAATTACCATTCCAGCTAAATCCTCTCGCCAAAAGCCATATGTTGTTGTTCCTTCCACTCTGAAGCCTGCTGTGCGCCCATACATCCTTTTTTGACCACATATGGGGTGTTAATGTAAGCTACAGTATCAAAGTGATAAACATTGAGTTTTGTTAGGCTGTTGACCCTTGATGTGTTACAGGAAAAATGGATTCAAATGGAAAATCAAAAAGTGAAATTTAGAAATGTCATCTCCATTTTCCTTTAATTCTTGTGGGGCACCTAAAGGGTTAACAAAGTTTGTAAAGTCCGTTTTGAATACCTTGAGGGGTATAGTTTCTAAAATGGGGTCATTTATGGATGGTTTTCTATTATGTGAGACCCACAGTGTGACTTCATAACAGAACTGGTCCTAAAAAAGTGGGTTTTGTCCTAAGGTACTTTCACACTGGCGTTTTTCTTTTTCGGCATAGAGTTCCGTCGTCGGGGCTCTATGCCCATAAAAAACTGATCAGGATTATCCCCATGCATTCTGAATGGCATCGCAGTAGCTCATGCGCAGGCTAACGGCGCATAAACTGCAGAAAGGAGGCGGTCCCCTCGGCGCAGGAGAAGAGGAGGAAAGCCTTTTCTGCGCTGTTACCTGAGCTACTGCAATGCCGTGCCAGCAATGGGCATCGCAGTGCACATGCCCCGGCCAACGAAGTCATCACGCAGGCGCGGGATCTGGCTGAGAGGGAGAGCAAACAGATGGGCGGGCAGAGGAGGAGGCTGGGCGGGGAGAAGAGCTGAAGAGGCAGAGCTTCCTGGGCACCAACGCGGTGGACGCCGCCCCTGGGCACTTGCGGGCCCTCATTTACATAATCATCAAAGTTCATTTTTGCCCGTTTTAAAGGTCCACTAATGCATATAAAGGTACCGTTTTTATCATCTGTGTTACGGCTACAGCGCTATGGGAACTGTTAAAAAGGGGTATATGTGCTGACAGACTCCTTTTATCGCCACATAAGGTGACATGTCAGATTTGCAAAAAAATGGCCTGGTCCTTAAGGAGTTAATACAGCATATTACAAAAACTGTTATTAGGGCATTAGGGACATGTTAACAAAAATGTATACAAAAGTTTAGTTACTCTTTAAAGGAGTTGTGCCAAGTGATTACCATGTTGCGGGATAGCTATCTGAATGGTAGGTGTCCGACATCACTGATCACGAGAACGGTGCCGCTCCATACAGCTCTGTGGGACGGTCAGAGATCGCCGAGCGCTGCATTCAACTATCTCTAGCAGTCTCATAGAGAATGAATGGTTGAGTGACCATGTATTGACAGCCACATGCAATGAGCTATTCATATAAATACCCCTTTGTTTAAGGGCTTATGCACACGACCGTTGCCTGTTTTGTGGTCTTCGAACTGCAGATCTGCAAAACACGGATACCGGCCGCGTGCGTTCCACAGAACGTCCGTCTCATAATAGAACATTCCTAGGCTTGTCCATGAGGCAGACTAGTATAGGACATGTTCTATATTTTTGCAGATGCAACAGAATTGACAAACGGATGCGGCCAACACACGGTGTGCTGTCTGCATCTTTTGTGGCCCCACTGAAGTGAATGGGTCCACATCCGACCCGCAAAAAATGTGGATCCTATCTATTATGGGATGAAGGGTGTCGGACCCCCAATGATCAGAAATTGATAGCCTATCCTAAGGATAGGTTATCAGTAGTAAAATTCTGACCAACCTCTTTAAAGGGAAATAGGAGAGACTAAGCCCCGACCACTAGGTGGGCAGGAAACAGAGGAGCGGGCCGGCTCACCGCTGTTTTAGTACCTAACACTGCAGTGCATGGGAGCAAAGGAAACAGCGTAATAGAGCAAGCTAAGCTATGGCAGCACTATAAGCAGCACTGCTGAGTTGGGGCACTATAGGGGGCATTACTGGTGCCTTATAGCAGGCATTGCTGACTGGGGGCACTATAGGGGCCCTGTATCCTGGGGGCACTGCTGGAGTGCTATAAGGGTCATTGCGTTATTGTTACTGGGAACAGGGGGGGTATTATTATTGCTGGAGACACTATAGGGGCATCCTGTCACTCACTGCTCAGCTCCCCACACTATCCGCCCCCCTCCCCCCTCAGGCCATCGGCACACAGAATGGTGAAGCATGAAGACTTCTCCCCGCTCCACCATTCAGCCTGCAGACACAGATCGCGCTGCCAGTCTGTGTGGGTGGAGCAGCTCAGAAATCTGCATAAGCGATCTGTGCCTGCAGGGAAGAGAGGACTGTGAGCTTCAGGAACGGGACAAGGTGAGTAGTTACTGTGTTTTTTATTTTTAATACAGAGGGGGCACAGAGGACTTTATTACTGGGGGGCACAGAGGTCTTTATTACTATGGGGGGGGGCACAGAGGGCATTTCTACTATGGACAGGGCACAGAGGTCTTTAATACTATGGAGGGGGCACAGAGGGCTTTATTACTATGGAGGGGGCACAGAGGGCATAACTACTATGGAGGGGGCACAGAAGGCATTTCTACTATGGAGGGGGCATTACTAATGTGAAGGGGGCACAATGGGAATTTCTACTATGGAGGGGGCACAGAGCCAGAGGGCATCACTACAATGCATGGGGCACAGTGGGCATTATTACTGTGAAGGGGGCACAATGGGCATTATTACTGTGAAGGGGGCACAGAGGGCATTACTACTATTAAGGGGCACAATGGGCATTATTACTGTGAAGGGGGCACAATGGGCACTAGGGTTGTTTCGGGTATCAAAGTTTCGAAGAGAGACGGGAGGAGGAGGTGGGGCGCACTGGCCACCAATGAGGAGTAACGGTTACTATACAAATGCAGGCAGAAGAAACTCATTGCCGGCACCTGCCTTTGACCGGGCGCTGCGATCCGCGGCAGTTAACCCCTCAGGTGTGGCACCTGAGGGGTTAACTGCCGCTGATCGCAGCGCCGGTCACAGGCAGGTGCCGGCAATGAGTTTCTTCTGCCTGCATTTGTATAGTAAATTTCACTCCTCATTGGTGGCCAGTGCGCCCACCCTCCCAGTATTAAAGACATTAGCCAGTGTCCCCCTTTCCCCAGTATTAAATACATTGGTGGCCAGTGCGCCCCCCCCCCCATCCCTCATTTCTCCCTCCCTCAGTATCAAAACCATTGGTGGCAGTGGCCACAAGGTCCCCTCACCTCCTCCTCATTGGTGGCAGTGGCAGTGATCGGAGCCCCAGCAGTGTAATGCTGGGGCTCCGATCGGTTACCATGGCAACCAGGACGCTACTGAAGTCCTGGCTGACACAGTCAGCTCCCTGCTGCTGTGTGCACAGAGCACAGGGCAGCAGGGAGAGGGTGAGATCCTATTCACCCTGATAGAGATCTATTAGGGTGAATAGGATGAAAAGATCCCAGGTTCTAGCCCCTAAGGGGGAAATAGTTAATAAATAAACTGTAGAAAAAAAAAAAGTTAAAAAAGTACACCAAAATATTAAGTATAAATCACCCCCTTTCCCAATTTTACATATAAAATATATAAACAATAAATAAAATATTACATATCGCTACATCTCAAGTCCAAACTATTAAAAAAATCCTCTTTTAAGCGGTGAACGCCCATTGGAAAAAGAAAAAAAAAAAGAAAAACTGCACATTTTATTTTAGTCGCCTTGTCCCCCCAAAAAATAGGATCGGACTGTTGTATTATTGGCCGGACGTTCCATAAAACGAGGAATGTACGCGGCTTTTTTTTTTTTTTTGCGTGGTATCGAATGGTATCAAGTATCGCAATACTTTTTTATGGTATCGATACCGAATCAAAATTTTGGTACTGAAACAACTCTAATGGGCACTACTACTATGAAGGGGGCACAATGGGCATTATTACTGTGAAGGGGGCACAGAGGGCACTACTACTATTAAGGGGCACAATGGGCATTATTACTGTAAAGGGGGCACAATGGGCACTACTACTTACTATGAAGGGGCACAATGGGCATTATTACTGTGAAGGGGGCACAGAGGGCATTACTACTATTAAGGGTCACAATGGGCATTATTACTATGAAGGGGGCACAGTGGGTATTATTACTATGAAGAGGGCACAATGGGGATTAATACTATGAACTAATATGAAGAGGGCAAAATGGGGATTATTACTGTGAAGGGGGCACAGATAGGGCATTTCAACTGTGAAAGGGGCACAGAGAGGGCATAACTACTGTGAGAGGGCACAATGTGGGTATAAGTACTGTGAGGGGGCACAATTCTATACAAAACTACCATGAAGGTTGTACAATGAGGGCAATATTACTGTCAGGGGGTATAATTTTTTTAAAGTATTGGGGGGGTCCAAGAGAAAGGACCCGCCCCGGGTGCCAAACACCGTAAGCACACTACTAAAGCAGGGAACTATTCCCTCCCTAGATGTCATGATGGACATGTGAAAGAGGCCTAAGGGGTTTGAGCTCTCTGTAGAGCCTTTCATTCTAGGATAAAAGAGATCATGTTGACTGGATTTCTTCCATAAAAAATCTGGCCATCTCTTAGGGTCCTTTCACACTTGCGTTCTGAGGATCCGGCAGGCACTTCCGTCCTGCCGGATCCGTCAGAACGCAAGTCGCCTGAAAGCATTTGAAGACTGATCAGGATCCTGATCAGTCTTCGAATTGCTTTCAGGTTACTATGGCAGCCAGGACGCTACTAGCGTCCTGGTTGCCATAGTAGGAGCGGGGAGCGGGGGAGCGGCATGCACATTCCGTGCGGCTCCCGGGCGCTCTGAATGACGTCAGAGCGCCCCATGCGCATGGATCACGTGATCCATGCGATCACGTGATCCATGCACTGGGGCGCCTGGCGTCATCCTGGAGCGTCCCGGGAGCCGCACGGAATGTAGTATGCCGCTCCCGCTCTACTATGGCAACCAGGACGCTAGTAGCGTCTGGCTGCCATAGTAACCAGTCAGAAAAAGCTAAATGTCGGATCCGGCAATGCGCCGAAACGACGTTTAGCTCAAGGTCTGATCCGGATTAATGCCTTTCAATGGGCATTAATTCCGGATCCGGCCTTGCGGCAAGTGTTCCGGATTTTTGGACGGAACAAAAAGCGCAGCATGCTGCGGTATTTGCTGCGTCCAAAAAACATTCCGGTCCTGAACTGAAGTCATCCTGATGCATCCTGAACGGATTTCTCTCCATTCAGAATGCATGGGGATGATCCTGATCAGGATTTTTCCGGCATAGAGACCCGACGACGGATCTCTATGCCGGAAAAGAAGAACGCAAGTGTGAAAGGACCCTTACACAGAGATTTTGGTCTATCAGCCATTTTCAGTCCACCATTCACTGTCTCGTACATGGTGGATGTGTGCATCACAAACATGGGAGTGCAGTGCAGCTTGGCCATTCATGGCCTCAGTCGTCATCCATTGCAGGGGGATTATAATGGAGGTAGAACCCTAGAATGGTGGCATTAATCTCTGCTCCCTCCATGACCCCAATTTTCATGGAACACATCAGATGATAAAATAAGAGGTTTCCTCTATACAGGAAACCTGCTCGCTGTGTGGGCCTGCTGGCGGTGGCCTGTGCTGTATGACTGTGTAAGCTATTCAAACAGTTGGTGTCTTGGCCCAGGTCAAAGGGAAATGACCGTCACTTCCAACTGTGTAAAAGGATCTCAATGAATTTGGAAGTGGATTGAGAGAGACCCGTCAGGGAATAATGTCTTCTTTATGTGCAGCCCGGACACACAGGAGCACTGTGCTCCGTAGGTTCCCACACACACCATTAGAATACAACTTGAATTACCCGCGTTCAGCCGAGCAAAACTGTCAGTGAAAGGGGACTCTCAGGACCCCCCAATAATAGGCATTGTAATGAAACCCTGCAATCAGGGAGGGGGGCACGTCTGGAGGTTTGGCCTGTAAATGAGATGACTAGGATGTCCTGACCGAGACACAACGGCCATTGTCTCCATCTTACAAGAAAATCTGTATCCGGACATAGGACTGAAAATGCTGTCCCTGCAGTCATGACCACACAGGGCTGTTATAAAAGATTTACAGAAGTAGACTATCATCCCGGCAAAATGAGGTGTGTATTATATACCATGGATAGAAGTCCTAGAAATGAGGGCTATCATCCATAGGTGGCCATTTCTGGTCGTACGATGGCAAGTCTCTTGGAACCGTGCACCTCATCTGAATGTAGACGCAGGCCGACAACTCACAAAGGCCAAAATAGGCCAGAAAAAAACTCCCAAAGAAAAATATAGTAAAAAAGCAATATATGAAAAACACTTAAAATAATCTAAATTAAATAAAGGAAATTTGTAATTGCCTGGTAGGACTAGCTCGGCTGAACATAACGATACCTTTTACTTAATGATCCGTTGCTTCATTCTAGAGCAGGCATCCTCAAACTGCGGCCCTCCAGCTGTTGTAAAACTACAACTCCCACAATGCCCTGCTGTAGGCCGATACCTGTAGGCTGTTCAGGCATGCTGGGAGTTGTAGTTTTGCAACAGCTGGAGGGCCGCAGTTTGAGGATGACTGTTCTAGAGGAAAGTACTTTCAATCCATATAGAAATAAGCAGTTAAGTGCACTGAGGGCAGGCCCAAGCCATTCTGTGCACCCTTGCCCAAGACATTCTCCTTCTTGATTGACAGGGCTAGGTTCCTGCACAGTTATCTTGCCTGGCTCTAACCTTTTTCTCCTTTTTTTTAATCATATCAGTAGTGATTTATGCATTAGTGCTGACATTTATTGCAATACTTTTAGGATGGTCAAAAGGCAATTTTGTTCCAAAATGCTTAGTGCTGCGGCCTCTTCCTAGGATAGTCACGTCCCATTCATGTGAGCAACCTGGGCTGCAATACCAAGCATGGCCACTGTACAACATACGGCGCTGTGTTTGGTAAGCTGATCGGTGCCAGGAGTCGGACCCCCCTCCAAATCTGAAATGGATAACTTAACCTGAGGATAGCTCAGCAATATTGTCCTCCCAGAAAATCCTTTTAAGTACATTACCTTTTAGGCCTCATGCACACAACCATGACTATATTGCAGTCTGCAAACCACAGATCTGCAAAATACAAATCGCATTTTTCTCACTCCCATTACTAGAAATGACTATTCTTGTCCGCAATATGGACAAGAATAGGATACTTTCTATAATTTACAGATTGGACACATGGATGCAGACAGATGACACCTGTGTGCGGTCTTTTTTTTTTTTGCGGACCCATAGTAATGAAAGGGTTGTGTGCGTGAGGTCTTAAAGGAATATACTCTTGGAACCGAACCCAAGTTCGGGAAATGTTTTTTTACAGTAGAAATTGATTTCTGAAGTTATTATGTGAAGTCTTGCGAGACTTCGCAAATTACTAACTTCGGCTCATAGGAGCCAATACATTCTAATACTGTACGGAGCGCTCGCTCTGTACAGTATTCAAACGAAGTTTTATGGAAATCGACTTCGGATATTTCATCCGTAGTCGATTCGCTCATCCCTAGAATATACCTATCTCATAAAGTGACAGCCAACAGTTTGTGGAATATGACAGAAGACCTACTGATCCTAATTTACTGCTGTGCCCTCTCCACAGAACCGCTACCAGGCATTGGCTGTGGATTGCAGCACGACTAGTGCCTAATGGTGCGTCCACATCACCGTTTTATTTTCCGTTCTTCTGATCCGTCCGAAGAACAGAAAGATTTTTTTTTTAGCATAAGTTTGCACTAAAAATAACGAATCCGTCATTTTTTAAAGGCTACGTACACCTTTGTGGCCAATTTTTTTTTATGATTGCATTTAACCAATTTGGGGCTAAAATATTTTTTTCCAATTTGTCTTTATTAAAAAAATAGTGAGCCGGTCTGTCACAAAGGGTTAACTGTTTTTCTAGCTGTGTGACTGGTACTTTCCATTCACTTTGTGCCAGTCATCTAAAAACCCTTCTCTCTAAATTACTAAGAGGTCATAAACACTTATTTAAACCACATTCTTATCAGTAAGATAAGGACTGAGCCATAATGAGTGTTTATAATGTCTGAGATCAGAGATAAGGAGCCCGTCAGCTCCTCAACTGACAGAAGAGAGAAAAAATCCAAAGGCTGCTACTAGAGCATCTCAGCTATGTACAGCAAAAAGGATTCCATATTTTTAATAAAGTGCAAATTATTTTTTGCTCATATTAAGTACAATGCACTAATAATAAAAAAATTGCCCCCCAAAAGGTGTACACCGCCTTTAGGCATCCGTTACGATCAGTTTCCATCAGTTTGTGTCCAGTCCGTCAGAGATCTGTTAGGCCCCTTTCACACGGGCGAGTTTTCCACGCAGGTGCAATGCGTGATGTGAACGCATAGCACCCGCACTGAATCCTGACCCATTCATTTCAATGGGGCTGTGCACGAGTGTTTTTTTTTTCACACATCACTTGTGCGTTGTGTGAAAATCGCAGCATGTTCTATATTCTGCGTTTTTCACGCAGCCCTAGCCTCATAGAAGTGAATGGGGCTGTGTGAAAAACGCTTTGCATCCGCAAGCAAGTGCGGGTGCGATGCGTTTTTCACTGATGGTTGCTAGGAGATGTTGTTTGTAAACCTTCAGTTTTTTATCACGTGCGTGAAAAACGCATCAAAGCGCATTGCACCCATGCGGAAAAAACTGAACAACTGAACGCAATCGCAGGCAAAACTGAATGGCTTTGCCTGTGAAATCGCACAGTTTTTACTGAACGCATCCGGACACGCTCGTGTGAAAGAGGCCTTATTGTGGATGGGAGATAAAGTCTTGTGAGGAGGACTTTTTCATCCATCTCAAACGGAACTGACAAAAACGAATGCAAACTGATCGTAACGGATGCTCAGAATAACGGATCGATTTTTTTATCTTATTTTTCTGCTCTTCTGACAGATCAGAAGAACGGAAAACAAAACGGTGATGTGAGCACGGCCCAACTACATCTTCCTGAATAATTAACCGCCTGTTAAACATTCTGCCTTGAATGAGCGTAGCGGGAAAGCATTTTGGATGTTAAGGGCATGGCGACATTTCAAGTAATAATTGTCAATAATGTTGCAAGGCAACAATCGGAAAAAAATCCAGACACGCTGGATTTTGTGTCGCACATTGTGTGGAACTTTTTGCGACACAGTGACGTGTCTAAAAAAAATAATGTTGTGTGACTTTTTTGCAAGGATGGTCAATGGCACTGCGACCTGATAGTCACAAAAAATCCATCCCAGTCGCAGCATGTCACAGTGCGACACCATTAGCATGTCACAGTGCGACACGGTCATGTTGCGACTGGGATGGATTTTTTGTGACAGGTCGCAGTGCCATTGACCATCATTACAATGCCACGTGACTTTTCTGCGCCATACGACGCGTGTAGCCCTATCCTTACTCCATAGGCTCTAATGTAAATTGCGCAACATGCGACTCGGCTGTGTTTTCACAGCTCTAATAGTTGCACATATTTTTGTGTCGTGCGACCTCATTACAAAAAGGGTCGCACAACTTTTCAGGGACACGTCGCCCTTGCCTTAAAGTCTTCAACCCCCAATTAAAGATGCAGGTATAAAGATGAAAAAAGTTAGAGCTCTTGGGAATGGTCAGACATGGCGGAATTTCATGCAATTCTGTAGCACTGAGGATTTGTTGCAGATTTCATCCTGTGCGTTGCAAAGGGTGGACTCCTCGGCGGAAATCCACACCATAAATTGGTACATTGAAGATTTTTTTTTCGCATTATGTACACAAGATTTCGCAAATCTCATCCACTTTACTGCTTCTATAAAACGCTGCACATGTGTATCTGTCCCCTGAGGACATACCCTTGGGGCGAGTTCACACATCGCATATTTGTTCTGGAATTTGTCCACACTGAAATTCCGCAACCAAGTACAGTATAACTTTAGCAAATGAGTTTTTAACAAACCCAACTCTTTGAAAAAAAAAGAATTTGTGAAGGGAGGATGACACAATCTGTTAAGGGGTGTGCGCATTAATATAGCATGAAAAGTATATACATTTGGAAATTCCAATACTTTTTTAAATTAAAATCGGATAATATTCCATTTAAAAATGGAAAATTAAAGGGGTTCTCTGAGATTTACATACTGATGACCTATCCTAGATCAATATAAGATTCACTGAGGTCCAGCTGTCCAGGACTCTCCTCAAAGCTTGCTCAAAGCTTGGTATTGCAGCTCAGCCCCATTCACTTGGATGGAACTGAGCTGTGCCTAGGCCACGTGACCGATGAACGTGACGTCACATGGCCTAGGAAGAGGCTGCAGCGCTCACTTCCTACAACTGATCGCGGGGAGGCTTCTCCTGAGGACAGGTTATCAATATGTAAATCCTGGAGAACCCCTATAATAACAGTTATAAAAGTCTTATCGACATAGAAAACTAACAGCCCCCTCATCTCGTCCATGAGTGTGAACAGGCTCCAAAGAAATGCATAGAAAACCAAATTCTTAATTCTTCACATTTCAGAGGCCTGGCAGGCATTTGTCACCTTATAAAATCTTCCTCATAAATTACACTTGAGATATTAAGCTGACGTGAGGAGGGATTACCATGGTGAAAGGCCGCTTCTCTGGACATGCCTATCATGCGGATGTGTTTCTGCAGCCCATGGGTCCACATTAATTTTAACTGGTTCTAAATTCCTGTCAGACAATAAAATCTCAGGGGCAGGAGAGCCCTGGGCTTGTGCAGGAAATTAAAACTTCTGTCCCGGCCTCCCAGATTTCCTGGTTCAGCAGCGCTCACACAAGCTCCCGATTCACTGCCAAGGAGAACAGCGATACGGCTCTGCTACATGGCATAAACCGCGAGGAGAAGACCTCGGCCAACGTACAATGAGGAATAGACAGCCTCTGATGTGGGACATAGTGTAGGGTGAAGAGATGAAACGGATTACAGCCCAGTATACAATGTCACTACAAACAGTACATCAGTCATATCCCGCCATATCCATGTATCATACGCTATCTACCTCACAACTCTATATAATCTCTCCTAGCCCTCTCATATCACTCATCTCCCCTAGCTGTCTCTCACTTCTGTTATCTCTCCTAGCGGTCTCTCACCTCTTATCTCTCCTAGCTGTCTCTCACCTCTGTTATCTCTCCTAGCTGTCTCTCACCTCTGTTCTCTCTTAGCTGTCTCTCACCTCTGTTACCTCTCCTAGCTGTCTCTCTTCTCCTCTAGTTATCTCTCCTAGTTCTCTCACTTCCTTCGTCACTCAGCTCTCTCATCTCCACTAGTTGTCTATTCTAGCTCCCCCACCCCTTATCTCCCCTAGCTCTCTCACCTCCTAGCTGTCTCTCACCTCTGTTCTCTCCTTGCTGTCTCTCACCTCTGTTCTCTCCTTGCTGTCTTTCACCTCTGTTATCTCTCCTAGTTCTCTCACCTCCTAGCTGTCTCTCACCTCTGTTATCTCTCCTAGCTGTCTCTCACCTCTGTTCTCTCCTAGCTGTCTCTCACCTCTGTTCTCTCCTAGCTGTCTCTCACCTCTGTTCTCTCCTAGCTGTCTCTCACCTCTGTTCTCTCCTAGCTGTCTCTCACCTCTGTTCTCTCTTAGCTGTCTCTCACCTCTGTTATCTCTCCTAGTTCTCTCACTTCCTTCATCTCTTAGCTCTCTCATCTCCACTAGTTGTCTATCCTAGCTCCCCCACCCCTTTATCTCCCCTAGCTCTCTCACCTCCTAGCTGTCTCTCTACTTCTTATCTCTCATCTCTCCTAGTCCCCTCTCTCTGAAACGACAGAGTCTGGAAGCCATTATGGAAGCTGTGACGGCAGCCATATTTATCGTCCCCAGTCTTCCCAGAAAAGAAAAGTTGTTTTGACAAACCAAATCAGCTAAAGCATTCCTATTGACAAGTGATTTTAGTTCATGGGGAAATACACTTAAGGCCTCATGCACACGGGCATTGCCCGGCCGTATTGCAGACCACAAACAGCGGGTCCGCAATACACAGGCACAGGCAGTGTGCACCTCGCATCACGGATGCGGACCCATTCACTTGAATAGGTCCGCAATCCGGAAGGTTGGTGCAGAACAGAGGCACGGAACCCCACGTAGTGCACGCAGTACTTTTTTACGGTGCAGACTGTCACATGCAGATCGCGGACCCCATTCAAGTGAATGTGTTGGTTCTATGGTCGGTGGCCAGGCATTGTCGACCTCAGCACGGGCCCGGCCGGCACACATTCGTGTGCATGAGGCCTAAATAGGATGTCCCATCAGGATAAGTAGGGCATATGGCCAGGGTAGAAGGGGGTCCCCTCAGGACAGCCCTCTATGTGCTAACAAGCAGGCCAAGTCTGCCAGAGAGAGTGTCCCTTTCATGTATTACATAATGGCCATTTACCTGGATGACAACCCCTTTAAGTTCTTAAAATGTATATACAATTTTATAAATCCTTAGGGCTCATGCACAATATATTCAATTTAATTCATTCAATGTTTCCACACCTGGATCATTCAGCTTTCTTAGTGCATTTAGCTCTGGTGATTTGTGATTACTGTATTTCTCGCTCTATAAGACTCACTGGACCATAAGACACATTAAGGTTTTAGAGCAGCAAAATAAGAAAAAAATATTTTTCATCAGACCTCCGATGAGACCTAAAATAAAACTTAACCCTCCTGCTCAGGACGGCGCTGCCACTCAGTGATCCTGTGGGCTCTTCCTGCAGCGCTGTACTGTGACCCAATAATGATAGGCGTCTGGTCATAGCGCACTATGCCTGATGCTGTACATAGTCAGGACACAGAACAGTGCCGGCAGAAGACCAGGGAGTGGTGAGCAGCCAGCATCAGGTGCACTATATTCACCTCTCCCTAGTCCTACAGAGTACCAGTGAGCACTTCTATAATGCAAGCGCTTGTTAGTATTCGCTTCATAAGACGCACTGCCATTTTCCCCCACTTGGGGGGAGAGTGGGCTTTACGGAGCGATAAATACGGTATATGCATTCACAGACAAGTGGAATAAACTGTACACATGATATACTTTCATTTATAGTACATATTGTGCATCTCAGGCACTGCTAAGGTCAGATTGTCCGCCATAAATATATGACATTTTATATGAAGCATCATACTTTTACACAAAATTGCATGAAGCTTTAAGAGCTGGATGGCATTTTGACAATTTAAAAGAGGTCTTTTAGAAACCCTGGGGTAAGAGGATTTTTTTTTCTTTATTTTAAGCAATTAAGCAAGATCCCAAGAATGGGGGTCCAGATTCCCCCAAAAGAATGAGTGTGTGTGTGTGTGTGTGTGGGGGGGGGGGGGGTCAAGCACGCACGCTGCTGCTGCTCCATTGATTCTCTATAGGATTGCCAGAGATAGTTAATAGCCTCTGCAATTTGTGACAGTCCCACAGAGATTAAATAGAGCAGTGGCAAGCATGCCTGACCGCCGCTCCAGAAAGTTGGAGAAGTTGGATCCATCTTTTCGACATATGCGTGGGGTCCAAGCGGTCAGAACCCAGTAATCAGATGCTTATTCCTTATCCTAAGGATAGGGGGTAAGTTTTCATTTTGGTACAAAGGAGTAGTATTTTTATACAGTTCAGCACAAAAACCTACTTAGTTTTGTAATTTACTTTCTGTTAGAAAAATGCTCCAGTTGTGAGATATTCTCTTTACTTCATTGTAATTGTGTCCCCTGGTGTTTAATCCATATAGCAAAGCACACGTCCACTCACCGTGGTGGTCGCACATGCTCGGTTCCGTCCGTCAACTGCCACAAGCCCGATCTACTGTTAGAAGCTATAACAGTTACAGGGAGAAAGCTGCAGCAGAAAGGACCCCCCCCCCCCCCCAGGCTGAAGAGCAATTGAAACATTGAATGTGGAGATCTCTGGATCATGTGAGGTACAGGGCTGCTTCTAGCTTTGTTAGAAAGAGACTGTCGTGTACTGTGAGATGTCTGATTTACATTTTTAAACATTGCTTATGCCACAACCCATAACTGAAAAGTGGAAAAAAAAAAGCAAACTGTCCAATGAAAATTTCCCTATAAATTACTGTTTATTTATAATAAATCCAATACATAAAAGCACATGGTTTGTTACAGTGACAATGTACACAAGATGAGAGGTTTACATGGCATGCCAGCGACTTTATATTCAATACCAGTTGCCGCACACACATTGGATCTCTCCACCATTCTGCTACCAGCATCAGCGCTGTGCCAGGGAGCAGAGGGTGGTCGCTGAGCCGAAGAACACCACCAATCTGCCAAGTCTGGTCAAGCTGGAAAATGAACTGGCATTGCAAACACATTTCTCCATCTCTTTTCAGCTGCTTCAGGCTCCCCACAGGCATATTAACCTATGTATGTTCCTTCACATATGCCGGTGGTCTTTTTTCCCCCCCATGTGTGGGCATCAGAGAGACTGTAAATATAGTATGCCAACATTCAGGAAAAAAAAAAAACTATTTTAAACCATCACAGTTTTACTTGAAAAAACAAAACAAAAAGCTTTTAGTACTAAACATATATTATAAATACCAATTGAGGGGGTAAAAAAAAAAAAAACTTGAGAGGGGATGACCATGGCAAAAATTAAACTTTATACAGGACAGATCCCCCCCGATCAACTACTATCTCCCTTGTAATAACTCTGGAGCAGCTATTCTCACAACTATGTTGTGGCATTCCTTTATTATTCCTACTAGAAGTTTATAAATTAATTGCTAGGAGTTTGCAATGAAGGTCCAGCTGAGTGTTACCAGTTGGGTAGTGTCTCCCTGTATAGTCCGACATCATCCAACCAGTGCTGTCAGTGTCAGACTGTGCAGGGGAACATCCTCAACTGGTAACAACCAGCTGGACTCTTCATTGAAAACCTCTAGCAATTCATTCATAAACTTCTAGTAGCAGTAATAGAGGAATGACACAACATAAGTCGTAAGAAAAGATGCCCCAGAATTGCTACTAAAATAGACACGTCGGGATAGGCTATAGCAACTTGAAAACAGGCAACGGCCTCTGTCTGCAAGATGATGAATTCCATCCAGTGACGGATGAACCTGGCACAGCGGACACGCACACCAACCTGATTTCCAGAAGCATTCATTGTATCACTCAAGAGCTACGAAAATGATAAAAATCAAAAAAGTGGCCTCAAAGAAGATGTCAAAGCATTAAAGGAGGTGAAGGAATATTGGCACTACCCCCCAGAAGAGGATGTCCATTCTGCAGAGCCATAGTCAATCTTCTCTCATCAGGTCCAAGAGGGCAAGCTGGCAGGGTCACAGATTGGCACAGGAAAGGGGTACCGAGTCCATGTGGTACAGTACGGAGAAGTCATTAAGGACGCGCTGCTGACATGGGAATGGCAACTGAAGGAATGTCAGGGAGGACGGTCTCGCAGCGGAGAATATTTACAACACACAAGATGAATCCCCTGGAAAGACGACAGAGATAATAGAGAAGAGGTCAGTCACAGAGACTTCTAATGTTCCCAGCATCTTGACCAAGCTTATCCATTGCCCTCTTCCAGTATGCCACGTCTGTTAGCCAACCAACCTCCAGTACTGTACTGAACAAACAATTCAAACACAGCGCCACCACCATCGATTGGTTGGTTCTGGTATTGCAACTATTGCAGCTGTACCTCCCCTTGGGCACCTTATTTCTTTGATTGACAGGTTGTACTCGTTCTTTTTTTTTCTTGTAATGCTGACCATTTTTGTAATTACTAAAATTGTATGTTCCTATTAGAAAAATAATTGTAAAGTGGCCCATTTTGTGCCATAGCAATGCTCCGTTTACTTAACTGTGGGCTTTGCATCTCCACAGTTAAGCGAGCAGAAGATGCTAAGGCACAAAATGTGCCACTTTAGAGCTATTTTTCTAATAGAAATGTACGTTTTTGGTAATTGAACGGGTTGTCTCACCTCAGACACTGGGGGCATATCTCTAGGATATGCCCCCAATGGCTGACAGATGCGGGTCCCACCTTTAGGAGCGGCTGCCCTTCATTCATTCCTATGGGAGCGCCGAGGTCGACTATTTTCGGCAGTCCCAATGAAATTAATGGGAAGCGTACCGTCCCAGCACAGCCACTGCTCCACTGACTTCTATGGGGCTGACGGAAATATTCGGCACTCCTATGGGAATGAATGGAGGGCGGCTGCGATTGCACGGTGAACCCTTCTTCGCTTTGCGGGCGACAGTTCTAACGATAGAACGATATGCCCCCAAGGTCTGAGGTGAGATGACCCCTTTAAAATAGAGTACAAAAATGGTCAGTATCGCACAAAAAAAAAAAAATAATAATAATAATTGAGAGTTACACTTTACCACATCAGCCATTTCTGTTACAGTAAATTATTTTTATTTCATATGACATAAGGGTATGGCCACACATGGCAGATTGCATGCGGAAAATCCGCAGAATAATAATCTAGCCATATAATGGAGAGATGTTAATAAATCTCATCCACGAGCCGTGAAAAATGTCCACAATGAAATCTGCATATAACTTGACTTGTGATAAACATTTATGCTATGGATTTCACACACTGCAATCATGTGCTTTATACTTCTGAGGCCAGGGATCGGCTGCAGCAGTGTCTAGGGTATTAAAGGGAACCCGACATGACCAGAATGTCTGCTCAGCCGCCTGCAGTACCTCACAGCTAGAGTCTTGTCTCCAACGAGATCTTTGTTTCATCTGATGGAGAACTTTGCCAAAAAACATCTTTGTTCAACCAGGGCAGCGTATCAAATTCAGAGGCTTACATGCGCCAAGTCAAGCCAGCCATCCCCCATTCCTGCCTCCAACCCTCTGATTGACAGCTCAGTGCTTTTCTTCTTCAGACGTGATACACCCGGGATCCTGTGCATGCGCCATTCTGTGCGATAAGGCGATCTTTAGTGTACTTGGCTTCAGGGGCTCACTCCCAGGAGTTGGCGCCCACGCAGAAAGCCTCTGAAGCCAAGTACACTGAAGATCGGCTCACCGCACAGACGCTGAAAATGAAACCAAAAGGCACATGCGCGGGATCTGAGGTACATTGCGCAGTCAATCGGGAAAGGAGCAGGACGGGACCTGGAGAGTCAAGACCGCTGTCCCCTTGACTTCAAGTAGCCACCTGGGATAAATAAAGTTGTTTTGCGGCAGTTTTCCATCGGAAGAAACAAGCAAAGGCATGGTTGGAGACATGCTGACCATAGCTGTGAGGTACTGCAGGCAGTCGGGGAGGCATTACGGTGATGACAGGTTCCCTTTAAGGCTCGTCATGGCTGCAGTGATTTCCATAAAACCAGAATGGAATTTAAGAATGCAAAAATGCAGTTCAATCAGACCCTGTCATCTAAAAGAAATAGTATGTAACGTACCTGTCCTATCTGCCAGTCAGGCTTCTGTCCTCGTAGATTGTAATCTCAATCTGCAAACTGGGTCAAGGAAGAGAACCGAGAAAGCACAAGGCATGCACCACTTGTAAAAACTAAAGGTGGCCAAACGCAGTCTGAAGTTAATCAAAATAGATTTTTTTTTTACCAACACGATCGTTCGTCGGGTGCAATTTGACACACCGTCATCATCTGGAAAGACACGTTTAGTATTTGCCTGTAGACGACGCAGGGAATCGTTATACTAATATAACCTACAGAACCCGACCTCTGTGAGCCCACAGGCGCCCTGCAAAGTGACTGTGGGCTGCCATGGAGGCCAGAGGGCGAACAATGGCTATCAGGCCGAACACGTACGTAAGGGTAACAATTAGTGCCCATTCAGGCAGCCGTATAAACGGGTCCGCACCCGTTCCACGATTTTGCGGAGCGGGTGCAGTGCGGACCCATTCATTTCAATGGGGCCGCAAAAGATGCAGACAGCACACTGCATGCTGTACGCATCCGTGGAAAGGCTAGAGCAGGGATCAGCGACCTCCGGCACTCCAGCTGTTCTGAAACTACAACTCCCATCATGCTCCATTCACTTCTATAGGAGCTAGAAGATCAGCCGAGCATGTTTGTATACTGGAAGCTGTAGTTTCACAGCAGCTGCAGTGCCGAAGGTTGCTGATCTCTGGGCTAGAGCATGTCCTATTCTTCTCCACAATCACAGACAAGAATAGGCATTTTCTATTATGATTGCGGCCATGTGCGGTCTGAAAATTGCGGAACGCATACATCTGGTATCCGTGTTTTGCAGATACACAAAACACTACGGTCCTGTGAATGCGCCCTTACATGCATGATGCAATGCAAGACAGGAATATTGCAGGGTCAAGATTCACAGTGGGGCTAATTAAAAAAAAAAAAAAAAAAAAGCCTTCTAATCCTTGTATCTTCCACCCAAAGTGCAATGTCATTTATTTCCGGCATCAAAATTCCACCATAGAGAATCTGTCGTGCATGTGAGTGGTGTATTGTGGTAATCCCATTCACTAGTATAGGATGCAGATCACTGCATGATATGCCCCAAAATCCATGTGAGAATTCAATTGTATGAAAAAACTCCGACATTTCCCTATACAATGCTTTATTAAGGAAAATAAAATAAATAACAAATCCAAACCTAATTGGTACTGCACCACCCGTAACGACCCCCGCTATAAAACGAAGTTAGTTATCCTGTACGCCAAAGACTATATAAAAAAAACAACCAATACCAGAAGAGCTGCTTTATTTTCATCCCACTTCCCAAACAAAGGAATTAAGTAATCAAAGTCATATGTACCCCAACATGGTGCCAATGAAAAGCACAAGTCATCCCGGAAAAAAGCACAAATAGTCAAAATGCCAGGTCAACAGAAAAATAAAAACATTATGGGTCTTGGAACGCAGCAACACAAAGCACAATTTTTTTTTTAAGAATTTCTTGCGCAAATGTAATAAAAACAAAAAACAATATAAATTCGGTACTGCCGTAATCATAACTGCACAGTGATATATACAAATCCCAAAAAACAATGGTGGAATTGCTTTTCTATATGTAAGGCTGGTTTCACTCTAGCGGCAGCCTTCTCCGTCTGCCGGATCCTTGCTGCCGCTAGTGCACACGTGCCCCCGGAGGTCCGCTCCGGCCCTATTGACTATAATGGGGGCGGGCACGAGTTCTGGCGGCAGCACGGCAAACATGCCGAGAGGAGGCGGGAATAAAACTACGACAGTTCCCCTGCCGGAGAAGGCTGCCGCTAGTGTGAAACTAGCATAAATAGTCGAGAAAAAAAAAAAAAAAAAGCCTCATATGGCTACATTGATAGAAAAAAATAATTTTCAAAAGTCCCGTTTTCTGGAAAGCAGAGATGAGAAAACAAAAGTGCTGTTCCCTAACCCCCTGGGTTCAGACCTGAGCGTTCTTGAAACGCGCGTTTTACGCGCGTTTGTGTCGCGCGTATTACAGCGCGTTTTTGCAAATAGGAAACACGCGTCGTACGTGCGTTCGTGTGATTGACTACTGTGGTGTCAATCACAATACGCGCGACAAACGCCCCAAAAAAAGATCAAGTACTTGTTTATGCGTAGGGCGTTTTACAGCGCGTTCGAACGCGCTGTAAAATGCGAAAATGTGAACCAGTCCCATAGGGAAGCATTGGTTTGCATGTGTTGAGCGTTTTACAGTGCGTTCGAACGCGCTGTAAAACGCGCAAGTGTGAACTTAGGGTAAAAGGGGTTCTCGGGAATACGGACCTTTTTACAAAGTGCCCGCGGCCTGTCTATGGACAAGTATTTTGGACAATGTTTTTGGAGAATTCTTTATTTTATTTTTATACGACCCCTTTAAAGAGGACCTGTCACCACAAAATCCAAGTATGTGGTCATTATTAATCTCGACCAATCCCCCGGTTCTCCAGTCTTGTCCTGGCTCGCCCACGTAGCCAATCACTGGCTTAAAGTTACAACAGTGAAGCGCTGGCTGCTCAGACCATCACAGACAGCCCAAGTTCCCTTTAGAAGCGGATTTTGCAAACAAGACATTGCTACGGAGGAATTGATGGATTGGGGAACCCCCCCTCTATGACGGGTTTGTCCTGATGAGGCAGCTCCTTTAATATGAAATGTCATCAAACTTCACTGCCCCACAAGTTCATCCGGCCATCATTGGAGATGGATAGGGACAGGATACAAGCTGACATATATAGCAGTCTGTAGTCTGCACCCCATTTACAAACTACAGACTTCTATAAGCACGGCACAGTCTACAGCAGGAATTAGTAGTAGTCACAGAAAGGATACCACACGCAGGCCCCTTTCTATTGGGTCAGTCAGGAGCAGCCCCTGCGGAGCATAAATCTTCTCATTTTGCTCTTGAATATACTTTGCAATCTTCTTCAGAACCTAGAAATAAACACAAAAAGGTGGTGAAGGGGCCACATGAAAACCTATGGATTGAATAATTAGCACGTTCCAGAAAAGCTGCCCCCGTATCGCCCATCATAGTGTATGCATACAGAAAACCCATCATTGCATGTACTTGGTGCACAATATGAGAAGTCAGACAAGCAATTCAATCGCATCTAGAAAGTGGAAGCAAGTGTTATGTGAGCCGGATCTGGAGCAGACGGACGGGTGTAATAAGACTCTTTTGCTGTACGAGAGTGAAGGAGAAGGCGCCTGCAACCAGAAGCACTGCCGGCGGGAGAAGGCGCCTGCAACCAGAAGCACTGCCGGCGGGAGAAGGCGCCTGCAACCAGAAGCACTGCCGGCGGGAGAAGGCGCCTGCAACCAGAAGCACTGCCCGGGCGGGAGAAGGCGCCTGCAACCAGAAGCACTGCCGGCGGGAGAAGGCGCCTGCAACCAGAAGCACTGCCGGCGGGAGAAGGCGCCTGCAACCAGAAGCACTGCCGGCGGGAGAAGGCGCCTGCAACCAGAAGCACTGCCGGCGGGAGAAGGCGCCTGCAACCAGAAGCACTGCCGGCGGGAGAAGGCGCCTGCAACCAGAAGCACTGCCGGCGGGAGAAGGCGCCTGCAACCAGAAGCACTGCCGGCGGGAGAAGGCGCCTGCAACCAGAAGCACTGCCGGGCGGGAGAAGGCGCCTGCAACCAGAAGCACTGCCGGCGGGAGAAGGCGCCTGCAACCAGAAGCACTGCCGGCGGGAGAAGGCGCCTGCAACCAGAAGCACTGCCGGGCGGGAGAAGGCGCCTGCAACCAGAAGCACTGCCGGCGGGAGAAGGCGCCTGCAACCAGAAGCACTGCCGGCGGGAGAAGGCGCCTGCAACCAGAAGCACTGCCGGCGGGAGAAGGCGCCTGCAACCAGAAGCACTGCCGGCGGGAAAGGCAACGGCCCAGATGAGGAAAGGGAGCACGGTATCACTCAACATCAATACAACAGTGTAAACACAAAAGTAAAGGCAAACATGAAGACCCCGTTTTTGCTTAAAGGGGTTGTGTCACTTCAGTAATTGGCATTTATCATGTAGAGAAAGTGAACACAAGGCACTTACTAATGTATTGTGATTGTCCATATTCGCTCTTTTGCTGGCTGGATTCATTTTTCCATCACATTACACACTGCTCATTTCCATGGTTACGACCACCCTGCAATCCAGCAGTGGTGGTCGTACTTGCACAATATAGGAAAAAACACAAGCCTATGTGCGCTCCCATGGTCCAGAGAGGCTGTATTAACTTTCTATACATAATAAATGTCACTTACTGAAGTGAGACAACCCCTTTAAGTGAAATAAAAGTCCCAAGACTGGGTCACAGCATCTCTATCTGTGCCCGATTGGTGGGGTCCAACGATAATGAGCCCAGTCAACTGCTAAAACGAAGTGGCAGCGGCACCAGGAAGCAGTCATACCACTAACTTCCGATGGCTCTGCTTTTCTTTTTCCAGGAGGCCTCATGGGTGGCCACTGACTAGTGGGTGACCATGATGCCACCCAGAAAGTTCTGTGGAATCGTCAGGCATATTGCTTTTCAAGCGCTGCCGCCACTTTGTTCTAGTGATCAGCAGGGTCACAACATATAGTGGCATATGCGAGCAATGACGCAACCCCTTTAAGGCCTCATGCACACGACGGTATCGGATACGAACCCATTAATTTCAATGGGGCTGCAAAAGATGCGGACAGTACACTGTATGTCCGTTGGGCGGCACCCGCAAAGAAGAACATGTCCTATTCATGTCTATTTTGGAGTTTGAAAAAATAAAATAAAAAAATGGTGCCATGCACACGGCCTGGATCCACGGACTGCAAAACGGTCGCATGCAGATGAGCCCCAAAGTAAATGTCCTACCCCCAAAATTTCCAACTTTTTTTAGCTGCAGTTATAAGGGGGTCTCAGTCGAACTCCCTGCTCCTTTCTCCAATCACAAAATCTCATAAAAACGCAACAAAAAACCTGAAAAAAAGAAGTTAAATGGGTATTCCCATTTTAAATATTGATGGCGCATATGCCAGAACTTTCCGAAAAATGGGGGTCTGACCTCAGGGACCCCTACTGATCCTGAAAACGAGGAGACGGCAGCCCTGAGTAAGTGAATGGGGTTGAAAGCAAAAAAGCGAATCAGTGCTGCAGCTCCTTCCCGTTCAGGATCCAAACCTCTGGGACCCTCCGCGATCATAAAGCCATTGCCTATCCCTAGCAATGCCATCACTATAATAGGCAGGAATATCCCTTTAAATCCGGATCGTCCACCAATTTAACTTTACTGGCCCTTTTTTACTGTACGACTGCGATACGCATTGAGAATTGCATTTGTCCGGCATCACTGGGGTTAATCCGCAGGAAGATCGAGGCGGATAAATACATAAAAACCCCTTCGTAAGAACATTTTTCAGAGCCTACACTATGTACCTCTCACAGAGGTGAATTCATCCAAATCAATTGCTTTCTCTGCCACTTAGGAAGAGCTGTCCAAGGACCCAATATTTACGGCCAGGTTGAAAGGGGCAGGGGGGGGGATGTGAAGGCACAGACCGCGCTTATTAACCACTTTGATGGTGGGCACACACATGGGTGTCGGTGGGAGCGCTGTCTCTTTATCCTCGGGTTTACCGGAGTCTGGCCAGCCCTGGCTGAATAAATAAATCCAGGATCTGTCTGTACGTGGCAAGTCATTTCATCTGAGAGCTGCTGAAAGGTCTCAATTCATTCTCCGAAAAAACCTCATCTAAACACAGCTGACCGGGAAATAAGGACGGCTCATTTTATATCCCCACTCAGCTTTAATTCTTCAGGAGAAAAACAAACGCCTCTGTGAGCGCTTACAGGGAGCCAAGATGGAGGCACGCGGCCTCTTCCTTAAGCGGCGCCGCACACCCACCTTCTCATAGTGCGTCTCCATACATAGGAATATGGTATAGGCAGTGAGGCAGGCCAGGAAGCCCTCTAGATAGGACTGGCCTCCAAGCTTCTCCGCCTCCGCAAACAGGTTGTTCAACGTCCGTACCGTCTCCTCGAACTGCTGTCTGTCGACCTGAGGAGGATACAAGAGGAAGGACAAATCAGCTGGATGAGGGGTCTTTCTATTTTAGAGCAAAGTGAACATTAAAAGACAAAAAAATAATTAGCTCAATGCTGAAGTCAATACTCCAAAAATTCTAATAGTCCGGAACTGGCAGGAAACATCAGATAAGCAAAACCGTAGGTCCTTGGATTACTGGCCTCAAAATGTAAAGACAACCACGAGATGATAGTCAGCCAAACCCCACAATTTAAGTGCGATCATTGGGCGTTTCCAAACGCCATGACAGATGTCAGGGGAAAGAAGGGCCACTGCCAAAGGCTTATCCCCCTTCCTCCTGTGAAAACCCATGCATGCACCGCCAGGGTTAATAGCCATCTGCTAAAAGGCATCTAAGGGTACTTTCACACTTGCGTTGGTGCGGATCCGTCTATTTGCACAGACGGATCCGCACCTATAATGCAAACGTTTGTATTCGTTCAGAACGGATCCGTTTGCATTAGTTTTAAAGAAAAATGTCAAAGTCCAAACGGATCCGTTTTGAGTTACATTGAAAGACAATGGGGGACGGATCGGTTTTCAAATGCACCACATTGTGTCATTGAAAAAGGATCCGTCCCCATTGACTTACATTGTAATTAAAAACGGATCCGTTAGGCTTCAGACGGACACCAAAATGCTGCAAGCTGCGTTTTGGTGTCCGCCTCCAAAACAGAAAAGAAGCGGAACAGAGCCGAACTGATGCATTCTGAGGGGATCATTATCCATTCAGAATGCATTGGGGCTGAACTGATCCGTTTTGGACCGTTTGTGAGAGGGGCCCACTGGCCCCTGATATCGCCCATATGGCGCAGGTAGGTGAGTGTTAGGGCCCACGGGCTACTTGAGAGACCTTGACGCTGGTGCCAGAGGCTTAAGACATGTCCTCCTAGTAGGATATGTCGAACTGACCTCTCAATTTTTAACATCAATGTGAGGGTTTAGTGTGACGGCAGTGTGCACCTATCTCTGGTTCTGTGTTTGTTCACCGTTTGTGAGAGCCCTGAAACAGATCTCACAAACGGAATCCAAAACGCCATTGTGAAAGTACCCCAAGGTGTAAGCCACCTTAAAGGGGCACCCCCATTTCAGTCATTTAAAGCTATGCCACAGGTTTCTGATAGAAGTGGGGCCCATCTCTGAGACCCGCATGTAAAGGGGTTGTCCCATCTCAGACAATGAGTGCATATCGCTATTTTCTTATAGGTGCGAGTCCCACCTCTCTCGTAAACACAGCCAAAAATGAAGCCAGACACCACCAAGCTCTCCTATTGGCCCCATAGAAACGAATGGAGGGCGGCTGCGCATGCGCGGTGCACCCTCCTTCACTTTGGCGACTGCATTTACGAGATAGGTGCGGGTCCCACATCTATCAGACAATGGGGCATTTCGCTAGGATATGAGATCGGAAAACCCCTTGAACTCATCCGTTGGACATTTATGGCATATCTTGTGGATACTCCATAATACATCAGAGTTGGGACTACATTAACATTGACGCTTCTATTTTCCGCTGCTTCATGAAATCTTTCGGGGAAAGCTGGGTGACAACCAATATGAATACTATTCCATTTCATGCAGAGGTTGTCACTTAGTCCTGAAACAGATATTTGCTTAGTCGGGCCAAACTGCAATATAACCAAGCGGATTTATCATTCTGGAGTCAGGTAAAAGCTTTATGACAAAGCATAACAAAGGGGGTCAGTCCGCACACCCCAATATGCAGGTGCACGTTGCTGAAAACAAAGCTAAACTAAATATATAACGCAACAGCACTCTGCCATCCAAATAAAGTACAAAAAAGTATTTATATTGCTAATGCTATGCTTAAATTAGAGATGCTTGGCAAATACATTTTGTACAAAATTATTTGAGCCCGTCTGCCACACGTCAAGGCGATCTCGAATTAGACGGGTTCCTAACACTAAACCACGCATGCTTATGTGCCATAAACAGCTTGTAAGGAAATCCCAAGACTGGGGCCCAGCATGCATGTGGGACCTAAGCTCCCTCAATGTTATGGAAGCTGTCTATGGCACATAAACATGCATGATTTAGTGTTAGGAACCTGTCTAATCAGAGATCGCCTTGACGTGTGGCAGACGGGCTCAAATAATTTTGTACAAAATGTATTTGCCAAGCATCTCTAATTTAAGCATAGCATTAGCAATATAAATACTTGTTTGTACTTTATTTGGATGGCAGAGTGCTGTTGCATTATATATTAAGTCCTACTGCCAGCGAGAAAAGGTCATCCACGACCTACCTCTGCAAACACATATCCAAAAATGACCATAAAGATGTTTTCTGGTATCATCTGTGGGATCCTGTGGTGGAGAAATGGCTGCAGAAATATTGAACTTGCGGTCAAGTTCCCCTACAGATCATGGTGGTTTTAGTTGCGGGATACTTTATGATCAGCCAACCCTTTAAGAGTGGGCACCTGCTCACTAAACCACAGATTGTGATGAGAGTTGATCTCAAACCATCTCTGAATAAGTACGTTTCTCATTTCCATAGGAGGATAAATATAAATTACAGGTAGGGGGCGCCCCGCAATAACCGGCAGGACTGTGAGGGGCATTGTTCTACCATACAGAAGCAGTGGTTTGGGTGAGGACGCCTTGATGAGGTGTTGTGTCTGCTCATCATGTCCTACTCCACATCACTTACCCAAAACCATTTGTGATGGTGTCCCTTTAACCTACTTCCCAGCCCAGTCATACACGAAGACCCCCATGTGGTAGGAGATTTACCAAAGGGATCTGGACAGGAGTGAGCTGACCCGGACAAGACAGCGGCTCGGCCATTTCATTTTTAGATGAAAAAGCCCGGCCAACAATATCAAATCAGGCCCAGGTTTTGTACAGACAAATATTGGTTTTATGCATGTGATATGGAGAAGCCCTGCGGCAACACAGAGCCTGGAATGTGAAGAACGGCAGAGACCCCCAACCCATCCCCCTATATCCGGGCTACTAGCAGCGCGGTATACCTATATCCAGCTGATATTCTACATAAGGATTTGTTCACACTCTAAAAATGTGTTGTCCCCTCTGGATAACCCCTTCTTAGGATCACCTTCGGCCTTCCCTCTCTCACATGCACTAGTATTGGAGAAGAAAAAACGGAAGTCCTTCGGGACTGACTGCAGCCGTCCTAAGGGGAAGTCCGCACAGGGCAAATTTTTTCCACCATGGATCTTATCACAATCACGTGTTACGTGCAGATTCTGCTGCGGATTTCATCCCTATAGTGTATGCCCACAGGGTTGTATTCGCCCACTGGAAATGCCGATGCGTTTTCTTCACTGTTTTTTATTCCGTTTTCAGGGCAGATTTTGACTTTTTTTTTTTTCTTTTTTTTTTAGGGTTCTCATTGATTTCAATGGGATTTTCCATGTAGCGCCAAGCTATCTCCGGAAATCCCATTGTAATAAATGGAGTGCCTGTTCATTTTGCGGGACTCCACGGGGTACAAGGCCCCCGTTCTTGTGATCTGTAGGGTCCCAGTGGCAGGAGCCCTAAAAATCTAACAGTCATCCCCCATCGTGTGGAGAGGGGACAATTTGATATAACCGAATGAATGATTTTCGTTTTTTTTTCCTGTGATTTTCCAATTTATGTGCAGAAAATAAATGATCCAAGTGAATTACAGCACAAATTTAGTGACATAGGATATAAGGCCGCAAAAGACATCTGTCCATCCAGTTCAGTTATCCTGCAACTTCCTAACGATAATCATGGGAAGTGGACGGCGAGCAGATTCTGCGGGGAGTTTGGTGTGGAACACGTGCCAAAAACTAAATGGAAAATCCACTATGTGAACATGGCCATGCAAAGATGTGGGGATAATTTACACTTTTCCACCCTGTTTTTCCCCAACGCATACATTAAACGTGGGGCAGAAACATAGTGTGAACACACCCAAAACAAGCTGCACGCTCATTTTTTTAGGGAGGTAGCTTTCTGCAGACAGAATCCGCATCTTAAGGCTATATGCACACGACCCTATGTGTTTTGCCGTCCGCAAAAAAAAAAAAAACGGATGACATTCCGTATGGCATTAGTTTTTTTTGCAGATCCATTGTAATAATGCCTATCCTCGTCCGCAAAACAAACAAGAATAGGACATGCTCTTTTTTTTTTCCGAGGCTACAGAACGGATATACGGATGTGGAGAGTACACGGTGTGCTGTCAGCATTTAAACAAAATACGTTCGTGTGCAGGTAGTATAAATCTGCCGTGTTAGAACTGACCCTTTCAAGACACGGGTAAAACAATGATATTAGAAAAACTGGAAACCATACGGCTTATAATTGGAAACTCTCCCTTTAAGGGCCCATTTAGAAGATAGTATGAACAGGTCCACACCCGTTCCTCAAAATTGGTTCATTTCAATGGGGCCGCAAAAGATGCGGACAGCACACTGTTTGCTGTTCGCATCCGTGGTTCCATTCCATAGAAAGAATAGAGCACGTCCTACTCTTGTACGCAGTCGCGGACAAGAATAGCCATTTTCTATTATGGTTGCGGCCATGTGCGGTCCACACATTGCTGGTGTCTGTGTTTTGCGGATCTGCAAAACACTACGCCCGCCTGAATGAGGCCCAAGAGTGGGAGATGTCAAATAAAAGCCCCCATCGACCTGCTGCCCCTTTATGGCAGCCGGCATTGCTTTTACCCATGGCTACCCATCTCTATCACCAGTTCTTAGAATTAAAAGAGTAGGACTTTACACCTCTGCATCAAACAAGCTGCCCACACCGTGCCCGTCTCCTTAGGCGCCTCTTTCACACGGGCGTCATGTTTGACGCCCGGATACGAGGCGGGTGCGTTGCGGGAATATGCGCGATTTTTCTGCGCGGATGCAAAAGTTTGTAATGCGTTTTGCACGCGCGTGTGAAAAATCGCCATGTTTGGTACCCAGACCCGAAGCCGGACTTCATCACTGAAGTCCGGTTTCGGGTCTTCTGGAGAATTTATTATTTTCCCTTATAACATGGTTATAAGGGGAAATAATAGCATTCTTAATAAAGAATGCATTGTAAAATGATGAGGAAGGGGTTAAAAATAATAAAAGTTAACTTACCTTAGCCACTTGATCGTGTAGTTGCGATCTGTCCTCTCTTTCCCTGCATCAGCTAAGATCTAAAGGACCTGTGATGACGTCACATCACATGGTCCAATCACATGGTCCATCTTACCATGGTGACGTCATCACAGGTCCTTTAGTTCTTAGCTGAAGCTGGAAAAGAGAGGAGAGATCGCAACTACGCGATCAAGTGGCTAAGGTAAGTTAACTTTTATTATTTTTAACCCCTTCATCTTCAGTTTACTAAGCATTCTTTATTAAGAATGCTATTATTTCCCCTTATAACCATGTTATAAGGGAAAATAATAAAGATCTGGTCCCGTTGCTAAGCAACCATGCGGGAAAATTGCACTGCATCCGCACTTGCTTGCGGATGATTGCGATTTTCCTGCAGCCCCATTCACTTCTATGGGGCCTGCGTTGCGTGAAAAATGCACAATACAGAGCATGCTGCGATTTTCACACAACGCAGAGGTGATGCGTGAAAATCACTGCTCATGTGCACAGCCCCATAGAAATGAATGTGTCCTCCAGTCCTCACGCATTGCACCTGCGTGGAAAACTCGCCCGTGTGAAAGGGGCCTTACTTTTCTGGCCCGGCTTAGATGCAAATGACCCCCTAATAACAACCCACAGCACTATGAATAGCGGCTCTGTGGAGAGCTGCAGGTCAGACACACAATGAAGATAAAAGGCTGAAAAGATCTCAAACCAAACAATCCTGCAGCACGAGAGAAGAAAAATAAATCTGGACGTTCAGGATCCGCGAATGGCCGGGTGAGACGGCACAGCGGCCAAGGAGACGCTGCGTTCACGTCAGTATCACCCACTCAGGAAGTCATGTTGCCAAGAATGTATCTGACAATTCTCACCAAAATCTTCATAAATCTCCCCAAGAGGTGCAGAGAAGCAGACACGGGGGCCATGCTAAATAAACTCTTCATATTACGCAGACTATGGAGTTACAGAGCTGTGGAAAGAAGACCGGTAACCTTATCCCCCAGACGCATTCCAGGTAGCTAAAGACTGGCCGCCGACCTCCTGATGTGTAGGGGGGGGGGGGGGGTCCACACTCTCCAATGACGGCAGAGGTCTAAGGTGTTTGGCCACCTGAGTGCAACTAGTGAACTAGGCCGGGCTCAAACGCAGTGTTTTCAATGTTACTTTAAAAGGGCTTCTCTGGACTACAGATATTGATAACTAGGGATGAGCGAAACCCAACGTTTTCAGGGTCTGGTGGAATTCCGTTATTGATTCCATTATCACAGAATATAACAGAAGTCTATGACGGAATGCAAAACGGAAGAGGCGTTCCATCACAACAGAAGTCTATGGGCAGCATAACGAATCCGTCTGGTGTCCGTTATGCAGGACAGAAAGCAAAGTCCTCCCCTGCATAACGGACACCAGACGGATTCGTTATGCTGCCCATAGACTTCTGTTGTGATGGAACGCCTCTTCCGTTTTGCATTACGTCATAGACTTCTGTTATATTCTGTGATAATGGAATCCATAACGGAATTCCACCAGAACCCGAACCTGAAATCAGTAGGGATGAGCAAACCCGATATTAACCTCCGCAGGATGGGTCATCAATATCCGACAGATGTTGGGCTGCCACAACAGCAGGGTGTAGCGCAGAGGACGACGGCTCTGTACACAGTGTAGTTTGTGGCGCCGGAGTATTGAAGCTCAGCTCCCATTCACTTGAATGCCAGCTGAGCTGCAGTACCCCAGCGCGGCCACTACCCAGTGTATGGCGCTGTCTTCTCCCAGCTCTGTACACTGTATACTTTTCAGCTGCCTGAAACAGCGGATCAGCTGGGTGTCAAACCCCCACCAGTCTGATACTGATGACCTATACACAGGAAAGGCCAGCAATATCTGAAGGCTGTAAAGTCTATAGCAAAATATAATAAAACATCCCACGCAAAGCATTTTGGTTCGTGGCATTTTTTTTTTTTTGTGGTGCTTTTCTTCTGACACTTTTCTCTTAGGCCTATCTATAAAAGACTTTGAAAAGGGCAGAAAAAATGTGCACCCGTTTTAAAAAAAATAAATAAATAAAAAAACACGGATTTTAGATGCAAATGACTTAAAACAGATGCAAAATGTGCTTAACGGACGCGTTTTTTTCTGGTCTTCTGACAGATCAGAAGAAGGGAAAATGAATAAATTTCATTTTTTTTTTTTACAAAGCCAAAAAAAGAACAAGGCATAGTGTGGCATTACCCTTTCAGCAGCTTATGGAAATGCCCATCATTGGAGGCTTCATTGGAGGCAATGCCAACAAGGTGTATTAGGCCTAGAGTGAATTTCAAACAGGGTTCTTACTCATAGGATGCGATGAGTAGTAACGTAGTTGTTCGAAACGCACAAACAAACAAGATCTTATTCACCTAAAGGGATTATCCAACCCTTGTAATGCCCCCCAAAATGCCCAGGCACCTTGTACAGGTTGTACTTATCCCACTACCCGGCACCCGCATCGCTCCCAATCCTCGCACGGCCGCCGCTGCTTCTTCTCATCGGGTGGATGAAAACTTCTGTGGGGGCGGGGGATTTGTTTCAGCCAATAGCAGGCTGTGTCAGGGATTCTAGGGAGGCGCGTCCCTGTCACTGACTGCTATTGGCTGCCTCCAAACCCCCCCCCCCCACCTTTAACAGATGTTTTGATCCGTGCGATGGGGAGATGCAGCGGCGGCCATTTGGGCATCGGGAGCGACGCGGGGTAAGTATAACCCGTATGAGGTGCCTGGACATTTGGGGGGCATTATAGGGATTGGATAACCCCCTTTAACATTCAAATGCTGTACAGGTCAGACATTCACACATCAGTGGTTCTCCACGGGCCGTGGATGGGTGGGAACAAAATGAAAGCATGCCCTATTTTGTCCGTGATTATGAATCCCTCGCGTACAGTCTATGGGTCTGTGAAAACCATGAACACAACACGGATGGCATCCATGTTTGGTCTGTGGCATTCATGGCCATTGGCAGGAGATGCTCTGGAAATGATCTTCAGTCTAGCAGAGTACGTGAAATACGAATAACACATGGAGGGCAAGAAAAACGGACACGTGAACCAAAGACGGATCCTTCATGGAAATCCTTACGGATAAACCACTATCCTGTCACGGATGTCATCATGGACTTGCAGAAGAACATACAGAAAAGACTATGGAGGACCTCGACTCTACATTTGTCATAAACATTCGGATGATGCACCTCACAAGGAACCAAATTTAATTAAAAATAAAAAAATGTTTCCACATCTGTAAAATCCAGAGTGAGCCGAGGAGGAATTTTCGAGACCGCTGCATTTCGTCTATGGGAAGTACATCCTTGTTTGAGGAAAATATGCAAATGGCGGAAAAAAACGGACCATAAGATGATGGTATCCCAATATATTTTAAAGAAATACAATTAGATCCGAGCGAGGTGGGCAAGGTCCCTGGGCACATGGTTAGCATATGGGGTTAAACTTACCCGAGTCTCCAGCTCAGAGGGAAACTTGGTCTGGAACTGACACAGGGTGCCATTGGTGTAGTCCCTCTGGATAAAGACTTTCCCGGCCACAGCTGCCTGCGGTCTCATGGCCACGAACGGCGCAATCTGGAGGGGACAATACAAAAAACATGACTACATATATTTTCAGATTTAGACCTCATGCACACGACCGTATTTTCTTCCCGTTTACGGAACCATTCATTTCAATGGATCCCCCAAAAAAACGGAAGGTACTCTGTATGCATTCCGTTTCTCCGTTCAAAGATAGAACATGTCCTATTATTGTCCGCATAACGGACAAGGATAGGACAGTACTATCAGGAGCCAGCTGTTTCGTCCCGCAAAGAATGCACACGGACGTCATCCGTATTTAGTGCGGATCCGTTTTTTTGCGGACTGCAAAATACTGAAAAAGCTATACGGTTGTGCACAAGAGGCCTTAGGGATCCGCAAAACATGGATACCAGACGTGTGCATTCTGCGGAACAGAAGGGCCATCCCCCTAGAGCAGTCCTATCCTTGTCCGTAATGCTGACATATGGAAACAGAACGCACACAGAGTCATTTCCGTTTTTTTGTGGCTCCATTGAAGGGAATAATTCTTCATAACGGCCGGAAAAAAAATAGAACGTACACGGAAGAAAAAATACGTTTGTGTGCATGACCCTCTACCAAGAAGGGAGAAGGGGTGAAAATCTACGTGGGGGCCGCTTGTTGCCCTGCACTGGGGTCATGTCAATCGCAAAATGTACTAATGTCAATTCTGACCAGATTCATTTCATAATTAATATTTAGATAATAAATATTTTTTTTCTCAGTGATACAAATCCCCTGCTATACGAACGGGGCAGCCGGAGACCATGGCGAGGGAAGACGCTACTGCCTATCAGGAGTATAGCGATAGTATGACCACAATATCAGAAATTCAGAACTGATGTCTTACAGTCCCTCTGCCAGGACACGAGTATAATGGACGGACATTTCCTGAGCCGCGGACCCATCTCGTGAGTGTCCAGTTTGGAACCCCATCTGCGGCCTCACGTGCATGACTGACCCATGCATACATCCGTATTTTTGCGGATCTGTCACCCTATACCTAGTGATGAATCCTTCGTACATGTCAGATGCACGCCGGTCAGATTCAAATTCTATTGCTCTCTGTCCTACGTACATCGGTGGTGCCATTGTGGAGAAACCGCTAATTAGCCCCTGGGTGCAAAGAGGGCAGTGCAATTGCACTTTGTTTTTGCACCTGAGGCTGTGCCCCCTTCACTTTGACTGACAGGGCCAGTAGTCTTGCGCAAGCACATTCGGCATACGCACTGTACAGAGATGGGGTGCCCGGCGATCTCCACCCCCATACAGTGCGCGTGTGGAACGTGAGTACATCTTCACTGCCTGGCCCGGTCAAAGTGATGTGGGCACGGTCAGCAGTGTAGATGAGAGGAGCCTCGCGAGCAACGGCACCGCCCTCATTGCACCTAGGAGCTAACTAGCATAAAGTAAAAAACCCTTTTTTGGGGGGCTGGAATAGTATTTGAGAGCTGGGACCCTCAGTGATGGGCAGAACAGAGCGGCTGCAGGGCTCTACCAAGTATCCGATTGGCCCTGTATGATGGCATATCCCATCACCAGGGCCCCATATTCTAGTAACGAGCGGGGGCCCCGAGCTCCTGGAATAGTTGGGGAGACCAATCTATTGTGTCTAGTGGGCAGGTTGTCCTTGTTGCCCATAGCAACCAATCAGATCGCTGTCTGTGAGTGGTTGCCACGGCAACAAATCCAGATTTTAGTAAGACAGTTTTGATACATGAAGCCCAAGGTTTTCTGCTCTGGGAGAAGATTTCTAGAGGCAGAATATTATCATATATATATATATCATCACATAACATGACAGTATATTAGACTGATCTGGTGAGAGTTCCCATATACATACATTACACAGCCTGCTGTATGTGCTGGTGGCTCGTGCATCCACCTATACATACACACAGCCCCAACACCCGGCTATAAAGCAACTACTGCCAATTACACAATACAGCAGGAGTACACAGCTCGGATCCTCGGCACCGTGTACATAACGCGGTACCGTCCATACATATCACCGATACCGTATAGCAAAACATAAATAGTAGTAAATCCGCCCCCGTTCCCCGCACTCACCACTTCCGTCTGCTGGTTTGGCAGCGCTTTGCGGCAGCCGTAAAGAGAGGGAGGGGCGAGCCGCGAGTGACACGTGACTAAGATCACATGACCGCCGGCGCTGTGCAGAAGCCGCAGCATACTGGGAGCCTGTTCTGAGCGGCCGCTTAATCTGCGCGAGGTGCACAGGCGAAACCGCATGGAAAGCCAGCTATCCGTATTTCATCCGAGAAGGCGCCGCTGTAGTAATTGCGTTAAAAGTAATAAACGTATGTCTGGACTTTACCGCAGCGAACCGTTTCATAAAGCCTTCACACACTTTGTTCCCTGCGTTTTAAACAGTAGTAAAAAAAACAACTTTTTTTTAGTTTTTTTAGGGCTGGAATCACACAGGCCGTTTTTATTGCAGTGTTTTGAGCCAGAGCTCAGTGGATCATAAAGAAAATGAGAAGGGATTCCCCCTCCTGCAGGACCCCTGTTCTGAATTTGGCCAGGACCCTGAACCTATCTTTAGCCCCCGTTCACATGCTGGCATTTTGCAGAATCTGCCTCCTGTTATATTCATTGGGATGTGGCGCTGCCGTGGTTTAGAGCCGAGACTGCGCCAAAAATAGTCCTGTTCACGGACGGCTTCTTGTCGTGGAATCTGTGCCAGAATCGCTGTGTGGACGGGGTCCTAAGCAGTGGCATAGCTATAGGGGTGCAGAGGTAGCAGTCGCTACCGGGCCCAGGAGCCTGAGGGGGCCCAAAGACCCTTGTGGTGCATAAGAAGACACACAAGGCACTGGGGGAGGGGGGGCCCAAGCTGAACTCTTGCACCAGGGCCCATGAGCCGTTAGCTACGCCCCTGGTCCTAAGGGTGGGCTCACACATAGCTAAAGGTTTCCGGGAAATATAAAGTGCAGAGCACACATGGTTTGTTAGTTTTTTTTTACCGCTGGCATGTTCGCTTGTTGGGGGGCATTTTTTGGGTCTCTGGCATGTGTTGATGATTTTGGCGTCCCCCCCCCAGCTATTTTATTACCTACAACAGGGAACCTCTAGCATTCCAGCTGTTGAGAAACTACAACTCCCAGCATGCTCTATTCACTTCTATGGATGTTCTGAGAGCAGCCAGGCAAGTGTGCATGCTGGGAGTCATAGTTTCACCACACCTGGAGTGCTGATCCCTGCTGTAGGAAACAAAATGGCTGAAGAAAAAAACGTGGTTCACACAGTTTAGAAGAAAACTGCCACTAAAAAAAGGCATATGAGCTACAGGCATTAGGCCCCACGCACACGACTGTATCCGGTTTGCGGTCTGCAAATTGTGGAGCCGCAAAATACAGATGTGGTCTGTGCTGCATCTTCTTTTTCGCGGACCCGTTGACTTCCGTGGGGCAGCGGGCTGCATTTGGCAGACAAGTATGGGACCTTCTGTCTTGTTGTAGACCAGACGTACGGATGCAGAGCGCGCATGGATCATACGTGTGTTCTCCGCATCCGTATGTCTGTTCCGCAAGAAGATAGAATATATCCGTAAAATGCCGACCACGGACCCGTTGAAAACCCATTGCAAATAAAAAAAATGCGGACGGCACACAGATCGCTTCTGTATTTTTTGCAGATCCGTGATTTGCAAACCACAAATCTGATACGGTCGTGGGCATGGAGCCTTATGGAAAAAAACTATATTATACCGCATCTTACAGACGCAGATGTGAACAGAGCCCAACCTGTGCCCATCTACTGAATGAGTGAAGGAATTAGCAACTTTTTTTCCTGACAGTTAAACCTTTTTGCTAATCTTTTTTATAGTTTGATTAGAGATTTTTTTTATTCTATTTCCCTAACATGATTATGGGGGCGGCCATCTTGCCTGAGCCGTTCTTAACAGCATTTAGGCCCCTTTCACACGGGCGAGTTTTCCGCGCGGGTGCAATGCGTGAGGAGGACGCATTGCACCCGCACTGAATCCGGACCCATTCATTTCTATGGGGCTGTGCACATGAGCGGTGATTTTCACGCATCACTGCTGCGTTGCGTGAAAATCGCAGCATGTTCTATATTCTGCGTTTTTCACGCAACGCAGGCCCCATAGAAGTGAATGGGGCTGCGGGAAAATCGCAAGCATCCGCAACCAAGTGCGGATGCGTTGCGATTTT
This sequence comes from Bufotes viridis, assembly GCA_033119425.1. Lineage (NCBI taxonomy): Eukaryota > Metazoa > Chordata > Amphibia > Anura > Bufonidae > Bufotes > Bufotes viridis. Next base: position 56,415,693 of record CM065590.1, on the reverse strand, counting down.
CCCGCATTGTTGCTTAGCAACGGGACCCAATCTCTATTATTTCCCCTTATAACATGGTTATAAGGGAAATATTAGCATTCTTAATAAAGAATGCATTGTTAAATGAAGAGGAAGGGGTTAAAAATAATAAAAGTTAACTTACCTTAGCCACTTGATCGCGTAGTTGCGATCTCTCCTCTCTTTCCCTGCAGCATCTATGATCTAAAGGACCTGTGATGACGTCACATCACATGGCCCAATCACATGTTCCATCACTATGGTGATGGAGCATGTGATTGGGCCATGTGATGCTGTGACATCATCACAGGTCCTTTTCCTACCAGCAAGCTAATGGAGAGGAGGCCGGGCTTCGCGATCAAATGGACCAGGTAAGTTATGATTAGTTTATTATTTTTAACCCATTCTGCATCGGGTTCAACATTAGGAAGATGGCCATGGGTATTATTTTACATTATAACTATGTTATAATGTGAAATAATACCAGCGGGACAATTTCTGACCCAAACATGCACTTCTGTGAAGAAGTGCAGGTTCGGGTCTGGGTACCAAAAGTGCCGATTTTTCTCCCGTGCGTGCAAAACGCATGACAGCGCTTTGCACTCGCAGGGAAAAAACGCGGCGATTCCCGCAACGCACCCGCACTGTTTGACGGAGTGCACCCGCAACGCCCGTGTGAAAGAGGCCTTAGAGAATTGCTTTACAGCAGCCACCATGGGCCATAGACACAATAGCTTGGAGCGGACTGATTGACTTCTATGGGAGAGTTTTCTAGGCATGCTCTGTGATCTGTGGAGAGGTCAGGAGGGAGCAGATAAGCTGTGATATCACCTACTGTGAATGATGGATCCGGTCTTATCTATACAGAGGTGGTAGTTGTCAGTGTAATCCTGCCTGTGATGATAAGCAGATAACTGCTAAAAGTGATCTGTACAGACCAAGAAGTGGCGCCAATTATTAGACGTAGTGGCCAGCGCAAAAAGCGCAGGATTTTATTTTTTTAATTAAAGAGCAACTAAACTTTTGAATAAAATTTTAATAAGATGTTCCTAATGCCATAATGATACTTTTTGTAATGTACTTTTAATACACTTCCCCCCTCTAAAGCGCACCATTCCCTCTGCACTTAGAATTCACTTCTCTGTACACCACTGACTTCTCAGCGGTGTACGGAGATGACACTTTATGAATAGGGCCGCAGCGCAGTGAGTACGGGCAGGAGCGCACATTACTGCTCCTGCCCCCCGGAGGTTTACTAGCTCTTGGCATAGCACACGTTCCCCGGCCGAAACAGCCTGCCGGAGAAGGCCGCAGCTGATGTGAAAGTAGCCTTAGCTGAGCGTAGCGACTCCTGCTTCTGCCTTCTCCGCTAAGCTAAGTGCTGACATGCATAAGATGTTTCTGCTGATTGTTAGTGCGGCTTTCGCCTTTGGCAATTCATCAGGTTAGGGGCTCATGCACACGACCGTTGTTGTTTTGCGGTCCGTTCTTTTTGTTTCCGTTCCAGATTTAAGTCCTCTTCCGTTCCGTTAATCCACAAAACATCCGTATAGTTTCCATATGCCATCTGTTTTTTGCGGATCGGAAACGGAAACAGTAACTTAATAATCACCAAACACATGAGCAATATGGGCTGGGCACAGGCACTTCTACAGTATGGATCCGTGAAATACGGATGACATGTAGATGTGTTCCGTGTACTTTCCATATTTTTTGCGGACCCATTGTCTTGAATGGGGCCTCGGACCGTGATTTGCGGACAATAATAAGACATGCACTACTTTTTTGCGGAACGGCCATGCGGACCATCGGAAACAGAATCCACACGGAGTAACTTCCGTATTTTCTACAGCCCCATAGAAGTGAATGGTTTCAAATATGGGCCGCACCTACCATTAGGCTACCTGCACACGTTGTGGATCTGTATGCAGAAAATATTAAAAAACCGCACATAAACCTGCACTATTTATCGCAGTTTTTGATGTGGTATTTGTTGTGGTTTTTCTGTTTATGTTAACAGCCTCATTGGAGTCTTTTGGGTAAAGCCCTCTACAGAAGGTGCGAAACTGCACAATTTTTAAAAATTCCTGCGGCAGGTCAATTTCTGCGTGTACAAAATACGCACACGCAGAAAATCTCATTCACTTTGCTGGTACTGTAATACCCCGCAGGTCTTCTGCAAAAAAAAAAATGGACATAGTTCATAGTCTGCATCATGTGCAGCAGGCACCCTAATCTACTCTTGTTCTGTCATATAGAATTCCGAAATTCACCCACCCTCACAGCCCGTATTGTGGCCTGCAAAGAATCGGTTCGCAATCCACAAGATACGGAGCGGAGGCACAGATCGGATGTCCACGGAAGCACTACGGAGCACTTCCATGGGACTTTGGTCCGTGCCTACACACCTAAAAAAAATAGGACATGTCCTATTATTTGCTGTGCAGACCCTCTAGTGAATGGGTCCACATCCACAAATGGCGGGCACATGGCCGGTGCCCGTGCATTGCGGACCGCTATTTACAGTCCACAGCACTGGCCGCACCCGTTCGTGTGCATGACCCTAACAGGGTGGTGGTGAATTTGGCTTCTGCCTCTACGGGCACTGGACTATCAGTCTTCCTCTCATCTTCAATTGTAATACTGTTATTATGGGTAATGGCCGCATAACTTTAGGCACCAACAACACACAGGGGGTCATTTACTAAGACCGTTTTGCCAGTTTTGTGGTGAAAAAAGTCTCAAGAGCCCTTTTTTTGGTACTTTTTCATATTGTTGCATGCAGCGTTTTTACGCCATCCTCGCCACTTAGCAGTGGAGTGAAAACTACTCCAGTCAGGGGCTAGAGTAGATTTCACTTTAGCCGCACGGACTGCCGGAGGTGCGCCTAATTTATGATGAGGCCTGAGCCTCATCTATGATAAATAACCCCCACAGTGCAGCACTTTGTTGTTTCATGTATCACGTCCTCCTTCAGTATAGTCAAGCAATGCTTTGACCCTCAGTTCACACTTGCGCGTTTTACAGCGCGTTCGAACGCGCTGTAAAACGCTCAACACATGCAAACCAATGCTTCCCTATGGGACTGGTTCACATTTTCGCGTTTTACAGCGCGTTCGAGGTTCTCATCTTGGCCATGATGTTGTGTGGGGATTATGATGTGTCTGAAGCCTCCGCAGATCATCACCTTAATCATCCACGTTTCTGTGCATTGCAATGTCTTCGGCGCTGTCACAGCTGTTCGCTGCCTCGCATGCTTGTAATTTAATATAAAACAGGCCATGTCTCATTATCTGCAGCACGTTAGCCAAGAGTTGGAGGCCGGGAATTGATACCTCCCCGTGTCAGGCAGCAGAGCTGGGGATGAAGGTCACTGCAGACAATAGATTGCGTATTTGCCAGATTTCCTGTGTGTTAGTGGGGGATAAGCAGCTGTAAGCAGAGCGGGTAATGGTAGAGCCGCAGCCAGGGACAGAGGACATTACATAGAAGGGGTTAGCAATGTCTATGCATTTATTTTCTGACCCTCCAAAGCCAAATACTGGTGACCTGCCACCCGCAGTGTACTGCCTATGGGTAATACCGAAAATCAATCCATTCACAACTAGAGTCCAGAGTCTCGTACAGGGCTGAGCTGGAATAGTGAGGATGCAAACACAATCATATGCCTGATGGTTGATGTCCTTCCATGGTTAAGGCCTCATGCACACGAACGTATTTTGGGTCCGCGTCCGAGCCGCTTATTTTGCTGCTCGGCCCCGGACCCATTGACTTCAGCGGGGCCGCAAAATATGCGGACAGCACTCCGTGTGCTGTCAGCGTCCTTTGCTCCGTTCCGTGGCCCCGCAAAAAAAATATAGCATGTCCTATTGTTGTCTGTTTTGCGGACAAGAATAGGCATTTCTACAATGGGCAGCGTTCCGTTCTGCAAATTGCGGAACGGAACGCAGAACAGCTTCCGTGTTTTGCATATCTGCGGAGTGTGGACCGCAAAACACCTACGGTCATGTGCATGATGCCTAAGGCAGACCTCCCAAGTGTCCCTTTTTTGGCCCCAAGTCCCTCTTTGCTCCTTAACCCCTTAGTGACCACCCATACGTGTTTTTACGGCGGTCACTAAGGGGCCTTAGGCTGGGCCGCCGCGTTTTTAAATCTTACTAGGGAAGGGCCCACGTTCGCTATAGGGTCCTATGACCCCTGCATTTAACTGTATGGCTGTGTGGTTGATTCCCCTGAGTGACCACGGCTTGAGTTGGGCCCTTTAGCCTATGAGCCTGATAGCAGCTGTTATAGCTGTGGTCACGCCCATGAATAATAGCTGAAAGCTTTAACGTGTATGGCCTGCATATTTTTTTTCCCCGTGTTCGTTCCATTTTTGTGTGGCCTGTATACAGAATCATTCACTTCAATGGGGCCGCAAAAAAAATGGAAATGACTCATTCCATGTTCATTTCATGTCCGCATGGCCATTCTGCAAAAAATGATAACATGTTCTATTATTGTCCGCATTACGGACCAGGAAAGGACTGTTCTATTAGGGGCCCAGACGGCCGCTCCATCCCACAAAATGCAGAATGCACACAGCCAGTATCCGTGTTTTGCAGATCCGCAATTTGCAGGCAGCGGTCGTGTGCATGAGCCCTTAGACTCAGAAAAAACATCAGTGACTTGATTCAGACTGCGCAGTATGAACTGATGGCAGGGAGTTTTTTTTTTTTTTTTTACTTGCGTGCACAATGATTATGTAGCCTAATGTAATTAAAGCAACACAAATATGTCTCCCAATTATATTCAGCCTAAATTAGAATTCAGATGTCTAGAAATGGTTATGTTCTCCGTCTCAGTAATGTCCTCCCTCGCGTGGATGCTTGGACAGTAAACTGAGCGCTGCAACGTTCTTGGCCAAATTAAATTTCAGAATTTGGCTTCAATCTGTCCTAACGAGGAGACATGTTTTTCATTCCATTTTTATGTATCATTTCTAGAGGTTATTGAACCCACTTAACCCATTTTGGTGTTTGCGCGAAGAACAGTTTAGTCTCCTACATCCAGGCATTTCCGCATGTTTATTTATGCTTCCACTTTTTTGGCAGCGTCCTACCTACCCGATCTTAGTGCCTGTGGTATGTAAGCCTTCTTAAAGTTACATAAGAAAACAACTTTTTTTGCCTGTGGGGTATGTCTGATGCCCGTTTTCTGCACTTTATTTACACCAGGGACCCTCTATTTTTTGCATAGCAGTTTGCACATAGAAGGGGGCTCATAGCATAGATCAAAATTAGCCCCCGATTATGCAACCCAGGACAGAAGAGCTACCGGAGTTTGTTCTTACATACTGGAAGCTTCATAGTATAAGTGGTATTAGAATGGCTACATTTATTTGCTTAAAGGGGTTTTCCCATGTTTAGGCCCCTTTCACACGAGCGCGTTTTCTGCACGGGTGCAATGCGTGACGTGAACGCATAGCACCCGCGCTGAATCCTGACCCATTCATTTTAATGTGTCTGTGTACATGAGCGATGTTTTTCACGCATCAGTTGTGCATAGCGTGAAAAACGCAGCATGTTCTAAATTCCCCATAGAAGTGAATGGGGCTTCAGTGAAAAACGCATTGCATCCGCAAGCAAGTTTTTCATTGACGGTTGCTAAGAGATGTTGTTTGTAAACCTTCAGTTTTTTATCACTGAACTCAGTCGCAGACAAAACTGACTGAACTTGCTTGCAAAATGGTGCGAGTTTCACTGAACGCATCCGGAGCCAATCCGCCACGCTCATGTGAAAGGGGCCTAATGTCAAAAATAAAAATCAGACATCATATAGTACATTATGAAGAAAAGGACCAGCACTTCGCTGTTGCAAAGAATCAGCAATGTCTTTATTGTTGCCATAAGCGAGGAATAAACAACGCGTTTCGATTTGCAACAGCGAAGTGCCGGTCCTTTTCTTCATATTGTTTGTTGGACGCCAACCCTGGACTCGAGCACCGCGTGACTGATTGGAGTGCCGGCTGAACTTGTATGTTAGTAAATTATATAGTACATAACAGTCTCTATGGATCCAGAGATCTCCCCAATTATTGCTCCAATTGCTCTGCTAGATCAGGCTGGCAGCTCAAGTGGTGTGTTCCTTCTCAGGGGGCATGTCCTGTCTGCTACAGCTGTCCCCCTATCTAAGCTCAGGAGGCAGTTGAAGGATGAACTGAGCATGTGCGTCCACCACAGTGAGATGGACAGAGAAATAAGAGAAAGAACAAACAGCGGGTGGCGCAAGGCAGATACTTTCTACTGAATAACTCAGTGGTTATTCCAAATTTTTTAGTTACATGCAATTACAAAAGGATTCAGACCCAGGTGCCGTTTTTCAAACTGTACAATAGTTTTTTGTGGGACAACCCCTTTTAAACGGGATAGGCCATCTGGGACATTGATTGTATATCGTTCTATTGGCATTCGTCTGGGACCTGCTCCTGTCTAGAGAATGAGGCCCCCAAAGTGAAGGAGAGCACTCTGTGCATGCGCAGCGTGCTCTCCATTCATTGCTATGGGAGCTATTTTCAGAAATCTCATAGCGGTAAAAAGGAGAGCACGCCATGCAAGCGCGGCCACTGCTGTGGGACTGCTGGAAATAGCTGGGCCAGCGCTCGATTAGGTTCAGAACTCCCATAGCGGTGAACAGGGATTGCCCAGGCATACGCGGGTGCTCTCTATTCACTTCAAACTTGGGCCACTGCACTTATTCAAGATTCTTTATTTGTCTCACTTCCATCAACAGAAATGTCTATTCTTCAAGAATAGGACATGTTTTTATAATTTGCAGAACAACCACATGCAAAAGTAACAACGTATGTGTTGATGGCCCACAGACACAAATGGGTCAGTGTGTTATCCTCAAAAACTGCAGATAGTACACGTACTATCTTTAGGCTTTATTGTGGATTACATCCCCTTTCTTCTGCAGAGTATATAAAATGTGTCATGTTCTATACCATGATTAAGATCGTATAGATCGAAATGCGTTGGAATTACCACCATCTATGTGAATTAATTAAATTAATGAAATAAAGACTGAAGATTTTTACTCATCTCAGTGCTGGACATCTCTTACTGCTCTTCTGGATCCGTACGCACTGGACTGGGTCCTTGCACGAGGCATCATATGTGATGATGCTGGCTTACTCTTCTAATCGTCATGTTCTATGCATTCTTGAAGGAGCTTTTTCCTAAAGGCGGGTTTACACGTCCCCATGTTACAGCCGATTGTCAGGAATGAAGCGTTCGCTCAGTGAAGGAGAATGGCTGTATTTACATGCAGCGATCTCCTTCACAGTATGAGGATGAGGGATCACTATATTCATCCCTCGTCCTCATACAGAATCATTGTTTCTGGGCAGCAGATCGCTGTTTAGACCACACGATCTGCTGCCCAGAAATAATGATTGATTGCTGCCTGAGCGACAGGATCACCTTATAATCGAGCGTTTCATCTGGTGACCGGCGGCACATTTAGATAAGCAGATTGTTGGGAACGAGCATTCACAGGAATCGGGCAATGTATTCCCATCTCAGACAATGGGGGCATATCGCTATAATATGCCCCATTGTCTTATAGGTGCGAGTCCCATCTCTAGGACCCCCACATATCTCGTAAACGTAGCCAGCAAAGTCCCGTAGAGCGTACCACGCATGCGCAGCTGCCCTCCATTCATTTCTACGGGGCCTCCGAGCTTGCCTATTTCCGTTGGCCCCATAGAAATGGCCATGCAAGCACAGTGCGCTCCCCATTTACTTTTATGGGGAGAGTGCATGGCGGTGGAAAGACCCGGGGAAACCGGGGATCCTCTAGCCACCACTTTCCCCGCTTCGTCCTCAGTATAGGCATATCAGACATATAGACTATCAGACAATGGGGACATATCCTAGCGATATATGCCTCCATTGTCTGATGGGAATACCCCTTTATGGTCATTGTCGTCTCCGGCTGAGTACATTGCGTATGAACTTCCAAGAGAAGTAGGATACAAGGAGTGACAACTTTTCTGAACACATTTCTGCTTCAGGAAGTTAGTTGTCAGGTCCATTCATACACAGAAATGACAAATTAAATACAATATTTCCTTAATTTCTACAGTACGGACTATTTTATTTCTACACCCTATGAAATGGTACTGTGTGGCAGTCCTGCTGGTGTCCACCATGCAAAATAGTATATATCCCCATTAGAATTAAAACTTTTCTATTAACTCTTTCTGCTAGTGCCAATGGTACCTCAGCTCCACACAAAACCTGGGTCACCTGATCTGCCATTTTTCCTCTAGCTACCCGCTAGAATGGAGCTGCGGACTTTGTTGAGGGGCCACGGTCCAGACCCCATGACTCATTCTTTCTGCCTGATTGAACAGTTGGGTGAATAACACTCTTCTGATGAACCATCAAAAGTGCTGCTGGGGGGACAATCCTGAGAATGGGCCCTGCTGAATTTGGCATCTACAACCAAAGGAAATGTTTCACAGTCCAATTCCCCATGTAGGGCAGTCCTGTATCCGGACAGTTTCTGCCTTGAGTAGATTCTCATGTACAGCATGCATATATAGACAGAGGGCTGTATAGTTGATTGCCTCATCTAATAGTCATGCAGAAGGGTGAGTCTCTGGGGCATGGTTCCTCCATGTAAAGAAAACAGCATTATTACAGAATTTGCTTTTCCTGCCAGGATACAGGCACCCCCTGGGGCACTGAGTGACACTGTCACCCTCACGCCCTCTTTGCACAGTCCTGGATTCTGTTTTGTTAGGAATCTTAAACTCTGAGAATTGTACGACCTTCAGGCTCCAGGTCTAGGAGAGCGCTCTGCTGATAAAAACCTTATCGCAAAGACTGTTAACCTTTAACCTTTGCTAATAAGGAACCTGAGAATGGAAAGACTGAGTGAATTCAAGCAAAAGAATGAAGAAATGGCGAACAAAGTAGAGATTTATATTACCGGCTCCTTTCGACATTCAGTTGACTTTTATTAGAGCATAAGGGCCCGGCTTGAACAATGACTAGAGGTCGGAACTGATATTGTCTCATCTATGGTGGCAGAACCACTGGAACGTATATCAAATGTTTGTGGAAAGTGTGTTCAGATAATAAATGTGACATTTAAAAGCAAGAAATTAGAATTTTTCATAGAAAAATAGTTCAGATTGTAGCAAAATATCTTGGGCACATACAAATCTTTGGTCAACTTGACTTTCGCTGTTCCAAGATGTTTTCCCGACATAACCTCCTTAAAAGTCATCAATCTTCATTAAAGGCCCATTTACATGAACCAACCAAAGCTGGCAATTGTTGGGAATGAACAGTTTGTTCCCGATAATTGCCAGCTCAACAGAGGAGGTGAGATCACCTCTGCTGTATGGCGATGAGAGATTATCACATGTCCCTATAGAGAATTACCGTATTTTTTGCTTTATAAGACGCACCCGATGATAGGACGCACCTAGGTTTTAGAGGAGAACAATAAGAAAAAAATATTTTTCATTAGATCTCAGATCAGGCCAGCAATCAGACACCCAATGTTAATCAGAACTCATTTGACAGCCCCAATCAGACCCCCAATGTTAATAAGACCCTCAATCAGACCTCAGATCAGACCCCCAATGTTAATAAGACCCCAGTAAGACCTCAGATCAGCCCCTCATGCCTCAGATCAGCCCTGCATGCCAATTATTTTCCCTCATGCCATTTATGAGTCTCCATTATGAGTCCCCATGCCATATCTCAGCCCCAGTGCCATTTATTAGCCCCTATTATGAGCCCCCATGTCATTTATGAGCCCCCATGCAACAGATCAAATAAAATAAAACACTTACCTCTCATGCTCCTGGACGCCGCCACTCCTCACCTCCAGCGCGCTCTGTCTTCTTCCTGCTGCGGCTGTCCTGTCACCCGACGCGCACAGCGTGAGGTCACAGAGCGCCCTAACGTTGTGCGCAGCCACAGCACAGCTGATAGCCGAGAAAAAAAGTGGGGGGAAGAAAGTGCGTCTTATAAAGCGAAAAATACAGTATTCTCTTTTGGCTGCAGATCGTTGTTTACGCAGGACAATTTGCTGGCCAGAAAAGATGATTTAGGTGTCAGTATCTGCAATGTTTTCACCCAAAAACGAACAATGGGTCATCAGCTGTACCATTACACTTGTCGATGATCGAGAATGAGCATTCATACCAACGTTCGTTCCCAATATTCGGCTTGTGTACAGGGACATTAAGCCCAAGCAAGTGATATGGACTGAAACACCGACCATTAATAGAAGACAGATGTTGGCCAAAGTTGTTTCCTCCGGCTCCCAACGTAAGCATGCATCGCTTGGATCAGCCAAGAGGAGGGTGAAAGCAGTTTTCAGATTCCTTCAGCTTACTTCTTGGGTATATATGTTGGTGGACAGTTGGCATGGCCCAGTACATAATAGATTGTTAGCGGCTCCTGCTGAGAATCTAAATCTGCCAACTGATAATGTGTTTAAGAGCTGTGAGTCACTGACCCAGCTTAAGGTCCTTTTACACTGACCCATTATCGGAGACATGTATTTGTAGATACGCCAGTTCCCAATAATTGGGCCATGTAAAGGTGCCAGCAATCGGAATTGGCAGATTGTCTTGTATAAACAGGGACCTGCTGCCCAAAATTAATGATTCTCGAAGGGGATGAGTGATTGCGGTAACAATCACTACTCATCATACAGAGGAGATGACTACTGCATGCAGCTCTCACCTTCTCTGATGACCAGGCAATCATTGGGAACCAATGATTCGTTCCCAATTATTGCCTGTAACATCAGTCCTTCTGAAAGGACAATTAAACCTCCTAAAAAATGAACCCTTTTCCAAAAAGTCCCACATACACAACTGTTTTCTTGTCAGGACTGGCTAAAATCTTATGTCCTGACTGTCCTTTGACAGATAATGTTGGGGGAAGGAAGGATCGGGCACACTGAGTCTTTGTTGTCCCAGTAGATAAGCTGTCACCAGAGGTGTCTGGCGGCGGCTTTCTTCTGACGTATGTGTATTGGGGATTCTGGAGAGGTGGCTGTTAGTTGAATGTTTTTTGGTGTATGGTGACCTTAATAAAAGATTAGGTAAAGGGTTCAAGACATTTCTTTTCCATAGGCTCTGTCAGAGCATATGGACTCCATAGAGAGACAGAGCATATGGACGCCATAGAGGGAGGTCCCCAGGACTTACAAAGAGTTCCTCCTGTCTCAAAGGACTTGGGGAGACTATATATCACATCATTGACTCATCATGTCCTCTAATATGGCATTCAGAGTTTACCTCTAACTAAAAACTCTTGGTGTTCATGAAATTGGTTTGGGCACAATACTGCAGAAGACATCTCATCAGCATTGCATGTAGACAGATCTGCAGATAGCGTTGTGTTGTTGCTATACATTACAGCTGACTCAGTGATTAAGAATTACGCTGATGTCACAGTCTGGTATGTAGATGATGAAGCCGTGTGTGTGTGACACAAACAATAGAGTCCACAGAGATGTTTTTTTTCTAGTTTCTGGGAAGGAACGTCGCTCATATACCAGAAACCTCGACCATATTCTGAATGCCAGGCTCCTTCCTAGACATAAGATGCAATAGATCACTTATTGTATATCTTCTGGCTTTGGCAGGAATCTCAAAGTTTCCTTTTATGCTGCCCGTAGACATTAGATAAATGGATCCTACAGATAATCTTAGTGTACGGGGCCTCCTAACTGCCTCAGATAGCAGGTTTATGTGGGAAAAGATGTGGATTGGGCATATTGCAGACTTCCCAAGTGCCCCTCTTTTTGACCCAAGTCCCTCTTTCCCTTTTTGCTCCATAAATGTCCCACCTTTTGGTCTGAGGTATAGAATTTCTTTATTGCATTTACAATATTGATCCAGAAAGTGTTTGGCTGGTTCCCGTGTGCATATTATTTCATTATTTGATGCTATTTGAATTTTAGAAATTTTAGAAATTTCTGTATTCAGATCATTTTTGTAGAATTTCGTCCGACAAAACTACTGAAGGGTAAAGATATGCAGGAAAAATGGATCTTTCACACAATGAACCAAAAGTGTCCCTCTTTGAATGTCCAAAAAGTTGAGAGGTATGACATGAGGAGGACTATGCACCCCGTAGAGGCATGGTGTGTACACCACACCCCGAGAGATAGAGAAGACCTAGGAGACCAACAATAGGGACTTGCTATGCAGCGACCTACCGGGGAGAAAGCCAGGAGGGGGGGCAGTGGTAGCTAGTGGTGGCACTGATAGGAGTAATGGTGTTTCACGGTGACTGTCCTCACTCCAAAGCCCTCTGGGGTCATGCAGTGAATAGAGGGCACACCCAGGACTTTCTGGGACACCCTTGATGTTAGGTAGATGAATGCAAAGCAGGAGAGCACATGTAAGGCTGGCGAAGGGATGGTGGAGTCAATGACAATGAATACAGTCTTTTTACTGAGGATGATAGGAGTTTCAGCAATAGTGACCATAATATTATAATTATATATTATTTAGTATTAATTCTGTTCCCCCTGAAGTATAAAAAGCAAATGCTGACAATTTCCCCGTCTTGAGGGCAGCATATCAGGACATAGATTAGGAGCAGGTATTGTCACATAATAATAGTACAGAGGATAAATGGAAGATAAAATGTATTCCTGTAGTTATCAAGTATAAACAGCTAAAATGAAGTAAGCATGGCTACTGTAAAAAGAGCAATAAATGACAAAAAGGGTATTTAAAAATATAAATCTGAAGGGTCAGCTGTAGCCTTTGAAATTTACAAAGAACTTAATAAAATCTGTAAAAAACAAAAGAGTTAAAGGGGGTTATTTACTATCAGATATACGACAGTTTTTTGCACCGCAATCTGCAACTTTTTCCCGCCTATGCCAGGTCTAAAAAAGGGGGAGTGCGGGGAAGGGAGCGGGTCAGCAGGCCTTTATCATTTATCATTTTCTACCACTGTTTTAGGCATAGAAAATGTTGTAAATCCACGCCAGCAAGGAAGCCAGCGTAGATTTAGACTGGTGGTGGATGCGCCAAAGTTTTGTAGAGGCCAGCACCTGTCATCCATGACGTGTCTGCGATTTTCATTGACTCAGACTCCGATGGGCGTGTTTGGTCCACATCACATACCCAAGTAGTAGTAGTAGTGCATGTCTCCATGACTTTTTCATCTATCTACGGTCAGTAAAAAAATACTGAGAACAAACATATTAAAATCAATGGGTACGTGTGCTGTCCATGGAAAAAAGTCCTCATTCACATTTCCATTTTTCACTCACGTGTGCTGTCCACATTTTCTGCGGACAGTCCATGTATCCATTTGATTAATGTTTGTTTACACATCAGTATTTATTTACTGACCGTGATTTTTTACGGACATCTTCACAGACGAAATTACGGACTGATTTTTTCATTGACATCGAAATGTGAACAAGGCCTAAGGGGGCATTCACATGACTGTATCCGTTTTGTGGTCTGCAAATTGCGGGTTCATAGAACACGGATACTGGTGGGTCAGCACATTCTGCCCTTTGTTAGAAATACCTATTCTTGTCCGCAAAATGGACATGGTGTGCTGTCTGCATCTTTTGTGGCCCCATTGAAATGTGTATCAGATGTGGACTGAAAATATGTTCTTGTGAATGCCCTCTTAATCTATAGACTAATCTATCTCAGGATGTGGTCACAACAGGAACAATGGACAGACCAAAGGCTTAGATGAATTCTCAAAATTAAGTAACATTAATCCTTATGAAAATGTGTAAGTCTGGGTCTCAATCCCCTTTTTTAAAATTCACATGCTTGGTTGAACTTGACGGACTTGTGTTTTTTTTCAACAGTATTAACTACCATATTTTCCAGACTATAAGATGGACTTTTTTCCCCCAAAAGTGGGGAAAAGTGGTAATGCATCTTATAGTCCGAATTCTAATGACAGCTTCCTTTATGGAAGCGGTCATCAGCATGCAGGAGGCACGGGGAGAAGAAGACAGCTCTGTGCTGGCTCTGCTCACCCTCCCTGGTCTTCTTCCGTGTCCCGCTGTGGTGTCCTGACCACGTCCAGGACGTAGTGCACGCAAGCGCACACTATGACCTGGCACTGTGTGATGTCAGATCACAGTACGGTATGTAACTATGTAACGGTACATTTAGTAGCAATAGGCACATATCTGTGGTATTAAGTAGGTTTTTTCCCAATAGTAATGTATAGACAGTGGTAATAATCGTGGTAATCCTTCCTGATCCTCTATAGATACCCTTTGCAATCTTCCAAATAACTACAGACATGTAAATCCGTTCCCACTTTCTGCAATGCCCAGTCTTCAGGGTGCAGATCTTGATGCCCAGTCTGTCTCAAAGTGTGGTGGGTGCCAGAGGCAATTAACACTTTCCACAAGCAGCAAAGTCTTATTACCATAATTATGCGGTACCTTACTGTCTTTGTCCTGTACAGCCTTGGTGGTTTTAAACCTTCTATAAATGTTCGTTCTCTTTCCCACAGGAGTACTCTCTCTGTTCAGTTGCTGTTCCTGGCAGCTTTCAACCTCAAGGTTTCAACCTCACTTGAATGGGTCCGCAATCACGGAGATGCAGAACGGAAGCACGGATCGGAACTCCACAGAAGCACTACAGAGTGCTTCCATGGTGTTTCTGGCCGTGCCTACGCGCCGCAAAAAAATAGAACTTGTTCGGTGCGGACGGATCATGGACCCATTCAAGTTGAATGGGTCTCGATCCGTCCCAGCCGCCGCACGGTCGCTGCCCGTGCATTGAATGCACAGAACGGATGCACAACGTTCGTGTGCAAGAGGCCTAAGGCCCCCTTTCACACGGGCGAGTTTTCCACGCAGGTGCAATGCGTGAGGTGGACGCATTGCACCGGCACTGAATCCGGACCCATTCATTTATATGGGGCTGTGCACATGAGCGGTGATTTTCACACATCACTTCTGCGTTGCGTGAAAATCGCAGCATGCTCTATATTTTGCGTTTTTCACGCAACGCAGGCCCCATAGAAGTGAATGGGGCTGCGGGAAAATCGCAAGCACCCGCAAGCAAGTGCGGATGTGGTGCAATTATCCCGCATGGTTGCTAAGCGACGGGACCCGATTTTCATTTTTTTCCCTTATAACATGGTTATAAGGGAAAATAATAGCATTCTTAATAAAGAATGCTTTGTATAATGTTGATTAAGGGGTTAAAAAAAAAACTTAACTTACCTTAGCCACTTGATCGTGTAGTTGGCGATCTCTCTTCTCTCTTCAAGCTTTAGCTACCAGCTAAAGGACCTGTGATGACGTCACATCACATGGTCCATCACGGACCATGTGATTGGACCATGTGATGTGACGTCATCACAGGTCCTTTAGACTACAGCTAAAGCTTGAAGACAGAATAGAGATCGCCAACTACGCGATCAAGTGGCTAAGGTAAGTTAAGTTTTTTATTTTTAACCCCTTAATCAACATTATACAAAGCATTCTGTATTAAGAATGCTATTATTTTCCCTTATAACCATGTTATAAGGGAAAATAACTAATTCTCCAGAATACTCAACCCGAAACCGGACTTCAGTGATGAAGTCCGGCTTCGGGTCTGGGTACCAAACATGGCGATTTTTCCAACGCGCGTGCAAAACGCATTACAAAAGTTTGCACACGCGTGGAAAAATCGCGCATATTTCCGCAACGCACCTGCATTCAATCCGGGCGTCAAACATGACGCCCATGTGAAAGAGGCCTGAGGCTTCTTTTTAGGCCTGCTTCTCAGGAGCTCAAACACATGTTGCCTCTAGCTCTGATGACTAGACACTGCAGGGGGTGGAATCAGCCCATCACCCAGGCAACTGGCACTAGAAACCAGCCTCTAAACTACTTGTTGGTCATACTGTACATAACCATGTAGGATATATAGTGCATAAGAAAATTGGTGCTTTAATAATTATCACAACATTTAACTCTGTAGCATGAGGTTAGCTCCTTAGCATTGAATAAACACTTTGCAGTGATCCACTGGGCCACTACCCCTATACTGGCTTATGTTCTTTAACTTACAGATGGCCGTGGCATGCCAGCCAGTGGTTGACCCGCTGTGCATGTATACATTTTATTATTCTATATTTGACTGTGACTTCACTGTGCACCAGCATAGAGACTCAGTATGATCTAGGGCAGGACAGCCCCTGTCTACTATTTGGTCTGTGTTCTATATCTGTTTAGCAAAATCCATTTATTACGGCGAGTAACTCCTGGCTGGGAATATACATCTCATTACTAATGTGCCATTAAACAGAGAGTCAAGAGCGCAGCGATGAATGGCTTACAAGGTCCAAGCATCTGTTCCTTATCAGCCCCTAATTCCCACACTGGGGGTCTCAGAGCAGAGGTGAGATCACAGCTTACCCCACCTTGATTGTCTTACAGAGGGGATTTGTGAACTAACTAATATCATAATGATGTTTAACCCGTTCTATACAGGGGAAAAAAAATTAAGGGGGAGATTTATCAAACCGGTGTAAAGGAAAACTGGTTAAGGGCCCTTGCACACAACCGTATGCCCTCCAAGACATACAGTCCGTGAGCGGGAGTGATGCTGTGCACGTCAATGATGCTGTGCACGTCAGGCCGCCCGTGGGCACTTATGAGTGCGGGACAATAATCCCGAGGGCGGCCCGATGTGCACGGTCTCGGAGGGCATACGGTCGTGTGCAAGGGCCCTAAGGCTACTTTCACACCATCCGACCGCCAGTTCCGGACAATTCTCTGTATTCTTGCCAAATTGCGGCCGGATTCTCTGCCGAAACAGCCTGCTAGGATTGGTGCTGCAAGTGTGAAACTAGCCTTAGTTGCCCATAACAATCAATCAGAATCTACAACGTAGCCAGTTTTCCTTTATACTAGTTTTGATAAATCCCCCCTTAAAGGGCTTCTGTCACCCCCCTTAACCCATTTTTCACTAGCTGACATTAGCTATTTGCTAATGTCAGCTGAGTCGAAATATATATTTATTACCTTGTCCGAAGTTGTAAATTACGTTAAAAAGCCACTTTTATAATATGCAAATGATCTTCGCTACCAGCAAGTTGGGCGTTTACTTGCCGGTAGCCGCCGCATCTAGATGAGTTATGCACGCCCCCTTCCTCGTTTGATAGACAGGGCCAGCGCTTTCTCCTCCTCGCACTGGCCCTGTCTGAAGATGAAATCCCGCGCCTGCGCCGTACCGCTCAGTAGTCGGCGCAGGCGCTCTGAGTGAAGGACGCGAGCTTTGCCGCTCCGTCCTCAGTGCGCCGCGATTACGTCACCGCTACACCCGCTTCCCTTCCGGGTGTAGCGGTGGCGTAATCGGCGCAGGCGCACTGAGGACGGAGCGGCAAAGCTCGCGTCCTCCTCAGAGCGCCTGCGCCGACTACTGAGCGTACGGCGCAGCGCGGATTCATCTTCAGACAGGGCCAGTGCGAGGAGGAGAAGCGCTGGCCCTGTCTATCAAACGAGGAAGGGCGTGCATAACTCATCTAGATGCGCGGCTACCAGCAAGTAGCGCCCAACTTGCTGGTAGCGAAGATCATTTGCATATTATAAAAGTGGCTTTTTAACGTAATTTACAACTTCGGACAAGGTAATAAATATATATTTCGACTCAGCTGACATTAGCAAATAGCTAATGTCAGCTAGTGAAAAATGGGTTAAGGGGGGTGACAGAAGCCCTTTAAGGCCTCATGCACACCACCAGAGTTTCGTTCAGCATCCGATCCACATTTTTTGCAGGTCGGATGTGGACCCATTCACTTCAACGGGGCCGTAAAAGATGCGGACAGCACACCGTGTGCTGTCCGCATCCGTATGTCCGTCCCACAGCTCTGCAAAAAAACAAAATAGGTCTTGTCCTATTCTTGTCCGTGTAGCAGACAAGAATAGGATTTTTCTCTAGACAGGGGAAAATAAGGTGGCATGCTCACAGTCAGGATCCATGTTTTCCCGATCCGCAATTTGCAGAGCGCAAAATACCTATGGCCGTGTGCATGAGTTAGGGAGGTCCTGGGTTCAAATCCAAACAAGAAAAAGATCTGCATGGATTAGGGAAAAACGTAGTCCTTTATTGCAGTAGACAAAATAAAATCCCCAACACACGGGAGATATGCTTATGCTAGATGAAGATTTGGAATGCATTTACCATGCGGATAAAACAGAAGCACCAGCAGCAAATCTTGGCGGATTACTTATATGCGGCAAAACTTGCGATTTTTTCCCCGTTCATGCAACTTTTCCAAAGTGGCAATAAAAGGGGGCGTGGGCGTGGTGTGATGTATGAAGCAGGAGGGCCCGCGGGTTAATTTATAATTTTCCACGCCAGGTTAAGGCTGTCGCACGGCCTGCCGGACAAAGCGCCAAACTTATGTAGAGACCTCTACATAACTCTGGTGCTTCCTCCGGCATGGAAAACGCCGGTCTTAAAAAAATGTCCCTTATTGACTATAATAGGGTCTGTTGGGTTTCTGTTTTGGTTTCCACCGTTCTGCAGGACAACATACCACTGCATTCAGAGCTACTTGGGCTTTTTTTGCGGAGTCTTCGATGGAGGCTCCTAACAGAACCTCCTCCACAGATGTGAACATAGCCTTACGGGTATCAGGTTAAATTCTTGACATAAGAAATCTGAGGGTGAAGCCATTTCTGTAAAGCAAAGTCTCCACATAGTTGTCATACAGCACTGTGACGGTTTCATATATTGGAATGTTAATAGGGTCACCTGTCAGGCTATGTTCACATCTGCATCAGAAGCTCCTTAGCAGATTCTGTCAAAAAGGGCGGACAAAAAATTCCTGCATGGGAATGCAAGTAGATACTAAGGGGGTTATTTATAAAATAGAAATACGCCTAAATTAGGCATATTTCCGGCACAGATTTTGGTGTAAAGGTCCTTTGTGCCGCAATCTGCAACTGCTCCCCGCTCATGCCAGGTCTAAAAAAGTGGGCATGGTGTGGGTGGGGAAGGATACGGGCCGGCACGCCGTCTCATTTACCATTTTCTACGCCTAGTTTAGACGTAGAAAATGGTCTAAATATAAGACAGCAAGGAAGCTGGCTCACATTTAGACTGGTGCTGGATACGCCAAAGTTATGTAGAGGCCGGCGCCTCTTCATAACTCCGGCGGATCCACCACCACATATAGGGGTTATTAACACCGGCGTCTAAAAAGCCTGTCTTAATAAATGTGCCTCTAAGTTCCCATGCTCACGTCTGTTTTTCAGTCTGCAAACTGGGGATGCGGTCCGTGTGCCATCCGCGATTTTTTTGGGGGACCTATTGGCTTAGATGGGTCCGTATTCGATCTTTTTGCAGATCGGACATACAGGTGCAGGATGACCTATGTGCTTTCCGCATCCGCATGTCCATTCTGCAAAAAGATATGACATGTCAATGGGTCGGCCAAAAATGCGGACGCAACATGGACGGTATACGTATTTTGCGGATTCGCAATTTGCAGACGGCATAATACATGCGGTCCCTTGAATGAGGCCTAAGACAGACATGTGAGGAGAGGTGACTGCTCCTCTTTACATTAGTAAAGTAAAAAAAATTAAAAGCTTCAACAAAAAGACTGTAAACTAAATATACATATTCTATTTAAAGAATTGATTGGTTGAAAATTGTGATTATGGAGGAATTATCCCCACGTTTATTGCTATTGTGTCGTGTGTCATGGCCTCTGTGTTTGTGGCATCCATTTTGCTAGTGACCACCCTGGCTGTCTTCCTGGCACTCCGGAATATATGTGAGTGTTTAGTCAGTGATATGACCATCCGTCAGGACTGTTTGCAGCATTAGTTTGTATGTAAAGACGGCACCGGATGATTGATGACATAAATAAGCTCCAGGACAGTGTCATTCATTACGTTTCTGTTTAGTGTGAATCTCCATAATGATGTCTGAATCATCTCGCTGATCCCTGGAACGTGAAACAGAGCAGGGCGGTGCGATGGAGGAAGGGAGATCCTGTAAACACACAGGATCACTGACTGCTGTCTGATATACGAGTTCCCCCTAAGGAATCCATAATGCCAAGCAGCCACGGCAGTGTATACATATACTGACGTGTGCCATGTACAGGGCTGCTGGAGCGCAACTGATTTCTTTTCTTAAAGGCGTTGTCCAACATTTTGATATTGATGGCCTTTCCTCAGCATAGGTCACCAATATCTGATCGGTGGGAGTCCGACTCCCAGCATCCCCACCAATCAGCTGTTTAAAGAGGCTGCAGCGCTCCTGTGAGTACTGGAGCCTCCCCACAGCTCACCTAGCACAGCGCCGTACATTGTATAGTGGCCGTGCTTGGTACTGCAGCTCAGCCCCATTCACTTGAATAGGACAGAGCTGCGCCTAGGCCAGTGCTTCTCAATTATTTTCTGTCATGCCCCCCCTAGAAAGAAGAAAACATTTCGCGCCCCCCGCGACTGTAAATAGTATCATTTGTCCATAAAATTGTTATAAGTACACCAATCTCCCCGCAGGTTAGGGCCATTAACCCCCCAAAATCAAGTGCAGGCTCCATTAACCCCCCCTCCCCCCCAAATCATGTGCAGGCTCCATTACCCCCCCAAATCATGTGCAGTGCAGGCTCCATTAACCCCCCCCCAATCATATGCAAGCTCCATTAACCCTCCTCCCCAATCATGTGCAGGCTACATTAACCCCCTCCCCCCAAATCATGTGCAGGGTCCAGGCTTCCCCCCTCCCCCCAAATCATGTGCAGGCTCCATTAACCCCCCTCCAATCATATGCAGGCTCCATTAACCCCCTCCCCAATCATGTGCAGGCTACATTAACCCCTCCCCCAAATCATGTGCAGGGTCCAGGCTTCCCCTCCCCCAAATCATGTGCAGGCTCTCCCCCAAATTATGTGCAGGCTCTACTCCCCCAAAGGGTCCACCCACCCAATACTTACCTCCTGGCGCTGGATGCAGGCCTCTTCCGGCCTGTGTCCCGCTCTGCACTCTGCTCAGGCGGCGCGATGACGTCATCGCGCCGCCTGAACCGCTCTGATAGGCTGCCGGCACAAGGCCCGCAGCCTATCAGAAGAGCAGGGGAGGGAGACGCCTCTCCCTCCCCTGCCGCACAGCACAGCGATCTGTATCACTGTCCAGAGGACGGCGATACAGATCACTATGGAGATGAACGCTTCCACAGTGGAAGTGTTCATCTCCTGTGACCTGGAGCCCCCCTTTACGGAGCCTCGCGCCCCCCTATTTGAGAAACGCTGGCCTAGGCCATGGGACTGATTCCTAAGGATTGCCCATCAATATGCAAATCTCAGAAAACCCTCTTAAATTTAAAATAGATTCATATATGGCAATCTGCATATCTGATATAAGACCTACATATATATGTATCCATCATCTATATAATATCTATCTATCTATGTATATGCAAAAAAGGCAAACCCTTGAAAGAGCATTTATCTCTAAGGGCTCATTCACACAACCTTATATTTGAATCCTCATCTGTTCCAATTTTGCAGAATGGGTGCGAAACCATTCATTTCAATGGGCCCGCAAAGGATGCAGACAGCACACCGTGTGCTGTCCGCATCCATACTTCTGTTCCTCGGCGATAGAACATGTCCTATTCTTGTCCGCAATTACAGGCAAGAATAGGCATTTCTATCATAGGGGTGGCTGTTCCGCAAAATGCAGAACGCAGACTACCAGTATCCAGGTTTTGCGGATCTGCAACAGATCCGGTCATGTGAATAAACCCTAAGGGAGAGTTCACATCACCGTTATTTTTCCATTCTTCTGATGTGTCAGCATCTAAGAGACAGTCTAAACTCTAACTCTTAAAGGGCATCTGTCAGCAGATTTGTACCTATGACACCGGCTGACCTGTTCCATGTGCATTTGGCAGCTGAAGGCATCTGTGTTTTCCCATGTTCATATGTGCCCGCATTACTGAGAAAAAGGAATTTTTAATACATGCAAATGAGCTTCTAGGAGCAACGGCGGCGTTACCGTTACACCTAGAGGCTCTGCTCTCTCTGCAACTGCTGTGTCCTCTGCACTTTGATTGACAGGACCAGGGGTGATCACGTTTACATTGCCGGGCCCTGTTAAAGTGCAGAGGATGCAGCAGTTGCAGAGAAAGCTGAGTCTCTCCATTGCTCCTAGAAGCTCATTTGCATATGTAATGTCGCAGACTGCCATTACCACTTCCGCACCCCGCTACTGTCTCCTATGGGCTAACCTCATGTCATCTTGTGTATTTATTTCAGGTCCTATACACTGTGTATCTATTTCTTGTAAATGTTATGTTATAATGTGATTTGCCTGGTTCACCAGTGGGTGGCAGCAAACATGGCAGTACTACATTTGCAGAGAATGGAACCCTTCTTTCCATTCTAACTCTTACCTTAAGGAGGGGAGGAGACTGTTTAGTTAGAAGTCAGTGGAGAGTACCCCCTGCTTGGGAAAGGAAGCAGGTCCACGTCCCTGCTGGACGTGTCCTGCCTAAGCCGGCTAGAGCACCTTCAGCTCTGCTGGATATGGAGGCCATAGCTTTAAGCCAGGAGTAAAGTTCCCTGGACCTGTCTAGAGTCAAACTACAGAGAGAAGTTGCAGCATCCAGAGGAAGCTAAATAATACAGCTACCCTGTCAGCACAGCAGAGTCATAGAGCAACAGAAGTAGCAGAGAGGAGTTTGCCTGCCACAGTTAATGCTAACGCCTGCTGGAACCAAGATAAAGTCTGTAAACTGTTGAAGAAACGTTTATTCAAGTAAAGCTATTATTGAACTTCATCACAAGGTCTGGACTCAATTTATTTCTTCAAATCCCTCGATTATTCCCCCTATTTGCTCTGCTTCGGATGACAATGCCTGGGATCCAGCGTATCCAGGTAGGAGCACCGTGACACGTGCACCAACATTAAGGGACATTTAGGCCACCCTACACCACTCTGGCATTCCTACACCTGGGTGCCATCCACGGTATCACTAAAAGGGGCCCTGTGCCCTTGTTGCTTCACTACACTGGCGTCGCAAATATAGTAAAACATAATTTCTCTCAGCACATATGAACATCGGACCAACACAGATGTCATTGGATGCCAAGAGCACATGCAACAGGTCAGCCGGTGTCATAGGGACAGATGTCCTTTAAGCTGGCCATACACATTAGATAGGTCAAGTTGGTTGACGGTTAAACAGCAGTTTTGTAGATACGGCCACACATATATTTTCATCCATATTGGCTGTTACATGTTCAATATATCCAGGTGATAGACAAACAATCTTTCTGGGAGCCCCACCGATCACGAGACCAGGGGCCCCGTACCCCCTGCAATAAATGGAGCAGTTGGTTGGGCATGCATGTGGCCGCTCCATTTATTTCTATGGGAATTCCGTAGGTAGCTGAGCGAATTCCGTAGATAGCCGCACTCGACTATCTCTGGAATTCCCATAGAAGTGAAGGGAGTGGCCATGCGCATGTGTGACCGGCCGCTCTGTTCATTTCAGGGGACTGCAGAGGGTACGGAGCCCCCATTCTTGTATCGGTGAGGGTCCCAGCAGTAGGACCCCCACTGATCTAATAGTTATCCCCTGTCCTGTGAATAGGAGATAACTTCAAACAACTGTAACCCCTTTAAGTGTCTAGCAAGGTGCAACCACCTGCAGCAACTTGCCCCTAAATTCTAAAGCAAGGACCTTAGTAAATGTGGCGCTGCGTTTTACTCTAAAACGATGTGGCATTTCAGAGTCAACAGTTTTAAAACAATCTGGACACAGAAGTGTCTGCTGGGCGTCTCCCCTCTGCTTCTTCCTGCGCTGCTCCCCTTGACAGGTCTCTTGCCTGTTCTCAGGGGATGCTGTCAGTATTTCTTGCTGCCTGTGATTAGGACACCATTAATCTACTCCCAGGGTGCCTTTGACTGCTTTCTGGATATATTAATTTCTTGGAGCAAATATAAAGGGGTTTTCTGAGATTTTAGTACTGATGACCTAACCTCTGGATAGGTCATCAGTATCTGATCAGTGGGGGTCTGACACCCGGGACCCCTGCCGATCAGCTGCTTGAGAAGGCACCAGCACTCCTGAGAGCGCCGCGGCTTTCCAAGTACAGCGCCGTACATTGTATAGCGGCTGTGCTTGGTATCGCATTTAGCCCTAACAAAAACTGTTGCATGCAGTGATTTTTATCCGGATCCCATTATAGTCTATGGGGACCGGCAGGCACAAGGCACTACCTCTGCCCGAATAGCCTGCCGGATTGCTTTAGCACTAGTGTGAAAATAGCCTAAAGAAGGTTTGTCACCAGTCCTGACATGTCTGTTTCAGGAGATACGGTACTTGTATTTCTCATAATAGCAATTCTGGAACATATTTTCTCTGAACTCTACCCTGCAGCCTTCCTCTGTTATTCCTCCTGGAAATGTATGAATAAATTGTGAACTGGGAGTTAACACCGCACCTGTCTAAACTGCTAACATGTATTCTTAATAAGCGCTGCTCCAGAATAGTTATTTTATTGGGAATGCAAGTATTTGCTAAAATAAACCTGTCAGGAGGGGTGACAAAAGAGTAGTTAAGTGCACAGAGTTAAGTCACTCTGTGCACTCTTGCTCCTCCTGCTTACTCTGCCGGCCGCTCCCTCTCCTTCTTGATTACGGGGCCAGGCAAGATAACTATGCAGGAACAATGAAGATGGAGGAGGAGAGGGCTGGCAAAGCAAGAAGGAGGGGCAAGGATGCACACAGTGGCTTGGGCCCGCCCTCAGTGCACTTAACTGCTCATTTACATATGAATTAAAAGTACTTTTTCTCCAGAATGAAGCAATGGATCACTGAAAAGTATCAATACATTTAGCTGAGCCAGCTCTACAAGGCCTTGTGCCTGGTGTAACAGTGGATTTCCTGGTGACAGATCCCTTTAATAAAATAGATTTTCAGTGATTTTTTTTTTTTTGTGAAAGTTGTTTTAGACTGTGATAGTGTATTTTTATCCTTTTGCAGTAAATTACAACAGAAGTCCTTGTCATGTAATGGACTGATGGCGGAGACTGATAAGAAAATGGAAAATTAATTTCATGGAGCTAAGGGACGTGCCAGAGTTACAAGATGAAGTCAGATTGAGTGATTCTGAGTACAATCTGGAACTTGTTGTTTGTCCTCACAATACCGTATCTATGGATTTAAGTTTATTAAATGACCCTTGGGTATTTCTTGGGGTTAAACAATAGGATTAATGTATTTAGCTGCTCTGGAAAGGGGAGATTTTCAAGTTTAAAGCAGCATTGAACCTAAACCATAGGCTTCACTATATGAATGAGCTACTACTGGCATTATTAATACAGTATATACACAATCTACAGGGCTGGATTAAAGGGGTTGTCCTGGATTTTGTTACTGATGGCCTACCCTCAGGATAGGCCATCAATATCTGATCGGCGAGGGTCCAACACCCGGCACTCTCACCGATCAGCTGTTTTGGGGGAGCTGGAAGTAGGCATTGAAACTATACGGCTCCATACATTGTGTAGTAGACGGAGGTGCAGCACTGCTCACACTGACGTGAATACCGCCATGACCAGCTCCATTCACTACACAATGGACGGAGCTGTGTAGTTCTACTGCCTACTTCCAGTGCTGGAGCTACCCTGAAACAGCTGATCAGCAGGGGTGCAGTGTGTCAGACCCCCGCCAATCAGATATTGATGTAGTAAAATCCTTGACAACCCCCATAAGGTGGAGGCCTCTGAGCAGTGGCTCACAAAAAGTCTAAAAACCCAAATTTAGAAAAACAATGAATGTTACATATCTATGTCATAAAATTCAGCATATGTACAAATTTTTGTAAGGACAAGTATGTGTAGAAATGCATGTGAACAAACTTTTTAGAAACTGATGCATGTGCTGTGCTCTATGGGCTCTGTGTGATCCTGAGCATTTATTATGGTCAGGAGATCCACTGGATACTACATATAACCTCAGTACTGTGTGATCCTGTCCAGGTCATTTATGGTCAGGAGATCCACTGGATACTACATATAACCTCAGTACTGTGTGATCCTGTCCTGGTCATTTATGGTCAGGAGATCACTGGATACTACATATAACCTCAGTTCTGTGTGATCCTGTGCATGGTTATTATGGTCAGGAGATCACTGGATACTACATATAACCTCAGTACTGTGTGATCCTGTCCTGGTCATTTATAGTCAGGAGATCACTGGATACTACATATAACCTCAGTTCTGTGTGATCCTGTCCAGGTCATTTATGGTCAAGAGATCACTGGATACTACATATAACCTCAGTACTGTGTGATCTTGTCCTGGTCATTTATGGTCAGGAGATCACTGGATATGACATATAACCTCTGTACTGTGTGATCCTGTCCTGGTCATTTATGGTCAAGAGATCCACTGGATACTACATATAACGTCAGTACTGTGTGATCCTGTCCAGGTCATTTATGGTCAGGAGATCCACTGGATATGACATATAATCTCAGTACTGTGTGATCCTGTCCTGGTCATTTATAGTCAGGAGATCACTGGATACTATATATAACCTCAGTTCTGTGTGATCCTGTCCAGGTCATTTATGGTCAGGAGATCCACTGGATACTATATATTACCTCAGTACTGTGTGATCTTGTCCTGGTCATTTATGGTCAGGAGATCACTGGATATGACATATAACCTCCGTTCTGTGTGATGCTGTCCAGGTTATTAATGGTTAGGAGATCCACTGGATACTACATATAACCTCATTACTGTGTGATCCTGTCCTGGTCATTTATGGTCAGGAGATCCCTGGATACTACCTATAACCTCAGTTCTATGTGATCCTGTCCTGATCATTTATAGTCAGGAGATCACTGGATACTACATATAACCTCAGTACTGTGTGATCCTGTCCTGATCATTTATAGTCAGGAGATCCACTGGATACTACATATATCCTCAGTTCTGTGTGATCCTGTCCTGATCATTTATAGTCAGATCACTGGATACTACATATAACCTCAGTTCTCTGTGATCCTGTCCTGGTCATTTATAGTCAGGAGATCACTGGATACTACATATAACCTCAGTATTGTGTCATCCTGTCCTGATCATTTATAGTCAGGAGATCACTGGATACTACATATAACCTCAGTACTGTGGGATCCTGTCCTGATCATTTATAGTCAGAGATCACTGGATACTACATATAACCTCAGTACTGTGTGATCCTGTCCTGATCATTTATTGTCTGAAGATCACTAGATCATAGAAGTTAGGTTACTTTCACACTAGGGGCACGGATCTCTGGCAGGCTGTTCCGTCGGGTAAACAGCCTGTCGGATCCGTCCTGCCACTAGTAAACGTGTGCCCCCGGACTACCGCTCCGGTCCCAGTGACTATAATGAGGGCGGGGTGGAGTTTCGGCGGCAGCACGGCAGCGCACGCCGAGAGGCCGCCGGAATAACGACATTTCATAGTATTATTCCGGCAGCCTCTCGGCGTGCGCTGCCGTGCCTCCGCCCTGCCCCCATTATAGTCAATGGGCCGGAGCAGTAGTCCAGGTGCACACATTCACCAGTGGCAGAACGGATCTGACAGGCTGTTCACTCGACGGAACAGCCTGCCGGAGGTCCGTGCCGCTAGTGTGAAAGTAGCCTTAGTAGGCTCCCATTGGCGTATTTTTATTGCAGTTACCTCAATCTGTTCCCGGGTTCCTGAAGTAAATGTTTTCAGGAATATTTTATGAAAAGACTTAAGCACTTTAAGGCACTGGGGCTGTCTGCTCAGCTTGGTGCAGATTTATGGCCTGTAATAATCCTGCATTAGGAGGGAAGTAGCTCTGCCACAATGGATATACTTGTGCACAGAAGATTTCTTGGCACGCAGAGTATTCACTGATTACTGGCCGTGCTCGCTGAAGTTGCCATTGGCCTACATGTGCGCTATTAGGAAGGAGAAATGTAACATGGTCACCCATTAAATCAACAGCTTCTACATCCATGTACACACCTGACACCTAAGATATTATGATCCAAGTGATAATTATATGTACTTTGTAATCCAAGGGCAGGTAAGTATATCCACTGCGTTCCTCCAGACAGGCCGTATACTGAGGAAATCAGTTCGAAAAGCAACATGCAAGCAACAGAGGCCATGTTTTATTGAGCTCATAGGAATGAAAGGGCATATCTGGAATTGAACTGTGTCTAGACAGGGCTGTGCGGCGTGTTTTATATTTTTAGCTGACTCATTGCTTGGAGCATCACATCAGAAATGTAAATCACGCGCAGATTGTTTCCAAATCTCCTAAAAACTGCAGTTAGACCCAGCATCCAGTGCACAGCCGAGCAAACGCTTGATCATCGGGCAATCCAAATCTTTTGACATGTTAAAAAATTATCGCTTGCAGACGTAAGATCGTGCTGTCTAATAACGAATTGGCGCTGGCAAACCACTATACAGAAGGGGACAAGTGATGGTATAACGATCTCTCCTCCCCATGCTGCGGAGGAGATCGCTGCATGTAATAGCAGCGAGCAGGCGATTGCCAAGAGGTAATGCTTCCCTCCCGACAATCGTCTGCCACATCGGGCTGTGTAAGGCCTCTTTCACACTAGCGTTTTAGCTTTCCGTCCTAGAGATCCGTCCTCGGGTCTCTAGGACGGAAAGCTACTGATCAGGATTATCCCCATGCATCCTGAATGGAGAGAAATCCGTTCAGGATGCATCAGGATGTCTTCCGTTCAGTATGTCAACGTTTTTTGGACGTTGACAAAAGCGTAGCATGCTGCGGATTTGTCTCCGTCCAAAAATCCGGAAGACATGCCGTAACGCCGGATCTGGAATTAATGCCCATTGAAGAGCATTAGTCCGGATCCGGCCTTTAGCTAAACGTCGTTTCCGCGCATCACCGGATCCGACGTTTAGCTTTTTGTCAATGGTTACTATGGCAGCCAGGACGCTAAAGTCCTGGTTGCCATAGTAAAGAGTAGGGGAGCGGGGAGCGGCATACTTACATTCTGTGCGGCTCCGGGACGCTCCAGGATGACGTCAGGGCGCCCCAGTGCATAGATCACGTGATCGCATGGATCACGTGATCCATGCGCGCGCGGCGCTCTGACGTCATTCAGGAGCGCCCCGGGAGCCGCACGGAATGTAAGTATGCCGTTTCCCCGCTCCCCACTGCTACTATGGCAACCAGGATGCTAGTAGCGTCCTGGCTGCCATAGTAACACTGAAAGCATTTTGAAGACTGATCAGTCTTCAAATGCTTTCAGTTCACTTGCGTTGTGCCGGATCCGGCGTACATTCCGGCGACGGAAGTGCACGCCGGATCTTCACAACGCAAGTGTGAAAGAGGCCTAATACAGACCTAAAGGAGTTGTCCGAGTTATTTTTATTAGTAACATAGTTTATAAGGCCGAAAAAAGACATCTGCCCATCCAGTTCGGCCTGTTATCCTGCAAGTTGATCCAGGGGAAGGCAGAAAACCCCTGTGAGGTAGAAGCCAATTTTCCCCACTTAAGGGGAAAAAAAATTAAGTCTCGACTCCAATGAGGCAATCAAAATAACTCCCTGGATCAACAACCCCTCTCTAGTAGCTGTAGCCTGTAATATTATTACACTCCAGAAATACATCCAGGTCCCTCTTGAATTCTTTTATTGTACTCACCATCACCACCTCCTCAGGCAGAGAGTTCCATAGTCTCACTGCTCTTACCGTAAAGAATCCTTTTCTATGTTTGTGTACAAACCTTCTTTCCTCCAGACGCAGAGGATGTCCCCTCGTCACAGTCACAGTCCTGGGGATGAATAGATGATGGGAGTGATCTCTGTACTGACCCCTGATATATTTATACATAGTTATTAGATCTCCCCTCAGTCGTCTTTTTTCTAAAGTGAATAACCCTAATTTTGATAACCTTTCAGAGTACTGTAGTTGCCCCATTCCAGTTATTACTTTAGTTGCCCTCCTCTGAACCCTCTCCAGCTCTGCTATGTCTACCTTGTTCACAGGAGCCCAGAACTGTACACAGTACTCCATGTGTGGTCTGACTAGTGATTTATAAAGTGGTAGGACTATGTTCTCATCACGGGCGTCTATGCCCCTTTTGATGCAACCCATTATGTTATTGGCCTTGGCAGCAGCTGCCTGACACTGTTTTTTTTACAGCTTAGTTTTCTGTTCACTAAAATTCCTAGATCCTTTTTCATGTCAATGTTACCCAGTGTTTTACCATTTAGTATGTACAGGTGACTTGCATTATTCCTTCCTATGTGCATAACCTTACATTTGTCAGTGTTAAACCTCATCTGCCACTTCTCTGCCCAAGCCTCAAATCTATCCAGATCCATCTGCAGCCATATACTGTCCTCTGTAGTATATATACAGTATTCTGTCCTCTTTCGTGTTAATTACTTTACACAGTTTACACAGAGTATAGGGCACAATACTGACCCCTGAGGTACCCCACTAGTGACAGTGACCCAATCTGAGTATCTACCGTTAATAACCACCCTCTGTTTTCTGTCACTCAGCCAGTTACTTACCCACTTACAGACATTTTCTCCCAGTCCGAGCATCCTCATTTTATATACTAACCTTTTATGAGGTACAGCGTGAA